>OY978501.1:3233349-3634119 GCA_963854855.1 Nasturtium officinale | reverse complement strand
AGCTTTCATCTTGAATATAAACTCACTGATCCGTCGAAAGCAAAAGCTACAATGCCATCCTGCATCGGCCAAGATTTCATCAGACTGCCGATAATGAGCATACCGAGTTTTACCTGTCTCATATCTATGAATAGAAGCTCTCCAGCTCTTGTTATCAACGAGGAATTCAAACGAGTAAAGATAGTTCTTCAGCCGCAGATGAAGGATCTGAGGGATCTCATCACACCATCTCAAAAGGTTGATAGTGTGTCTACTCGGAATCTCATCAACATCAGACATTAACAACAAGTCATCATCAGTAATCCCAGCAATTCTCAGAAGCTGATCTAAAGCCACCCGCTGATACGCCTCTTCGTAAAACGGATTCTGCCCATTGACAAATCTTCCACCAACAGTACCATAAGTCAAGCGTGACTCAATAAACTTAAACTCATCTCGATGCGCAGCAAACACAAGAGGCTTTGGTAAACCAGTGAAGGTCGAGTTTGATTCAAGGAGAACAAACTGAGTGATGTAAGGATACAATTCTCTCCAACGAACAGCGAGTATGTCAAGCTCGTTACTGAACAAAACCGCATCATAAACTCGTCTAGGGTATTCTCTCACACCCCAGCCATGAAGTTTACAAAGAGTCTCCATTGAAGCGTTCTCGTGGTAGTAATGAGGAATGTCATGAAAAGGTTTAGGTGGTGATTCCCATAATGGCCGGAGAAAGTAAGAAATCTTCTGACCGTGGACATAACCAGCGAGAACACATGTAGGAACAATCACTAAAAGGAAGATATATGTCTTCATGTCAACACCACGAAGAGCACAACAAAGTCTAGAAATGCTGAAAAATCTACCAGGTTCCTGCCAAATAGAGAACAAAACAATATATAAACATGAGAACCATAGGTCCATAACACTGTCGACATGCAGAGCTTAATAGAAATGAGAAATAACTAATCTCTCATTAACCACAAAAAAAAAAAAAAAAAAAACTCAAGAGCGAGCATCAATCTAAACAAACACTCAGATCCAAGTTAATTTCTCAACAACTAATGAAAAAGAGATGAAATGTTCAGAATTGGAAATTAATAAAAGTGATGCCATATCAAATGCAAGTCAAATCAAATAGATGGGTCGAGAAATGAAGATCTTAAAAATAACAATTTGATTGAAAAAATAAAAAATTTCAATGTAAGGAAGTAAGATCTCGTTTCTGCAAATCAATGTAGTGTCTTCGAAATCTTCAGAAATTCAAAAACGGAAAACAAAGAAGCAGAAGAAGCAGATCGGAGATTCAAACCTGACTACAAACACCACCACAGATATCATCAGTCTTCTTAGAACAGTAATGTCCACCAGCTTCACCCATCATCCACCACATCCCAATATCAGATCCGCCGCTTTACCAAGTATTTATCAAAATGCCAACCACCTTTCAAACTTCAAAAACTCGCCTAGTAGTGTAGAGCTCAAATATCGCTTGAAGCACTTTTCTACGATTCAAAATCACTCCCCAATCTCCTCAGCTTGACGACAGTTAAAACAAAAATCAGAAATTTCCCAACACACGAGAATGAAACTAAAACCGTTAGTCTCCTAGTTTTCAGAGAGAAAAAAATCAGAAATTTGAATCAGAAGAAAGAAAAAACAAGATTAAAATGATGAAAATGGCGAATGAGTAGAGAGAAAGAGGATGAAAAAAAAAAAAGGCTGTGTCCTCTCTGGAAATGGGTGGCACTACGCGATTAAGAAAGAGAAGGGGCAAAACCATAATTTAAAATAAATGAAGAATAATCATCAAATTCTCTGCATACTCTTTGAATTTATGAATTTACCCCTTCTCTCACTTCACTTTAGGACACTGAATATGGGGGTATTATGGTTATTTAACAACCAGCATAACGGTATACTCGGGCCCCACCACGAGTCTCTCGACCTGACTCAACGCCTGTGTTTATTTATGTCGTGTAAATGACTTCATTACTAAGCTTCAGACACGTGGCGCACTAAAATATCTTCTTTGATATTCGTTTGCGGGGCTTTTTATTGGGCTTGCCTTTAAATAATGGCCCATTCGTAAATCCTTTAAAAGGTCAATGGAGAGAATCTTCATTCTCTTTTTTTATGAACAAGTTAATGTGTATTACCCTTTATATAATTAAAAATTTTGGATACAGAGTGTCATTTCATGTGTTTATCTGTAAAAAACAATCCTTAACAAATTATTCATTCAAATGAGACAATATGATTCAATGATTGTAAATCTTTAACAAAGCCAGTTGGTCACCGTGACTTGTGTTGGATAGGTAGGCGATCCATTGACTTATAAAATTATAAGGCCATTCACTTATGATTGATAAATTATTTATGAATTTTTCATTTAAATCTTATTATCTAAAATTTGATATTTGGGACACATGATGTTCAGTTGTCATGTAAAAAACCAAAACCGGTTAAAGTTTATTGCTTAAGCGTACAATATCACCCGGTAAACATATGATTTCTCGCCATTTATAACTCAAATTGAAATATACGTGTATGTTTTATCAGAATGGTGAGAATGAGTGGAGATATGAATATATGAAAACAAAATAGGCTTTTCGAAGGGGGAAAAATAACACGTTTTGTAAATCGATTTGACCTCCAACATTTTCATTATAAATCATAATTAGACTCATAACACAAAGACAGCGGTGATAGGATTATAAAGTTGCATTTCATAAGTTAACGTGTTTGGCTGTGTTGGATTCGTCGGCGTTGACTTAATATTTTTAAGTCTCCCACTAATTAACTTTGAAGTTTTCAGTGGCTGAGACGTCACAAGCTCACTTTATTATAAGTGCTGTTAAAAAAATTTAGTTCATCATCCACAAAAATATAGTATTGTTATAAAAGTTTTTTTAAAAAAATGTTATTTGATCTATTAAAATAGACAAATTCTTATTTTTCTTAATTAGACCCAAAACCCTTAAACTACAAATAAATTGAGAGAGAAAGTACTTGTTCCAGATTATTAACTCTAACAAAGAAAATAAATTAACTACACTTTCGTACATGGATTTTAATATCTGTAGTAATCGACCACAAAATATTTAGAATCATGACATATTTAATTTCACAGCAATTTTAGCCTATGTAAATAAAAGTGCGTGGAGTTAGCAATTTTCAGTAAACGGACCATCATTCCCAGTTTCGGAAACGAAGAATGGCGCTAGTCATATGTGAAGCTAGTTACGGGCCTGAAAATTGGGCTATAAATGGGCCTACGCACATTTCTCCTTCCAGGCTTCCACTGGTGTGGTCTAGTAGAGAGAATTTTTTTTTTTTTTTGTTGATTCTCGCTTAGCTTGGAGAGTTACAAAGAGAGTTCAAAACTTGAAGTTACTTGGTGTAAAATTCATATGGTACGTGATAGGATACTTTTTGGAGCGGACCGGACCTCTAATCTTAAATATTTTGTCCATTTCTAGCTGCGAGGTCTGCAAGTATGGGAAAAAGGGAAATTGTAATTTGGAAATCGCCTAACTAATAACTTAAGTGTTTTCCAACAAATACCCTTAGAGCGTAGCCTTTTGAACCTTTCTCTTGAAACAACTTGACCTTTAATAAGTTTTATTTACTATATAATATAATCTCACATTACTTTGATATTTATAAATTAATCACTCAACAATGGTATCTAATAATATGGGATACTGATAGTATTTTTAGTTACGTTGAAAATAAAGAAAAAAATTGTGAAAAAAATAATTAGTCATACATGTATATGAAACAGATATAGTACCACAATTTTCATATGCATATTTAATTGTTGCATATACAAAAACGCGTGGAATTGCAGACAAGTGTAACAATATGAAACAAGAAAACACACAAATTCTGCATATATAGTTTTTATGTATAGAAATAGTTTTGCGTTCATTATAGATTAAATTCATTCTACATATATTTGAGTTTAATTAGGAATTATAGTGTTTAATTAACGTGTGAAAGATGGTGTATTGGTTTTAATCGACTGAAATGTTTTGACATCAATTAATTAATATATAAATTCTTGGTTAGTATTTAGTAGTAAGTAGTTTATAGAATGCGAGAGCACGAAACGTTGGAGAAGACAGACAAACACTGCCTTTTTGTACCAATAAAAGTCTCACTTTTCAGACTACGAGATTTTTTTAAATTTAATGTAAGGATATCACTTTTCCATAAGCAGATTCACTTTCAATATGTCGATGCCAAATTACTAATATTGCTGAACAGAGAATTTTTTTAAAAAAATCTCTATTAATCTCTCATCATTATTGCTATTACGAGCAAAACAAAAGTAAGCTAGATGCTTGTAACTGGATGAAGAATGAAAGATTTTTAACAAGTTCCACAATGTGATTATGTACAACTTAAATCATTCACCATGTACTGGTCTTTTTCCTCGGATTCCTGTTTTAGAAGGATAGCAAGAAACATTTTATCAGTAATAACATAAATATTCACAGAACAGACTTAAATTCCATTAACTACATAGTTTTATCACTTTAATGTTTTTAGTGTAACATCAGCTTTACTCAACATGTAATCTAAACAAATTGTTTTATCTTTTTCCATTTGCTTTTTTAGTACGTACGGCAATACAGACACACGAAGAACAAAAGCTATGATTATCGAAATTATCAAATAAAAATATATACAAATAATTTATCAGAAGACGAAGATATAAACATTATTTTGTAAAACACAAGGACAAAATATATTAATTAAAGAACTACACCCAGAATCCAGCTAGAAAACAAAGGTAAAAAAACCTCTTAATCTATAGCAAATTCAACTTAAACTTCTTTAAGATAATATCCAACATAGGATAGAAAAGGTAAAAATCAAACTTTAAACTTCAATAGATAGTACAAAACACAAATAAAAACAATGATGAATATGTAACCTAGCCCAACGACCTCCTGCAATTACATCCCAATTGAGCTCCGTACATCAACATGTCCTGATACCCCCACTCGCCTGATCCGAACGTTAAGCCACCGTCCGTGGCGGCGGACATGCCGTCGAAATAACCGGAGTTGCAAGTTTGAATATTTTCGTAGCGATTTAATTTCAACGTAAGAGGCTCCGTCTTTTGCTGAAACATATTGTCGGAGACGATAGAGAGAGCAGAAAAATCATTAGAGTCCTCGAGATGGCTGATCAAAGGCGGCGGTGGTGGTGGAAGCGGAGGAGATACCTTGCGATTTTTTTTTACGAATTCTTGAACAATCTCTTCCAAGAGGCCAGAATCAGAAGGCTCTTGCGAGATAAACGCCTCGATGTTCTCGTTTCCAGTAGACGAAATGCTAGCAGTTTTCGGGGAGGAGTACGAAGACAAAGAACATGAGCCGCTAAAAGAGTTATACGACATCGTTTTAGGAGAGGAACTCGAAGCGTCACGTAAGAAGATAGGCTGGGTGTTAATCCTCTGCGAAGACGGTGCACCGTTTAGCTCTTGCGTGGAGTAATCTAACGGTCCAGACGGAAGAGTACAACTAACGGTCGGCATAGATTTCTTGCTATGGAAGGAGAATCTTGGCTCAGGAACAATAACAGCCGTTGGATATGTAAAATTAGTACGAGCCTTAGGTCCACGAAAGGCACGAGCCGCACGGTCGTATGCACAAGCGGCTTGTTCCGCCGTGTCGAATGTTCCGAGCCATCTTCTTTCCTTCGACATTGGGTCACGTATCTCCGCTGCATATCGTCCCCATGGTCTCCGGCGAACTCCGCGGTACCTCGTCGTACTGCTACCGGCTCCGGCTAAGGTCGTTGTAGTCTCCTTTGAAGATGGTTTACGGTTAACTGGTGAGGTTGTAGTTTGGGAGTAATTTCTCGTGAAATGATATGAGTCCGGTTCGTGGGATGATTCTGTGAAGTTCCTTAGAGCTTCTTCCATTTTTTGGCTTCTAGGGTTTGATTTATGGACTAAAGTATTAATGTTGGTACTTTGAGGGAGGTGAGGCTTTTCTATTTATAGATGCATAAAACTGTTACGAATTTTGTTTTTTATTTATGTATCTAGCAGTATACATACATTTGGTAGAGAATAATGCATTTATTGCACACAAATATTTTTTTATAGATTTGAGACTGAACATTTAAAGTAAGCACACATATGTTAACAAATACAGAGCTTGTTGTGTGTTATAAATGTATTTTATAAAATTTAATTAATTTATTAATTTATAAAGCATATATTTAGGTTAAAATATTAATTTAGAACAAAAAATTATACTTAATTTAGTTAAATATGAATTTATATATATTTACTTGAAAGTAAATTATTTAAGAAACTAAATTCCTTCAAATGTAAAATATCAAACAAACAAAAATAGTCATAAAGTATCCTTTAAAAATCCTTCAAATATTTATATATTCATCATATGATATTGGTGATATCGAGGACAAAAATAAATGATTTTGAAAAGTTAAGAAAAAGTATGGAACAAAAGATATGCGTAGCAACACTTCAGTGTATATCTGACACGTGTGTGTAATAATGTACGAAGAGGACATTTCAGGTTTGTCTAAACGGATGTATGAGGCAGTGTATCCTTCCATGAATCAGAATTCAGAAGCTTGCTTTTCATTTATTACTTATAGCATAATTTAATCATATCATTCTTATGATGCTTCACGTTACAATTACACAATTCATTATAACCATAACAATTTACAATTATACATACCGCATCTGTTACTTGTTTAATCAACTTTTGAAATAGCGAGGCGTTTGTTTTGCGAGAAATGTGGTAAATAAGTACAAGTGGCAATGTGTATAGCATGTTAAGATCATGCACAATGGTGAAAATAGTTAGGTATCTTTAAAATTAAATAATTTTAATTTTAATAGCTGTAGGGTCTTTAAAATTGTTAGCAGTGTCTTCACACAGATACAGTACTATCTTATTTTTATTACTAATTTAATTTAAAGACACTCAAAAAAATTGTGGGATAGAGTTGCTCTACCAGTCTCCAATCAGTTTATATTTTCTTTTTAGTCCGTTGCAATCTTAATGTAAAAGTTGGTTTGAGAACGGTAGCAATGGTGTTGATGGCATTTGTCTGGTAATGAGTATGATTAGAGTTTCCATTTTAATGGATAAGACCTAAAATATCAAGGTTCGAATACAATGTTCTTTTATGATGTGTGTATAATTGACTTCTTGAGGTTTTTTCCCGTTGTCTAAACACGTAAAATACAATAACTAATAACACATCCACTGTGACTTTTAATTAAATGAGATTTGGATGTGTGATTAGCAAATGAGGCAATAAGCATTTGATTAATTATTTAAGACACCAGCATTAGTTCTTCGATTTTGTAATAAAAATGAAGTTGTTTATTTATTTCTTTTGCTACGTCAAATTTTGAATCTGAATTTAGGCATTGAAATATTACTAATGTTAAATGTTTAGCATAACCACAATATGAACTTATGTTGATAGCTTTCTGTATGATGTTGGAATGCTCCTGGTTTAAGCTAAACCGTATGCAGGGATATAATAAAGTACAATAATAATAATACTATATATATATGCTTGATAAATAATAATAATTGTTACATTCACTGTTGCTATATACTCCACTATACTGGAGTAAAAGAGTATGTTGGAATTGAAAGAATGATCATCATTGTTCTTTAAAATTTGGGGAACTAAAGACTTTGGGTTTCCAGCTCAGTTCTAAGCAAATGTCTTTGTGATTTCCAATGTCATGAAGACAATTATTACCAGAGCTCGTGTTCTGAGTTGATTTCGTATTTGTATTACCTATTTATCTATCGCAATATATTTTTAATTTTTAAACGTAATAGTATAAATACCAACTTGAAATACTTAGGTTTCGATTAGGGGTGGACATGTGAATTAAACCAAACCTAATATATAACTTTAGTGAAAGTCAAACTGAATCAATCGTTTATATCAAACCGTACTCAGTCTAAGCGTATCTCGCAACCATGCAAATTAAACTTAAGATGACTTTTAGTTCAACCAAATTAGCTTAGCAAGGAAAACAAAATCTATAAAAAAAAATTCTATTAAAACTAGAATATATCGTAGGTATTTTTAAAAATAATTGATTTTCCTAATATATATTGTTAGTTGTTCTATTTTTATTTGGATTTTTATAAATAACCAAATTATACATTTTCCTTTCTTTCTTTTTGTTAAATAAAACTATACATTTTTCAAACAGCTAAATTGTAGCTATTCTGGTACCTCAATATATACACAAATGTCTAAACATATAAACATGATCAACGATTATACTATAGTGATTTATGTTAGTATACATCATTTGAGAGTCTCAGTCATTGTAACGTATAATCGAAAAGAGAAGAAAAACTATAAACATCTATTTTATCCTGCTTATTTACACCGCACGGTACATTACGGCATAACTTTTGTTCTCGTTTCTGAAAGTATTATTAACTATAAAAAAATAAAAGTGGAGCCCTTAATCCAAAAAAATATATGAAAAGAGGATCAGTAATTACAAAAGGTATGACTTGATAGATTTTGAAGAAGGGAGTAATCGTAGGTCGAGAAAAAAGGAGATTTTGTAACGACAAAGAAAGAGAGTGTCAAATACCAAAACTCAAAAATTCAATCAATCAATTTCTCTCCTTGAAAAACGGACTTTACTTCTTCAACCTATCTTCATTCTTTTAAAAATTTGGTTCTTAAAGGTAACCTTTCCTCATTCTTCCAATAACAATAATACAAACTCACATTATATTTTTTCTCAAATTATTGATCATATACCAAGATGGAAAGAAAATTCTGAGTCTATCAATCAACCATGTACATTTGTCTTCTTATTTTGTTATAGTTCACTTTTACAAATTTTTGGGGTTGAAAATGGGAAAATATAATATAAAAGAGGTTTAGAAAAAGAAAAAAAAAACAAATCCCGTTAAAAGTGAGTGACCTTTTGGGACATTAGAAAAGATCATTCTCATCATTTTGCCCCCTATGATGTGGACCTTGCACACCCATGCGGTACATAATTATTACTCTTTGATTTGACGATATCAAATTTTAAACTTTTATATTTACTGCTTATTCTATCAATATTTTTGCCCTGCAAAAAAAAAAAAAAAAGGATCAATAATTTTGGTATTCTTTTAGGCCAAGTATATTATCACTAAATGCATCGACACTTTATCCAGATTTCGGATTAAAAATTCAACTTCTGGATTATTCAGGTTCGACATGAGTTTCTCTCAATATTTATATTTTGATAATGAAAAAACTGAGAGAGTCATTTTCTTTTTAATAGTGATTGTGATCTAAAATACTCAAACGTATTGTAACAAGTCGACATGTTGGCCTAAGATTTTAATTTAATCGGTGATTCGTTTAACGTCTGAGAAGTAACTAATGTTATAAAATACAAATTTGAGGAGTAACTTTAAGCTCTTGTCCTTTCCACCTTTTGTCAATTAGTGTTAATAATATAAATATCATTGTTATTCAACAGTAGTGACACGTTTTGTGTTAGACTATTGAGTAAATATATACCAAACTTACTGTTTGAAGAGTAATTACGCTAGAGATGGACCATCATCTATATAGTAACACATTGATTATGGTGAAGAGGCTTACTTTTTCATCATCAACAAACTATTTTTATTAAGTAGGTATATAAAGTATCATCTAAATAATATTTTCGGCTTCTTTTTTTCAAA
Organism: Nasturtium officinale; assembly: GCA_963854855.1. Lineage (NCBI taxonomy): Eukaryota > Viridiplantae > Streptophyta > Magnoliopsida > Brassicales > Brassicaceae > Nasturtium > Nasturtium officinale. The sequence goes on along the minus strand of OY978501.1, from coordinate 3,624,400 downwards.
TTTTAAGCAGCTTGGCAAAACTGATTATCATACAAGTGTTTCTGTTATAAACTTATAATTGAATATATTTTTGTATTAAGAGTCTGAATATAAAAAATGGACAACACAACTATGCCGATTTATTTACTATAAGAAGGTGTAGTTAGAGCAATCAACTATCAAAAATACTCCAATTATTTGAAAATTAAAAGTGCTTTATAAAAAACTAAAAAAAATTCTGTTCCATTGACTGTTGCATTTTAAAGTATATATGAACTGCAAGTCTGCAACACAGTTTAAATGTAAAAGAAAATCATTAGTTAACCACGGTTTATATGTTTTATCTGCTACATCTATAACGTTTTGCCTACTGTTTATTTAGTTGCTTGCACTAACTATACAAATTCGAAGTAATGATAAAATATAAATATCTAATAAAAAGTGGAAAATAAACAAATTTAAGAAAATGAGAAAGTAGCGGAGAGGAGGAAATGATCTGCCAAACTCAGAGTAAGATCAGTACTTTTTTGTTCTGATCATATTGTCTCCTAATCTCTCAACCTCTAATATCTTAGGGTCAGATTCGTATGTATGCATGCATATACAATCTACGCCCATTAAACCATGAGCAAACAAGAAACTGGCAGATAATAAATGACAATTATTATTACTACTCTTAAAGTCTTAATTAATTATTATTGGTGCATTAATGTATAAGCCCTAGTCCCCAGATCCATCATTCCTTTTTTTGTAACTAGATGTTCTTCCACAGCTTTTGTCTCACAAGTGTCTTATGGAATAAATTAAATTTTAACATTTCCATTAACCTGCATGCTTTTTTTATTTTTACGATATATATATATATATCCAAGTCGGTTGGAAAAAAGGAGAGAGGATAAAGTTTACAGAGACATAATTGATGTAAACATTTAATAAACTGACATGGCTTACCCTTGAGGGATTGCAACATTCAACGATGCACAACTTAACCTGTCCTAGCACTCGCAAATTTTTCGATAGTAACGAAAATCGTCTCCCCACATGATTTTTTTGTTGTTACATAAATTTTCTTCCTTTTTGTTTCGTTAACGATAAATATTTATAATCCTTTTTTAAAAAACCTACGTAGCAAGATTAGCCTGGAAAAAAAAGAAGAACAAATCTATGATTACCCAAACATATTAGTCTGGGCCTTAAAAGAGTTCTTAATTAAGGGTTCATTTAGACTTGTAGGACATATCAGTCTGGGCTTTAAAAGAGTTCTTAATCAAGGCGTCATTTATCGCCCGTGTGATGTAAGCGCTCTTAACAGCTTGTGGGACAAAAAAAAAAAGAACTACGAATTCACTCTACAGTCTACACAATGTAAACTTAGACACGATTCACGATTCCAAAGAGGCCAAAACTAGAGTCATCAAAGAAACCTCGAGCCATGAAAAACTCAAAGTTGTTGATCCAAAAACGAGTCTTTACGGTTCTTAGCTGCACCACCACCAGAAAAGAGATTAGTAACAATGGAGCTTCCCCATGAGAGCCACCCTGTTGCTCCTCCTTGTTGACTCTCAGCCTCAACTAAACTCCTCGCTTGCTCTTCCACCAACATCTCTTCCCATCTCTTCCTCATGAACTCACGAACGGCTTCAGGGCTTTGGATGACAATTTCTTGTGGTGGAAACTCCAATGGGTTCTGGTCCAAGTTCAGTTTCTCTAGCTTCTCTAGCCTGAAAAACGAGTCGGGCAAGACTCTGATCTGGTTGTTACTGAGATCTAGCTCCCTTAGGTTAGCTAAATCAGAGATTGTGTCAGGAAGTTCGGTCAAGTCACTGAAATTGCTGCTCAAGTTCATGACTTCGAGGCTTGTGAGTCTCCCTATAGCGATTGGAAGGCCGTGGATTTCGTTCATGTGTGCATCTAGATACCTTAGTGACCGCAACTCGCATATGGAATTGGGCAAGAAACGGACTTTGTTCAGCTGGATCGATAGCTTCTCGAGATTGAGTAATCCATATCCGATGTTCGCAGGCAAAGAAGTCAAGTTGTTGAAGCTGGCATCTAACTCAACTAGTGACCTAATCATAAGAACATATATCTCTTCAGAATTGGGTAATAGGCTAGATCGAATTGAAACATGAGCAAACGTTTAAAGCCAAGACCTGCATTGCGCAATGCTTTCTGGGAGTGAAGTTAGATTGTTCCCCGTCACATTTAAGATCCTCAAGTTAAGTAAAAGTCCAATAGAGTCGGGAAGAGACCCGAGATAGTTTGAAGACAAATCAAGCTCTTCTAGATTCTCAAGTCCTGAGATTGTATCAGGTAGGAACTGCAAAAAGAAATCAGCTTTAGTTACTACAAGAGACAACACAAACAAAATAAAATCCGATCAAAATCTCCTCATGTTTAGCCCAATGTTCACAACAGAAGAGAAAGATTCACAGATTTCTAAAATCTTAAAAAGACAACAATTGTATAAAGCCAATCACATTCCAAATGTAAGGCTTAAGATGACGATAAAGCTTCACACAAACACCAAGTTTCCTAAGTTAAAGCCAATCACATTCCAAATTCCAAAACATAGACATCAAAGTTTCGTGCTTATTCAAAACTACACTCTAAAAATTCATGTGGAGATGATTGAAACTCTGAGGCATTACCTTCAAGTCGTTGCGAGAGAGATTCAGGGAAACCAAACCAACAATTTTCACTATAGCATCAGGAAGAAGCTTTAGCTGACGATCAGAGAGATCAATCTTATCAACAACTCCACCATCTTCTACTTCATTGAGCACCGCAACAACCTCCTCATTCACTTCATCGCCACCATTCAATGATTCAACCGCTGAAGCATAAACCTTACCGAGCTCCTCCTCCAAATCTCTCAACTTCTTCTCATATCCCTCGTGAACTTCCTCTAACTTCACAACCGTAGCGTAAACCTGCTCTTCTTTAGCCGCATCCTCCGGCGACAACGAATCATCCTCTCGGATCTGATCGATCTTAGACCGAGCAGAAGAGACAGCTAAAGGATCAGGTCGAGACCCAAGAGAGCTGAATACGAAAAGGGTCTGCGTGATTGTAATTGGAATCGTTTGAATCAGCGAGGAGATGACATGAGGATTGGTGAGAAGGGGATAGCGATTCCCTAAGGTTTGTTGAATCACCTGAGACGGTGGCGCGTGAGAAGCGGGATCGGAATGGTAGAGAACGAAAGAGAGCAAAGGGAAGTTCTCCAGATCATGATCCATTTTCTAGAAAGATTCAAGATTGGTGATATACAAATGAGATTCGTTGATCCAAAGAATTATCGGAAGAAGATGAAACAGCAACGATCCTTGTTACTTCTTATACAGAGCTGATAAAGATGGAATCTTTAAAAATCTATAAAGAGCATAAAACACTTTTTTTACCTTTTTATTCAACATATAAATCCAGATAAAGAATAAAATCCGAAAACCATGACTATACCATAAAATAAACCAAATCCAGTAGTCAGTAGATAATAAATCAGAACCGAATATGTACTTCTCGCTCTTCAAAACCCGAGCTTTCTTAAAGCCCAATAATTAGTTGGGGCTTAAAGCCCATTATTACTTACGCGTAAAGCCCTAATTCCCCATTTTCCTTGGGCAGGAAGAGGACAAGAAAACTTCGAGGCCACGTCTCTGCTGGACATGCTCGTAGGTATGCATCATCACCGTATCATCTTTTCAGTGTTGAATGATCTATCTGGAATCTGTGCTATGATCAGTGAAATCATCCTTTGTAGATATGTGGTATAGAACTATGGATCATGATCTATTTTGCTTGTTTTTGTTTGAAAGTTAGATAGGTTTGGTCTTGGGGGGTTTGGTTTACCTGTCTTGGGTTATCATTTCTTGTTATGGCTAGTCTTGGTCTATACGATTTCTCAGTTCTCCTCTGATTTGCTTACATTAATTTGATATTTAATGGATAAACTAAATATAGTCGTGGGAATTGGGATGTTTGAATCCACTCAACAACTTCTGTATGCTTTGATAATTTATCACTAAGACCACAGTTCTCAAAATGTGTGTGTATATATATATATAGGGCTCTCAACATATCTTGTCAATGTTTGATGACATGTTAAAGCTTTTTAGAAAGAAAGAAAAAAAATCAAAACTCCTTTTGGTTCGGACCAAAAAATGTCTTCAAGTAGATAAAAACTCTTGCTAGTTCAATAGATTCTCTTTCTCTGGTATCCCTCCCCATTCTCTTATCCTTTCCTCTGCCATTTTAGCCTGAAAATATATCACTCAACAAATTAGAATAACAGTTTGGTGAGTGAGATCTTGTTTATTAGGTCTAAAGTGTTTTGGTTTCACCTCTTTGTCCCAGTTGGTTTTGCAGATCATCCAAGTCAAGACTAATGATTGAACAAAAGTTCCCGTCATCATCCCCCACCAGATTCCCTGATCAATATATGTTCCCATAACATCCAATCTTTAGCCCTTCCTTGAGTAAGAAATGTTTTTAAGTTTTAGATAAAGGATGAGAATTTCATTACCATTACTCCATATTCAAACTTAAATCCCAACAATAGACCAAGTGGGATTCCAAACAAGTAATAGCATGCTATGTTCACATAAGCAACAACAGCTTGCCATCCAGCTCCTACAGCCACTCCTGTATAATCGAGTACAATCACCATGTCATATGGTATCAAACCATCTAAACCGAGAATGGGTTTAGCTAATCCTAAAGAAATGATTACCAGATAAGACAGGTTGAACATTGTTGATGACAATGCAGAAGGCAAGCATTGGCGTTAGTTCTCTAACCACATTCCTAACTACTTCATCTTCCACGAACAAAATCGGGTACTCGTAGCGGAAGATGAGTATGACCGTTGCTATAACCATCCCGATCGCTGTAGACAATATCACCGCTACGACTAGAGAGAACTTGGCCGTTCTTGGGTGGCTAGCTCCTAGCTCATTTGACACTCTCACACTATCATAGGAAACGTACGTATTGTTACACTTGCCACGTTTGAGATGTGTAGATTTTGGAAAGAGTAGGGTTTCACACGTGGAAATTTACCTTACTGCTGCGTTTGTCCCAATTGAAACCATAGCTGCCCATCCCAAAATGTTCATGCTTCATTTTGCGCACACCATTAAAGGACAAATAATTAGAAAAAAATGGCAGTGAAAGTACTCAAAAAGTTAATTTCATACAACTAGTATGCTTCCTTATATTCTAATTGAATAATACATGTGTATGTATAGTCTAGGCAGGCCATATATTATATTAAAATGAAGTATTTAAATCGATTATTAGGTCTTTTTCACCACAAAAGACAAAAAAAGGACTATTACGCACGTTGGGTCTATATACTCTTACTCAGAGAATCCATATGATAGCTTTAATAAATGAATCAAATAACAAATTATGTAAACCTTAAATGTAGCGAAGAAATTATGTAGCTTAAGAGAAGTGTTTATATTTTAAAGATGTAATAAAAATTTACCATATGGAGAGTGCAGCTACAGAGACTTCAGCATTCTTCAAATATCCAGCAAATAATACGAGTGCCATAAAATACCAAACCTCCAAACTACAAAGTAACCAAATTATAAGTTTTTTAAAATATGAAGTAATGGGTTGGATCAAGTCGGACATAACCGGGAAAAACCAGGCTGAAACTCACCAGAGCATAACAGCAGAAGCCAAAGACAATTTGACAAACCCCCACAAATTATGCAATGCCTCCCACGTAAATCCAGACCAAGCTTCTCCACATGTACCACTAAAGATATACACAAGTTGTGCCACAACGATGAACCACCATGACGTGTCAAGCACCAAAGCTAAACCGGGAAGTCTCCAATGGAACCTAGACATGACTAGCCACGTGAAAAACGTATGCATCACAAGAACCACACCAGATATTCCTGCCATGACCATGATTTTGCTTTGTGACTGCAAAAATTTTGCGGTCGGGAAATTGATAGCGTAGGCGAAAATTTGTGGGATCATGTAGATGGAGAAAACTCCGGCCGTGGCCGAGATTGCAGCGGTTTGGCCGATGAAGTTTAGGATTGGGGCAGCAAAGATGTATAGTAGAGAAAGGATGAGAGCGGTTACGCTTAGAATCACCCATGAGCGTTGTAAGTAAACGCCGAGCATTGATACTTTTCCTGCTCCAAACGCCTGTCCGCATAGCGTTTCCAACGCGCTTCCCATTCCAAGCTATAATTGCGTTTGCAATCGAACCAGACATAAATAAATCTCGGTAAGAGTTCAAAATCTTGTACATATAAAGTTCTACATACTTACATAGTAATCACATATTAACGTACTTTTTCATAGCACGGATAGTTTACAACAATTTGATTTTAAAGTATAGTAAATAGAGTACTATTTTAAGTCTATATTTATAAAGTAACTTTAAAATAATTACGATGATTATTAATACACACAATTGTATTGTAGTAAAACTATGATCTTTGAAGGAAAAGTAAATAATTTAATTTTCTTTACGGTTCTCGAGCGTGCAAAAGATGTGTAGATATATTATAAAAAAATACAATGCGGGAAAATGTGATGAGGAGCGATATATTAATGTAAGACGTACCATGATACCAAAGGAGAAGCCGGCGATGACGGAGTTCTCAATGGAGACTGCGGCTAGTGCAATGGTGCTAATATGTCCGGCGAAAACTTGAGTGACAGCTCCGAGAGAAAATTGGGCCATCGATGTGAAAATGGCTGGACCAGCTAGTTTCCATAACTTCTTAGACTCGGTTCTAAACTCTCTGGCGAAGTCTCCAACGCTGGATATCGGCGGAATATCAACGGCGGCAGAGGAGAAAGAGACAAGAGAAGATGCTCTGCTTCCGACGCCGAGATAATCCATTAATGCTTTCTGGGTCGTCGGGTCAAGTTCCTCCGTCGACGAGAGAAACTCCTCCATCAAGTTATTATCTTTCTCCATTTTTTGTTAAAGACAGAGGACGAGAGACAGAGAATATAAATTAGATCGACGATCTTGCCATCTTTGGGGTCGACAATTTATGAATTATATAGAGATACTATCAAAAGTTTTCTAATGGGTCTATTAGTTTAGATCTATGTTTTTAAATATAAGAATTAGATTTTCTAAGTAGGAGTTTTTGGAACAGTAGTAAAAGACAGCTTTCACACTTCAGTTTTTTTTTAATCAGACAGCTTTCACACTTCAGTTTTTTTTAAATCAGACAGCTTTACACCAGTTAATCCTCTGTCCATTTTTGTATAACTGTCATATAAAATCAAAGGGTGACGATTTGATATTTCATCGCACGACTATTCTAAACAATAAAATACAATAAAAGGTGGTTATAACCTTTTAAATCATATTAAGAATATTTTTAGAGTTTTATTTTTTCATCATAATTTATAAGTATTGTTTTGGTTTCCAATACACTAATTAAAAATCTAATATTACCCTTATTTTAATGTATTGATTAATAAAAATATATAGAATATATTAGTGAAGTATAAAATAGACAAATTCATATTTTTCTTAGACCATCAAAATCTTTGTTTCGTGGACTCCATGTGGCTTCTTGCTACGTGCGAAGCAATCAATATGGTAGATTTTGAATCTTTGATATCAACAATTTAGGAAACATGATTAATATTTTATCTAATTGGTTATCGACAGAATAAAAAAAAATCTCTAATCGGGTAGGGTAGTTGGGCCCTTCCCCTCGTAAATGAAAAGTTCATAGGCCAACTTGAGACACAAAGAGAAGGGTATTTAAGGCCAATATAATTTTAGAATGGGCATTCTAGTTCAATAGCAGAGTGTGAAGATCGCAAGCTTTTCTCCCTAATTTTTTTTAGCAATAGCTTTTTTTTTCTTTTCTTTTGGCTGCATTTTTCTCCAATCACAACGGAAACGAAATAAAAAAATGGTAAAAAAGAAATTGTCCACCAACATAAATATGACGACGTTGATGTTGATGTTGTTAACAATGTGTTTTACATCTATTAATTATGTTATTAATAATGAAAAGGATACAAATATTTAAGTATATTTGTTTGAGTCATTTTGGGTCAAAATTTACAGAATCCTATGTGAAGCCCATTAATATGTTACGTACTTCCAACAAATTTGTATTATTGTAATTATGTTATTATTATCAACGGTAAATAACGATAAATATATGAGAAAAACATGAATACCAAATAAAAAACTGTTGGTTCATTTTATGATGAACAAACATTTACAAAAACTCCATACAGAGAACACAGTACCCGGTACATTTTACATAACATACACAAATATATCACACAGTTACAAGGAAAGTCAAGAAATAGAGTTATTGAAAACTCTTAAAGAAAAGCAAAAAGAAAGAAGACAAAAAGTATAATCAACAGTCCACACACACAAACAAAAACAACAACAAAAATGAACTTATCAGGTTTGAGTAGGAGAAGATGTGGCTCGGCCTCTTTCACTAACGCTGGTTTCTGCAAATTTCTTGCTTGCGAGATGTAAACCCCTTTCTTTTTCTTTACTGCTCCATTCAGCGAGGTAATATTCTTCTTCAGTTGCCTTCTCATTAGAGGAGGGTCCACAAAACATACCTCCCCATTGTGGAAAGTAAATCAAACATATTGGTAACGTACATGCGATTGTCATAATCCCCATTAGAGTTATACCCGTCTCTCTCGAGTATGTCGACCCCTTGAAGAATATCAATTGAGTCAAGACCGCGCCTACATTGCCTCCCGCACCAGTCATTCCCGATATCACCCCAAGAGATCTACAATATAACCAAATAAGAAAATATCTTGAGATTCAAAACCAAAATGTACGTGTGCAAAGTTCATCAAGTATATTGTGTGTTTGTGAGAAAAAAAAAACAATACCTTCTGGAAATAAATGGAACAACGCCAAAGGTAAGTCCACAAGCGGCTTGGACGAATACAGAGAAGATGAGCATGACAACTATAGATAATGTCAAAGAAGATATTTGGCCAAGCAATGCGCACAAGATCCCTCCCAGAGTTTGTACAATCCACCAAGCCCATAACCTTCCTCTCATCCCAAACCTTCTAGCCATTATATCTGAGAAAATACCTCCTCCGGGTCTAGCAAAAAAGTTGGCTAGTCCAAAACTTGCTGCTATAATTCCAGCTGTGTGGAGTTTTAAGTGGAATCTATCGAAGAAATATTCAGCGATGATGTTGTCTATTGTGAGCTCAACTCCAAAACAATAGCCATATGCTAATGCTGTTATCCATCCTCTATAATTGGTCATCCCATGTTTTATCACTTTGCTCACCTCATCTTTCTGCTTTTCTCCAGATTTGTGCATTGCCCAATAATCTCCATCAGGTAAATCCTGTAAGTTTAACAATAAACATAACACAATGAGATCATTTTACATGCTTTGTAGTAATAAACTAAAATTAAGATGAATAAGCAATTCTTTTCAATCCAATCGGTTTCATTATTTATACGTATTATTGTAAATTTGATTAACCAAAACCGAGTAAATATAATAAATAAAGTTAAATAACCGAAACCGGTTCAATGTGATAAAATAATACCTGACCGAACAAGAGAACGGCGAAAGCAGAGAAAGTCTGAAAGAGACCAGGGATGAAGAAAGCAATCCTCCACGCCGTGAATTTGGTAGCTCCGGCTCCTTGAATCACCGAGAACACCAGCGGCATGATCAGCTGCGTCGCGCCTCCTCCCAGATTTCCCCACCCGGCGGCTATGCCATTAGCCGAGCCGACGACGGGTCCAGAGAACATAGAGCTCATCCAGAACTGTGTCGACACGAAAGTGGCGAGAGAGAATCCGGCGAAGAACCTCACCATTATAAACCCTATCGGAGATTTGATCCCGGCGGTGAAATACACGGCGGGAGCTGTGGAGAGCGTCAACGCGGCTGAGGCGAGACGTGGACCGAAGAGGTCGCAAGCCGTTCCCATAACGAGACGAGCGAAGACTGAGCCGGAGACGGAGGCGATACCGGCGTTTCCGATGTCACTGGCGGTGAGATTAAGATTTTCACGGATGACAGGGAGGAGAGGTGGAGCTGCGAAAGTGGAGACGAAGCAGCAGAAGAATTGGAACCATGAGAGATGGAAAGCTCTCATGTGAGGTCTAGCGAAGGAGAATAATCGGAAAGTTGTTGATTTGTTCTCCTGATCCACCGGAAGTGCGAATCTCGGCTTGGTGGTTCCAGCTTCTCCTCCTCTGCCTTCGACCTCCATTTTTTTTTTTATGAGCTTTCAAAGTTTTGCTTTGAATGTTTTAAGGAATGAGGAATCTCAGGTTTGAGCTTATGAGTATATATAGATGATGAGAGTGTAAATGGCCTCTGACATTTTCATGGATCATTTGTGTTTTTGTGAATCGTGTGATGTAATCACTTTTTGGATACTATATAGTTTCTTTAATACAGTATCGTTTAAAAATTCAAGAATTGTCTGATTAAGGTTCTTGTGTTTACATGATTTTATGCATTGAATTTGGGTTTTAATTTTTATTGAAATTTTTGGTTTAGGAAGAGTAATATGATTTGGTTGAAGTGTGAGATATTGAATATCGCTATAAACTATATAAAAATGTAATTTGATTTTAAGACTCGTTAAGTGTTTTGATTACATTCATGATTCATCCTATTCATATGAAATCAAATCAAATAGTTACAAAACGAATTATTTGAAAATAATGTTGCATCCTTTATCATGAATGATACAACTATAAAATGTTGCAATGATTTTATTAAGAATGCTTTAGTTTTCTTTTCCCGTTTTTTTCCATTGACAGCTGAATTTAACTAGAAGAATAGGAAAACTCAGAATATTAGTGATATAATTTCCCATTTATTTACTCTTTTTGTTTTTCTTATAACAGCTACACTAGTTCGTAACTTAGATGATATCAATTAGGTTCTGTACCATTTTTTAGTATTAATTTTCAAAGTCAAAATTGAGACTCGGGGATCAGTAGCTTCTTTTGGGCTCTTTAACCATGGGAAAGGTAAAGTCTTCGAAGCGCAAAGTCTCATCTCTTCCTTTTAAACAACAACAACCTGTTGCAAAACTTCCTAACTATGTTTATTCAATTCTTTATATATTTGTGGTATTTATTTCAAAAGAAAGTTTCATACTATGAAATTATTTTTTCAAAAAAAACAAAAGTTTAGTTCTATGAGTATTAATCAGCAAAGAACTTATACTTTAAACTTAATTGAATTATCAAATATGAAAACTTTCATACAGTACGTTTTTATATTCATTTTATGTATTACAATTTACAACTATGAAATATTAAAGAGAACACATTTTAAGATGTAATTTAATTTAAATTTTATAAAGTTTAGCATGACGGATATCTTATACTCCCCTATGTTTATAACTACAAATACAAGTTTTACATTTTTCACACATACTAACGAGTTTTTAATGACATTTTTACCTTGTTTCACTAATTATATTTAGATTTAAAAAGGACATACATAAATCTAGTTATGCATAGAAAATAGAGAACATACAAATTTTGAAACAATGTTTTTTTCTAAAACTTGGATTAGTTAGAAACAGAGGAATAATATAGATTTAAAAAAAAAAAATCATATGATTTAAAAGAGGTTATTGAATATTTTAAAAATAGGAAAATTTCGTAAATAACTAGAAAAAGAGAGACAAAAATAAAGATTCAGAAGATCTGCAAAACTAGAAATCCGTCCTCGAGTTTATCATTTTGCTGATGTTTGATGGCTTTCCAACTTGAATGTTATGTATTTATTTTATCATACATGGTGATATTAAAGAAACAAAATAACTTATGAGATAAACGAAAAGTGGTTTTATGTCATATGTTCATTGAAAAATGAGATTTTCAAAATGTCCCCGTTTTCCATTTTAACTATTTTAGTACATTTAAAATTCTAGCAATTGATATATCATATATGTGTAATATATAGTAAAGCAATTGGATTAAATTAATCGATTTTAAAAGGTTAGAACTTATATAATCTGAAATTATGAGACAGATATTGTAAATTTCAGATAAAAGAAGAACCAATATAGAGCTTCCGAATATCTACAAAACTAAAAATTTATTCTTCGAGTTATTTCGTTTGTCGAGTATATGTTGGCTCTCCAACTTCAACGTTTATTGACTTTAAGAAGGGTGAATTGAATTATGAATTTAAATTTAGTTATAATTTGAGAATATTTTTTGAATTTTGATTACTTATGAATTTTTATTAAATTATTAACGGAAAACACGAATCACGAGATTTAGCTTTTATTATAAAAAGAAATTACATGAAATTTAACAGTAGCTTTTAACATGTTTTAATAACTCATAATTTATCATTTTCATTCAAATATTAAAATGTTCAGTTCAACACATCTCTCAAAAAATTTATGTATTGCTCAAAATAACAAAAAAATACTAATGTTATGTGTCCGTCTGATATTGTCGTTTTCAAAAAGATCTCAACTAGTTTACTGCAGAAACTATAAACAAATAAAATAAATATATCTCAACCTCTTGTGAATGTAAATATGTTTATATAATTTCTAATTATTATCAACCGTTATTATGAAATGTGTATTTTTCTCCGATTTTTACGTGGCATATTCAAGAGTAATACTTTTTATATGATGTGAGGTGTCAATTTCAAACTCATGTATCAATTCAGTTAAGTTGGAATTTGGTAAATGTGTTTCATTACTTGGTTTTAATACCGGCTCTCGTCATATATAAAATGTTTGTAATATAAATTTTAAGAATCCTTACAAAATCGTGTTTGCAATTAGAGCTAGTATTAATGTAACAAAATCAAATTTACACAAATATATACATATATATATATATATGTATTTATTTAAAATATTATGTTTGAAACTAGTAGTCAAATATACTCTGCTTGAAAATAGTAGCGATGGTTTTTTATGAAATGCATAAAAATGAGTTCGCGTATTAATTTATCGACGTAACAGATAAGATGCATTAAAGAAGTAGCAAGTTATACATTCTTCAATGGTTATCAATGTTTCTATAATATTATTTCATGGCCAACCAAATCAGAAAATCAGATTTTGGGAGATATCATTCTTGAACGAACATGCTGAATTGCTGATTACCACAAAACTTTGGCCCAATATGTTCTAATCTAATCTCAAGTACACATAGTAAAGATTAGAGAAAGTCGTATGAAATTTGTGAGGCCTATAATGTCTACAGAGTAGCTCGTTGTCATAAACACCATGACAGACAGCTACTGAATCGATTATACAAATGATATTTAGAGCCGTTGGAACATAGACGTCGGAACCTCTCCAACCAGAGATTACGGTAGCGTCAAAAAAGTCGAGTAGCGAGGGCTCCCAATAGTTACCTATGTATAATGGTGTTTTTATGAAAATTATGTGCGGAAATCACAATTTTTTCTAAGATGACCTTTAAATATAGGAAATCAACATATTTGAAATTCTAAAGACAAAAATACATCGTGTTTAGAGAAAAATCCAAATTTTCAACAGTCCAAATATCTTTTAAACCATGCCTTTATGAATATAATAGTTGAAATTAATTTCGGTAAACTTCTATGTACTACTTCATTACGATCAACATAAAAATTGACACAATACGTATAATGTGGATATTTGATTTCTATATTTATTTAATCATTTTTTGATTCTTAAGTTCAGTAATTATTTCTTCTTTTAACGGATCAATAAATTTGGATTGTTTTTACAAAACTTTCAAAAATCAGTATCTTTGCTTTTAAAGATCGTAACATAGTTCTTGATTAGCTTATTGATAAGGTTCATAACTAGAATATATATACATTTTTAAAGTAAGCCGTTAATTTGGACTAATAGAATTCGAAATGGAATCGTTAATTGATTAATTTGAGGAATATTCTGTGGGTCCCAGCATTTGCTGACTTTAAAAGATGTGTAGAATCCTGGGAGCGAAGACTTGGCATCTCCTTCTCCTCTGGATGGACGATTCCTATGAAACTACTTACAAAACTTGCGGAGATCGATAGATTCAGATCTCTCTAGCTTTCTCTTTTCGTTTGACATTTCAACATTTCTAAAAGACCAATCTACCCTTGTATCCCAAATATGTCATGACATCACTCAAAACCTCATTAAAAATCATGGTCTTTCGTTTTGTTCTTCTTATTAAAATACAATTGAGAGAAGAAACACAATTGTAGTGATACATGTTTTTTTTTATCTTACATTTGTTTGTATGGAAGATGTGTTTTTATATATAATTGAAGATGGGTTTTATTAATACATATGTTTTATACAATTATTCGTGAATTTCTGTAAATTAAAACATTCATCTATTTTATATGATGCTCCGTGAATTTATTGAAAATACACAGATGATGTCCAATATATGTGGTAGAGGAGGGTGAATATTGTCGCCTTTTAAAATATCAACCACTAATATAGTAAAGTATAATAAAAATTACAGTGAGATTTTTTTTTTCTCCATTTTTGTCAATAATCTTTATAAAACTCTTGTTTTCTTTATAAGAAAAAACCAAACCAATGTGACGACACTTTCCAGTTAGGCCTTGGCGATGTTGAAAAGAGTTTAATTCTTTCAAATGTTTTTAGGTATTACATATTGCATGATTGATGATGTTTGGATCAATTATATCACTATTATTTCCCAGCTGCATATTCCAAAAGTCGTCTAAATTATTTTTTAAATCTACCATCTGAATCTGTCGAGAGTAGAAAAAAGTAATCCAAAAAAACACGCAATTTGAATTATTATTTAAACCATACAATATAACCTGGATGCACGATTGATCCTAATAGGATGAACAAATAATAATCGGGGTAGTCTCGTATTACAATTACATTGACAATGAAGTGATATTGACGCGAATCGAACCATGGATTCTTATTGGTCAAATCAAAATTTGACTTTTCTTATTGGACATGAATTGGTTCTTTACTTTTAACAAAAGAAAATAAAAAATATTTTTTACTACTTGTTTTTAGATACTTTATTCAAGACATGACATGTTCTACGGAAGTACGGAAGGATTCCCAAAGGCCGGTTTAGTTGTGCATACAAAGAATCTTGATGCCGACCTTTTTGGTTACAAAAACAATTGCACATTTGCACCAACAAAAAAATGTTTACACATTTATAAATTAATTCAGAACCCTTCATGGGTTTAAATTTTTATCTTTGCCCCTGTGGGGTCGTATGTATCTCTAATGTGCTTAAATTATACAACAAGACGACACAAATGAGACGATAAATTCAGGAAACTGTGGATTTGACTTATGAACTTCATGACTTAGAAAATTAGAAAAGTAAATGATCAATCATCTTTTATAGATTGTGAATATTTTCTATTCGGATGACCCATGAATATTTTCTATTCATCTTAACCTTTCAAGTCACGTAAGATTTTTTTTCGTATAACTTAAATTAAAATATTAGACAATTTGAAATATATAAATTTGAATATAAACTTTATTATCAGTGAAATGTTTGATTAACGCTATTATCAGGAGAATTTTTAAGGGATTGAATATGATACATCATATCGTACAATTTATATAGTTTTTGATGAAACACAAAGCGTTAATCAAACATATATCAAGGCGTTAGATAGTCTTCAAAAAGTGTTAGATACTAAAAACTGAATGCATAAATTTTAATAAACTTTTTTTTTTCGTCAACAATTATTTTTTGTTTTGTTTATATACATCATTCAGATACTCGAACCAAGATTCTCATCGATAGATTATAATTTTTGGGATTCTACCAAAACAACAAACGACAAGTCATGGTCGAAGTTTTGGTTAAACTATATGCACACACTTGTAGCATTTGATCGGGTTGTAATTAAACAAGAGGCTGTTTTGGTTTGCGTTACTAAAATGGGCCATAAAGAATACAATTGTCACTATTAGGGCCTTTAAAAGCCCATTGTGGTGCCCATATTATCACTGAAAGTGTATTCGAGTGTTTTTTTTCTTCTCTGACAATTATTTATTTATTTATTTTGCTTTCCTTTATTAAATTAACTGAAAATGTCGAATCGAATCGAACCCAGGGAGAAAAAGAGCAGAAACTGATTGGATTCTCAATTAAATTGTTTAATTTTTCTTTGCCAAAGCATAAAAAGTTTAAAAACCCAAAATACAAAAAAAAAACCAAAAACTAAAAATCAGTGTGGAAGAAGAAAAGAGAGAGAAAGTGAATGCAAAAGAGAGAGAGAGAGAGAGTGAATGGAGGAGTTACAGAGAAAAGTAGCAGAAGCAATCCATGTTTTGAATCACGATCCTGAATCTTCTAACAGAGTTGCCGCCAATCAATGGCTTGTTCAATTCCAGCAAACTCCTGCTGCTTGGGATGTGTCTACTTCTCTTCTCACTTCTCCGATTCTCTCTCACTTCGACCTCCAATTCTTCGCCGCTCAGATTCTCCGTCGAAAGGTTTTAACTTTCATCTCAGAGGCTCTCAATTTCGAACCTTTTAAAACCCCCTTTTTTCTTACCCGTGTTGGATTTTCAGATTCAGAACGAAGCATCGAATCTTCAGTCAACAGCTAAAGATGTTCTTCTCGATGCTCTTCTGCTCGCTGCCAAGAGATATAGCTCCGGTGTTCCTCAGGTATTGTATCCTCTTTTTAATTTTTATCCGGCGATGGTAACGATTGTGGTGGTTTATGTGTGTTTGTGGACTTTGGGTATTGCAGCTTTTGACGCAGATATGTTTGGCTCTCTCTGCGCTTCTTCTTCACGCGGATCCTTATTCTAAGCCGTTTGATAAGTTAATGTTCGCACTTCAGAATCTTCAAGCTCATGATGATGGTAATGTCGTCTTGCTTGAGCTTCTCACTGTTCTTCCTGAAGAATTATCTGACACTCGCCATTTTTCTCATCATTCTGATCTTCGTAAAGAGGTTTGTTCCTTCTTTCTCCCTTTTCTCAAAGTTTGTGTCTTACTGTCTTCTTCTCTGTTCCTCCTTTTTTCTTACTTCGCTCTGTAACAGCTTCTCTCGCATACTTCCATGGTTCTTGATTTCTTACTCCAACAGTCTGAGAAGCTATTCACTTCCCCTATTTATCCGCATGACAACAACCGCAAGATACTTCGTTGTTTACTGAGTTGGGTATGTCGATTTGTATTTCATGTAGAGTCGTATTGTACTGGCCTTTCACCGGATTTCGTGTTGATGTATTGCCTCATTTCATTAGGTCCGTGCTGGATGTTTCTCTGCGATTCCGCAAGGCACAGTGCCTTCACATCCCCTTCTTAACTATGTATTTAATGCTCTGCAGGTGACTTTCCTTAGTGGTGTAGTTTAAATTACTATCACTTTTCTACAAAGTTCCTTTCAGTTTATTTCTTGGGTTTTGTTTTCTCTCCCTTCCATAGGGTACTACTTTTGATCTCGCAATTGAGGTGCTTGTTGAACTTGTGACTCGGCATGAGGTATCTTTGAACTACATTGTATTGACATCCTTTCTTTGTATATTCTGGTCTAATTTGTTCATATGTTGTGGCGATGTATTGTGTGTGGTTTAGTATATACATAATATATTGCAGTTTAATAGCGAAAGCTTACATCCAGTATTATCTGATAGTTCAATAGCAAAAGTGTATGTGCTTGAATTTTTTATAGCTTTGACTTGTTTTCTTCTTGCAGGATCTTCCTCAGGTTTTACTGTACAAAGTACAGTTTCTCAGAGATACACTTCTAAAACCAGCTCTTATAAATGCTGATCTTAAAATTATATCTGGCCTGGCATGCTTGATGTCTGAGATCGGACAAGCTGTGAGTACTAGTTCCATTTTATCTTCTCATGGATGTGCATCCAATGTTGTATCGTTATTACTCTTCACTTTACTTTATTTGTTACTTTTTGTGAGGCTCATGTTGGTTTGCAACATGTTCCAGGCACCATGCTTGATTGTTGAAGCAAGTTCTGAAGCGCTTATTTTGACAGATGCTATTTTGAGGTGAATAGTAGGCCTTGATTTCTTGTTTGCGCTTGTATTTGCTTTTACATTTGGTGCGTATTTTTCCATATAAACTCACAACATTTAACATTTTAATCAATATTCCATTAGCAAATGGGAGATTCTTATTCTGTTTGAGTTTGCACTTTGCAAAAATATTTATGAAAAAAACAATTAAATTTTATTTCAATTTTTTTTGATATGAAAAGACAAACACAGAAATTGAAATTTGAAATTGTTAAGGCCTTAATCATCTGACAGTCTTTAAGTATTCACACGGTTGGTATAATTTTAAGCTGATTTGCTCAATTTCTTCTTCCTCAATGTGTTTATCTTTCTCTCCAAATGTGGTTACTCTTTCGTTTGGCATTAATATCTTACATCTTACTATTGTTTACTGTCCATCAATTACTTTTCCAGCTGTGTGACATTTCCAAATGAAGACTGGGAGATTGCAGACTCAACTGTACAGTTTTGGTATGATCTTTTCCTATTTTATTAAGAATCTTTACAACCATATGGACTTGACTATTTTTCTTGTCATCTTCCTATCAGAGGGATTTCTGGTCGGTGTTGTTTGAACTCAGACTTGACCTTTTTTTCTTAGGTCAACTTTGGCAACATACATACTTAACTTAGGTGGAAACAGACAGAATGACAAAAATCGTGTGAAGGATATATTTCTACCAGTTTTCTCAGCTTTAGTTGATGCTCTTGTGCTGCGCGCTCAGGTTACATCTTGTAAACTTTCTTATATCAATTGCAGCACCAGAATACCTTGAAAGAAAACAATTGTCAATGTATTTTTCTTTAAACCTGGAAATTCTCCTTCATATTTATATAGTCTTTGTTGTTAATATTGGTAAGCTATTAAGGTTCCGGTGGATTTTGTTTTAAAATACGTTCCAATTCACATTCTTGAAATTATTAGGCTTGTGATTTACAGTTTCTTGCATCTTAATCTTACCTTCCTTCTTTTTAGCTCATTCCACTCGCTGTATCAACATAATATTGGATTTCTAGCTTGTCATTTTCTGAATATTCATAAGTCCACAAATTGTTGAACAAATGGTTTATTTTTATACTGAAGGTGTTTTTTCTCTTCTAAACTTCCTTAGCAATATATCTTCAGGTTGATGAGTTTACCTCCAGTGATGAGAGTCCAGGGCTTGAACTTCCTGATGGCCTGTTGCATTTTCGAAATAATCTTCTTGAGCTCTTAGTAGATATTTGTCAGCTACTTCATCCTACAACATTTGTGACTAAGGTGTGCTCTCACTTACGTAGAAAATAGCATCTTTGTTGTTTTTTTGTTATGTTATTTCTAACCTTTTCCTGCCTATATACCTGTAGTTATTTTTTGGCGGTCTGGCTTCTTCAAATGTTTCGATGCCCTTGAGGGAGGTTGAAGCAAAGTTGTTTGCTCTTAATGCGGTGCGCACACTTGATCTCTTTTCTTTCAATCAAATTGTTTCATTTTAAGTTTCTGGTTTCAGAACAACCCAGAGAGGGGTCACATTGTATGGGTTCTCTACTGTTAATTGTTTTGTCTTCTCTATTACTTGTCCATAATAATTAGTAATTTTTTTGGAGAATGATTGATGATGGTAGCTTTAAAGCTTGGCAGTTTTCAGGAGTTGTAATTTCTATTGTTCATCCCTGTCTTTACCAAAGGATTCACTCATCTCAGGTTTCCGAAATTATCTTGCAAGAGGGAGAGGCTTTTGATTTCTCATTGATCATGCAATTGGTTTCTGCATTCTCCGTTAGGCCATCCAGTGAGCTCAAGGGGTTTATATCTGTTGTATGTCAGTTCACACCCTTACTTTACCAACAATTTTCTTGTACTGTAAATACAATCAACATTTGGCAATAATCAACTTTTAGGTATACAGATCACTGGCAGATGTTGTTGGCTCCTATTCAAGATGGATCTCTGTCTTTCCAAGTAACGCCAGACCCTTGCTGTAAGTGAACTTTCTTCAATGACCGTTCACAGTTATGCAATAACGTTTTTAGCATATTATCTTGCACCTGTTTATAATTTTTATTCATTTTTTTCTGATTGGTACTTTTCAGTATTTTAGAAAGAGATGTTGATGTTTATATATTATAACATCAATTTCTCTGATAATCTAAATGCTGCATTGTCTTTCTGCTTTCAGATTATTTCTTGCTGGAGGGATTTCTGAACCTACTTGTTCACATGCTTGTGCTTCTGCGCTGCGTAAAATTTGTGAAGATGCTCCAGCTGTAATCCAGGAAACAGTAAATTTAGACATCTTAATGTGGATAGGAGAGGTATCAGCTTCGTGTGACATTGTCGTTAACTGTTAAAATAAGGTTTAAATCACACATGGTATATTGCGCTCCTGAATCATTGTATTATTACCTTTTTTAGTGTTTGGAGCAGTGGAATTTGGCCTTGGAAGATGAGGAAGAAGTCACTACTGCTATCAGTGTGATCCTTGGCTCTGTTTTTAACAAAGAGCTGCAAAATAAATTATTAACTCAATTGCTTTCTTCAAGTTATGGAGTTCTTTCGAAACTTGTAAGTGTTATATTTCAAGGTTCTCCTTATCATTTTTTTTCTGTACCAGTAGCTTTCTGTCTATGCTGTCCACACACTTCTCTAAAGCCAGTATTCAACTAGCTACTCTTAACTAGTAACTAAATGAAAAATAAATAGAGAAGTAATATCTGGAAGATGATATATTCTTCTTATCCTGGGATGTTTTTCTATTGTTTCCGTACTTTTCTCATCAAATGTCTTTCCCCAGATGGTGCACATCTGAGATAGTTTTGGACTAATACCTTTGTGGTTTTAGGTTGATGAA
The DNA here is from genome assembly GCA_963854855.1 of Nasturtium officinale. NCBI lineage: Eukaryota > Viridiplantae > Streptophyta > Magnoliopsida > Brassicales > Brassicaceae > Nasturtium > Nasturtium officinale. The sequence continues at coordinate 3,603,580 of OY978501.1, read as the reverse complement.
GACGTTGAGTCTTCTGGTAGACAGAGTCCAGCCACTTACTCACTAATGCTGAGTTCTGTCACAAGAGGTCTTTACAGGTCTGCTTCTGTGACTGGTGTATTTACTATCTTACTTTATTGCGATGTAGTCTAGGAGCCTTTGGTGAAGTGTTTGTGGCAACGGGACTTCAAGTCATCTATAAAACATTGCCATAGTTTTGCATTACATGTATTTTTTCTGAACCAATAGTGCATGATCTTTAGTAGCTTGCACTTTCTGATAGTTTTCTTATAAGTCGTACAAAAGTGTGGTAAGAAGATCATATTAATGACTTTTCTCTTTGCTTGTTTCATGATTCAGGATTGGAACTGTATTCAGTCACCTTGCGACGTCTCTGGCATCTGTCCCTGTGGCAGATGGTCCAATTCTTTCTTTGTTAACTGTCTTCTGGCCCATTTTGGAGAAGCTATTTAGGTCTGAGCACATGGAGAGTGGCAGTTTAGCTGCAGCAGCATGTCGTGCGCTTTCAGTGGCAGTTCAGTCGTCAGGTTTCAAACTTCTTATATCCCCCTCATTATGTATTTATAGCCTGGAAAATTTCTCTATTCCAAAGGGTCCTCTTGTAATTGATAGCTTCTCAGAATATCTACCAATTAGTTCTTGCTTCATGCCCTGAGAGTCTGACTATGCATATGATTTTGGGCTATCCAGGCTCCAAATCAAGCATGATATTTGCATTAGCAGATTTCAATGACAGTTTGACACCTTAAATTTGCATTATATATAGGGGAGCACTTTATGCTGCTACTACCTACTGTACTGGATTGTCTATCGAGAAACTTTCTGTCATTTCAAAGCCAAGAATGTTATATAAGAACAGGTGAGGGTTTCTTAATTCAGATACAGGCTCCACTGTTGGAGAAATATCTCTTGAGATGCTAACAATAATTCATTAGCCAGCTAAAGTAAATTTCCCGAGGTTAGTTAGTTAATCAGCCAGTTCTCTGAAATTTGCCTTTTTCACGAACTTCTTATCACAGCCTGCGTAATCGCCGAAGAATTTTGTCATAAGGAGGAGTACGGGTCATTGTTTATCACTACGTTCGAGAGATTTACTCAAGCATCATCGCTGATGGGTATAAATTCGTCATATATATGCGACCAAGAACCAGATTTGGTGGAAGCATATGTGAATTTTGCATCAGCATTAATCCGTGGTTGTCATAAGGTTTTGCAACAACTATTTGCTCGTTAAAGTATAACTTTCAGTTCATATGTTTTAAATGGAGTCTTAGGGTTAAGGTTTTGTTCATTTTCTTTTGATGAAACAGGAACTATTGGTTACTTCTGGGACACTTCTTGAAATTTCTTTCCACAAAGCGGCTATTTGTTGTACAGCGATGCACCGAGGTGCTGCTTTAGCTGCAATGTCATACTTGTCAGGTAAGTTTGCAGTGGTTTACTATCGTAGGATTAGCTTTTGGTCATAGTCACACACTTAAACACTAAGTTTTTCAAGCTCTGTAGGTTTCTTGGAGGTTTCGCTTTCTTCCATGATGGAGACCGTAAATTGCATATCAGAAGGATCATTCAGTGTGATCTCTGTCCAGGTTGTATCTCACTGCGGAGAGGGACTTTTATCTAATCTGGTCTATGCTCTACTTGGAGTTGCAGCTATGTCAAGGGTAAATAATTTGAGTAAAATCTCTCGAAGTCAAAAAGTAGTTGATGGATTACGACGTTTGTTTCACCTTTTCAATTCTGTTTTTTTTTGTTTTAGGTCCATAAGTGTTCGACAATACTTCAACAATTAGCTGCAATCTGCAGTTTATGTGAGAGAACTTCATGGAAAGGAATGCTGTGTTGGGAATCTCTCCAAGGATGGCTAAACTCAGCGGTTCTTCTCTCTCTCTCGCTTGTGATCTCATTAAAACCGAAACTGAACTCCAACTTCTGCTATTCTGAAATTGGTTTCTTGAATTCAGGTGTGGGCACTTCCAAGCGAGTATTTAAAGCAAGGAGAAGCAGAAAGCATAGTGAGGGAATGGTCAGAAGCACTGGGAGGTGCAGGGATCGATTACCTTGAGAACAAGAGCTGCAATTTTGGAAACAATAACAGTTCAGGAGGGGGACACATGCAAGGGAAACATGGTCGAGCATTGAAGCGATTGGTGAGAGATTTTGCGGATTCTCATCGAAATGACCCAAATCTAAATATCATATGAATCAATGCCATATTTTTCTTCTTCATTTCTGTCAATGCTCTGTTTCTGATGTACAGTAGGATGAGGAAAGAGCCTCATAAAGAATCTAAAGGCATTTCTTTTAGATTAATCTGAAGAGAAGATTAGTTTACCTTATATCCTTTCTTGACATTTTCCCCTCATTTATTTACATTTACAGAGAATTTCCTTTTTATCTACGTAAGGATGAAACTCCCTCCATCAGCTGACTAATTGGGCCTCGTTTAGGTGATTGGGCCTTTTGTGTTAAGATGATGGCATTATCTTTTTCATATTTTCTAGGATTTGAAATGAAGTCGCACGTTAAAGAAAGTAACGAAATTAATTGGTTTCGTGCACGTGAGTTTCACGTGATTGAGGGTTGAATTTGCCATTTGGGAAAACCCTCAAGGTGATCAGCATTACCTGGGACTGGGAGGAGCGCCGCCGGGGTCGCTGGTAGGTACGTGCTTTTGCTCCTTTTCGATTGAATCTGTTCATTCTTGTACTCTTTTCCATAATCGTTTATCCAAAAAGTTTCCATCTTTTCTTCATTAGAATACTATCCCAATTCGATTTTGAAGTTTTCTAAGACGACGACAAGCTAAAATCTTTAGTAATTCAGTGTTTTTTTTTTTTTTTTTTTTTTTGTCTAGTTTGGTTCTTTTTTGCTTTCTCCTTCTCCATATTTGACCTCGAGAGAAGAGAAAAAAAAATGGCAGAGGAGGCCGATACCAACATCGAGATCTGGAAGATTAAGAAACTAATCAAGGGTCTTGAATCAGCAAGAGGTAATGGAACGAGTATGATCTCTCTTATTATGCCTCCTCGTGATCAGGTCTCTCGTGTCACTAAGATGCTTGGTGATGAATATGGAACTGCTTCAAACATTAAGAGTCGTGTCAATCGTCAGTCTGTTTTGTCTGCTATTACTTCTGCTCAACAGAGGTTGAAGCTCTACAACAAGGTTCCTACTAATGGCCTTGTTCTCTACACCGGCACCATTGTTAATGATGATGGCAAAGAGAAGAAAGTGACGTTTGATTTTGAGCCCTTTAGGCCCATTAATGCTTCCTTGTACCTTTGTGACAATAAGTTCCATACTGAGGCATTGAATGAACTTCTTGAGTCTGATGACAAGTTTGGTTTCATTGTTATGGATGGAAATGGGACTCTGTTTGGTACTTTGAGTGGGAATACTAGAGAGGTTCTTCACAAGTTTACTGTTGATCTCCCGAAGAAGCATGGAAGAGGAGGTCAATCTGCGCTTCGTTTTGCTCGTCTTAGGATGGAGAAGAGACACAACTATGTTAGGAAAACCGCTGAGCTTGCTACACAGTTTTACATCAATCCAGCTACAAGTCAGCCTAATGTCTCTGGTCTTATTCTTGCTGGTTCAGCTGATTTCAAAACCGAGCTCAGTCAGTCAGAATTGTTTGATCCTCGTCTTCAAGCTAAGATTTTGAATGTAGTTGATGTTTCTTATGGAGGTGAAAACGGTTTCAACCAAGCAATTGAGCTGTCTGCTGAGATTCTATCAAATGTGAAGTTTATACAGGAGAAGAAACTGATTGGGAAGTACTTCGAGGAGATTAGTCAAGACACAGGGAAATATGTTTTTGGTGTGGACGATACTCTAAAGGCTCTCGATATGGGTGCTATTGAAATCCTTATCGTGTGGGAGAATCTGGATATTAACAGGTACGAGCTAAAGAACAGCACAACAGGAGAAATAGTGGTGAAACACTTTGGGAAAGATCAAGAGTCTGATACAAGCAACTTCCATGATGCAGAAACTAACGCCGAGCTAGAAGTCCAGGAGAAGATGCCTCTGCTGGAATGGTTTGCAAATGAGTACAAACGTTTTGGGTGCACTCTTGAATTTGTGACTAACAAATCCCAAGAAGGGTCACAGTTTTGCAGAGGTTTTGGTGGGATTGGTGGTATGCTTCGTTACCAGCTTGACATGAGGACATTTGATGAATTATCAGACACTGAAGTTTATGAGGATTCTGATTAAAATGGGAAACTTTTGGTGATCGATACAGTGGCATAAGATGGATTATGTTCACTTGAAGTTAAAAAGAAGAGAAATTTAAGTTTTTGCTTTCTATAGAACATTAAAAAGGTGGTCTCTTTCATAAGCTTTTTTTCTTCTCCAACAGTTAAAATCTTTTGTTTTATGTTTGTTTGGCTATAGACAATTTGTGTTGTAATTTATGAAACACCGTTTTGTTGCTAGCTTCTGGTTTTACTTGCCCGAGAAAATCTTTTGGTGACGACGGAGATAACAACAATAAAGGTCCAAGTTACTCTATTTCCTTAACCGGCGCCGTATTGATGGTTTTTAATATAATCTGAATTAAATAATACGCTTTTAAAAAATTGGAAAACTATCCATTTTCTTCGAGTGAGTGAGAGAATCTGAAGTCCTAGGGTTTCTGCTGGGAATCGATTCACGATGGGAACGAGCAGCGAACCGAATCAAGATGGTTCCGATGAGCAGCAGAAGCGTTCAGAGATCTACACATACGAAGCACCATGGCACATATACGCAATGAATTGGAGCGTTCGTCGTGATAAGAAGTACCGTCTCGCTATCACCAGCCTCCTCGAACAATACCCGAACCGAGTCGAGATTGTGCAGCTTGATGAATCCAATGGAGAGATCCGTTCCGATCCGAATCTCTCATTCGAGCATCCTTATCCACCTACCAAGACCATCTTCATCCCTGATAAGGAATGTAACCGACCTGATCTTCTCGCCACTTCTAGCGATTTCCTTCGTCTTTGGCGAATTGCTGATGATCACTCTCGTGTTGAGCTCAAATCTTGCCTCAATAGCAATAAGAACAGTGAGTTTTGTGGTCCTCTTACTTCTTTTGACTGGAACGAAGCTGAGCCTCGTCGAATTGGTACCTCTAGCACTGATACGACCTGCACAATCTGGGACATTGAGCGGGAAGCTGTTGACACTCAGCTTATTGCTCACGATAAGGAAGTGTTTGATATTGCTTGGGGTGGTGTTGGTGTTTTCGCCTCTGTTTCAGCTGATGGCTCTGTTAGGGTTTTTGATCTTCGTGATAAGGAACATTCGACCATTATCTATGAGAGCTCTGAGCCTGATACTCCTTTGGTACGTCTTGGTTGGAACAAGCAGGATCCCAGGTATATGGCTACCATTATCATGGACAGTGCTAAAGTTGTGGTGCTTGACATTCGTTTTCCGGCTCTTCCTGTCGTGGAGCTTCAACGACATCAAGCTAGTGTCAATGCTATTGCTTGGGCTCCTCATAGCTCTTGTCACATTTGTACTGCGGGAGATGATTCTCAAGCCTTGATTTGGGATATTTCTTCCATGGGACAGCATGTTGAAGGTGGTCTTGACCCTATTCTTGCTTACACAGCTGGTGCTGAGATTGAGCAACTGCAATGGTCCTCTTCTCAACCTGATTGGGTCGCTATTGCTTTCTCAACGAAGCTGCAAATTCTCAGGGTTTGATCGTTTTTTCTTTCTTTCTCATCTCTTGTCACATTAGGTTACCCATTTTCTAACGATTTATGGGGTAATGGTTGGTTGCTCTTGTTACTATCTTTAAGATGTAAAAGCTTGCACTGATCTTATTAATGAATCTGGTTGATCTTGTTACACTTCTCAAGATACAAAGCTTGCTCTGACTCTTTATTGATATATGATTGGTAAGCAAGATGATCCTTTGATCTTGAATTTTACTTTACCACTTTTGATTTCTTTAACTCTCTGATCCATGGGAAGTGTGAACCTCAATATTGTGGATAACTAGGTTCAGTTTTATATTTTGAATAGAGAAATGGACAGTACACATCTTATTTCATTAAGTCATTGCACAAAAAAGTACAGAGGTCAAGTCGCAAAAAATAGACCTGCAAGTAGGCTCTTACGAGGAGTATTGCTCAGCAGAGTTTAGGGTAATATATCAACTGTGCAAAGATGGTTTTAGTTCTCAAATATCTGATCATCTGTAATTGTATTCGAGCTGTCTTTCATATGTAAGGATTGTATCTTACCTCTTTAATCATCTGATTTTTGTATGATATATGCACTTAGATTAATGTCCACCATCAAGTTATTTGGAAATAGAACCAAAATAGTTCTTCTAAAGATTGGAAGTATCAACTTAGCTCTAGTCTCTGCTATTTGTTTGGCAGAGATTTCCAACGTGCTGCTGTGGCCGAGGTACATCATTACATCCAGAACCAAGACCGGCCCGAGAAAGCATTTCTTACTGAGCTTTTTCTATCGAGGCGATTTTGGTTGCAGATTTATGATGAACATTGGTATTGGCCACAACAGCACGTTGGAAGCCTCATACAAAACGAATAGCATAAACGAGTATAGAAGCATTAGCTCCAGTGTTGTAGTACAGGTGGTGATCGATTGATGCACTGCATCAGTTTGGAACACTGAAAGATCTAAAGGACTTTGAGGGAGGAATTGAAGGCTGGATTGATTATCATCTCCTTGATCGTAGGCTTTCTATACAAGCTCTATGTATAATGTAGTATAACTGGTCTGAAAAGTGTCGGAGATTCTCATCTACAGCAAAGATATGTCAGAGAAAATCTCGTTGACTTTCAATGGTCCGTCCTAATAAGGACTGTCGAAATAGAAAATATGCTGTGCAAAAAAATGTGACCACATGATGGAGAAGCCCATCCACTTGTGAAGTCCAAGTGAGAAGACAAAAAAGATGTGTGAATCATAAAAAACGTGAAGAGGAAAGAAGCGAGAGTAATCAAACCACAACCATACAAATGTATGAAAAGCCTATCCAGAATCTCATCTTCTTTGCTTCCAACTCAGCAATTATATTTTCCTAGATCACAACTCTCTGCTTCAACATTACTTTCTGCCTCTTCTGCTACATTTTACACAGCTTCTCTCTCTGGTAGCCATGGCTTCGGCTACATTCTCTGTGGCCAAACCATCTCTTCAGGTTTTGTTTCATTTTTCCTTACCTCATTGTCTTATTTTCCGTCACAAGTTTCATCATCATCTTCTTAATAGTCTCATGTTTTTGCTTTTCAGGGTTTCTCTGAGTTCTCAGGACTTCGAAACTCTTCCTCATCTCTTCCCTTTGCCAAGAACTCTTCTTCAGATGAGTTTGTTTCCTTCGTCAGCTTCCAGACTTCTGCAGTGAGTTCATTTCTTTCCCTAGTCCTCTCTTATGATACATTCTTGTAAACTCAAGATCTGTCTCTTGTCTTGTGTCTATTGCCTTCACCATTGTAGATCTATCTATCAAGAACGAACCAGCATGCTATGATCTGCCATCTCTGCATCTTTTTCGTAGTTTTGTGAACCATATACGTTTTTTATGTGTTCTAGATGGGAAGCAATGGTGGATATAGGAAAGGAGTGACCGAGGCCAAGATAAAGGTAGCCATCAATGGCTTTGGTAGGATTGGTAGAAACTTCTTGAGATGTTGGCATGGTCGCAAGGACTCTCCTCTTGATGTCATTGCCATTAACGACACTGGTGGTGTCAAACAAGCATCACATCTCCTCAAATATGACTCAACTCTTGGAATCTTTGACGCTGATGTTAAACCTTCTGGTGACGCTGCTCTCTCTGTTGATGGAAAGATCATCAAGGTTGTATCTGATCGTAACCCATCTAATCTCCCTTGGGGGTAAGTTAAAACAAAAAAACTTCCCATATATTTCAAAATTGATCAAGTAGGCTAAATCTAAATTTGGTGATGATGTTTAGGGAGTTAGGCATTGACTTGGTTATCGAGGGAACTGGAGTGTTTGTGGACAGAGATGGTGCTGGAAAGCACATTCAGGCTGGAGCCAAGAAGGTTCTAATTACTGCACCTGGAAAAGGTGATATCCCAACTTATGTCGTTGGTGTCAATGCTGAGCTTTACAGTCATGAAGATACAATCATCAGCAATGCGTCTTGTACTACTAACTGTCTTGCTCCATTCGTCAAGGTTCTTGACCAGAAATTCGGTAAGTATGACATAAGAAGAACAAGAAAGTTGAAAATGTTTTGTTGCAGTCTTGTAAAAAGCTGAGCAAGTTTGGTGTTGTGTTAAACTTGGTAGGGATCATAAAGGGTACAATGACAACTACTCACTCATACACTGGTGACCAAAGGCTGTTAGATGCGAGTCATCGTGATCTAAGGAGAGCAAGAGCAGCGGCTTTAAACATTGTTCCAACATCTACTGGAGCAGCCAAAGCTGTGGCTCTTGTGCTCCCTAACCTCAAAGGAAAACTTAATGGCATCGCATTGCGTGTGCCAACTCCAAATGTCTCAGTTGTTGACTTAGTCGTGCAAGTCTCCAAGAAGACTTTTGCTGAAGAAGTTAACGCTGCTTTCAGAAATGCAGCTGAGAACGAGCTTAAAGGTATACTTGATGTATGTGATGAGCCTCTTGTCTCTGTTGACTTCAGGTGCTCTGATGTATCCTCCACTATTGATTCTTCACTCACAATGGTTATGGGAGATGATATGGTTAAAGTAATTGCCTGGTATGATAATGAATGGGGTTACTCGCAGAGAGTTGTTGATTTGGCTGACATTGTTGCCAATAACTGGAAGTGAAGACTCAACTTTTGATGTCCACTTCATTATTTTTTTACTGCTATATGATTCGGAATGTACAATTGTAGTTCCCGAGTTTATCTATTCGTGCTCTATAATGTATAGTAACAAACTGGATTCTAAAACATGTTACATCCTCTGGTTTGGGATGTATTTGATACTAATGGAAGATAATATACTTTTTATATTACATAAGAGAAGGATTGGTGTTGAAACTGCTTATACAGCTCATACGAGAAGCAAAAGAGCCAACAATACAAAAAGGAAGGTGCCAATAGTCGATTCGAAATGAGATGAAAGGAGAAGATCCAGTAACCTGAGTAGGATCTTCATTGACATCTTTGAGAAAACTCTGAAGATAATTTTCGGTGTAGTCATACTTAAAGCAATGAGGTTCATCGCTGAGAACAGAGCCAATCTTCATCTTGTCTGTTTCGCTCTGTTCACTGATGTTGTCCTGATGGCCAAATAAACAGCTTGTCATATCATTAGGCAAAGAAGGTAACGAAATCTCTTTGCTTCCACCAACATGATGATGATCACCTTAACAATGTGGGAAACTGTTAGTGATATTAGCAAAAAACTGTTGTTCTTGAAAACAATAAGAGAAAATAGTTGTTTTCTGGTGGCTGATCTTGAAGAAAACAGAAACTAGAAGACCCCAAACTCATATCAGGTCTCAAAGACACGATGGGGTTAACAAAATCTGTCTGAAGATGACTGTAACAACTGTTGTGATTGTCTATGTAAAGAGATGTTTTCAGTGTCGAAGAAGTTGGTTTTAGCTAAAGAGCCACTGATGCAGCGAGCAGCGACATGATATGCTAAAGCTCCTTCTTCGGCTGTGTCGAATGTTCCAAGCCAATGTCTTTCTTTAGTAAAAGGGTTTCTGATTTCAGCTGCGTATTTTCCCCATGGACGCCTCCTTACACCAAGGTACTTCACTTCTTGTGACTTCTTCTCTTGTTTGGATTTGTTCTTGTTTCTTGATTTCAGCATGATCGCAATATTTTAGAGATCCATGCTTTTTTTATCTCTCAAGTCTCTTTGAGGATCTTTAGGCTGCTATAGTCTTTATATAGGGAGAGAAGAGCAACAGTGTGTGAAGTTGATTGATGTCTTTTTTGGCTTTGGCAATGAATTAAAGGAATTAGTTGGAAATTGATTTTTTTTTAACTCTAGTCTTACTTCTTCTTTGTAAACCGTGCCAGTAAAAACAAGAAAATGTTTCATATTTTTCTCCATTTTTGTCTTTTTGCTTGAAATATTCCACTCTTTACTAAATGCTCTCTGAGGTCATTCATCTTGTGTGTCATTACATTACGCAGAAGCAAAGAAAAAGGCAAGCCTTTGAGGAATGTATGAAGCCAATTCAAGTGGTGACAAAGACACTCTCATGTCAAGAAACTTTACAAATGGGAGAGCATGTGACATATACTTAGGGATTTGGACTTTAAGGGTAATTCAGTTGATTTGAAGTCAATGCTTAAACTTTTTTATTTTCGTGTGAGTAGTTGCTTTCTCCTCTGTGTTCTTTGTCTTCTTGCATTTGGTGGCCAAATTGCATATAGAGACAATTCTATCTTCATCACATAAGTTTAAAACAGACAAAGATATCAAAGTTCAAGACAGATTAGAGATAAATCAAATCACATGTGACTGAAGTCACTTTGCTTCTCAGGTTTCAATTTGTTTACAGTAGTAGAAGAATCTATTTCAATTGAATCCAAAAGCTAAAAAAATGATTAGCTAATTAACTACAAAACAGTACCAAGGATCTATCTGACACTCCTCTACCTTTGAAGAATCCAGCACTGTCTCTTCCTCTGTTCTCAATCTTCCTTCTTCTTCCATTACTCTTACAAACTCTTCAAGTGCTTTCTGCATCCACTCGTACCGACACAACTCCAATGCTTGTTTGAAATTCAACTGCACATTTTGAAGTAATCCGGTGGTTAAAAATCATGAGCCATCTCAACATTATAATAACAACACGTATGAGTTTTGAGGTTTTACCCATTTCCTCTCGCGATTCTCTCGCTCCGGCCAATCCTCGAGTTCTTCGGTAACCTCTAATGCAAACATATATCCTTTGCATCCACCTAAACATTCATCCTCCACACTACTACTTTTGCTCCTAAACTCCCAAACTCCTAAAGGAACTTCCTGAAAAGAAAAACACATCTAAGCTCGAATGGATGTTTTGTTTGAAAAGCTGAAAACTTACTCTAAGTATTCCTCTAACTCCTGCTTCCTCAATGGCTTCACGAGAAGCAGCTTCAAGAACAGTCTCATCATCTTCCCATCCTCCCTGAGAATAATTTACACACAAAAAATGAGCTTTTCGAAAATGACAATAAAGAGGGAGATTTTTTTAAATAAAAAAAACCTTAGGGAAGACAAGATCGTGACGATTAGGAGATGAAACCATAAGAACTTCAAGTTTGTTTACAAAGTCAACACTTGTGTCTTCTTCAATTACGTCAGCTTTAATGAGCTTGTACGGAATGCATCTGTTCATATGTGTAGAGGAACAATAAGAAATCAACAATTTGTTTTCAGATTTTCTTGAAATTCCAAGATTTGCAAAATTGGAAATCATGAAGAAAAAAAAAGTTTATGATTTTCTTTTTGAGTTGTTGTACCCAGAAACGAGACGGAAGTTGTTGTCATAACGCTGACGATCTCGTCCTGTCCGAGATGCAAGAACCGACATTGATGAATCTGCGACACAAAAGCAAAGTGGATTGAAAAAGAAACAGAGGTTCCAGAGAATGCGTCTGTTACGTTCTTGAGAAGCCCTGTTCTTGTTTATTGGAGTTTGTCAGAAACATGACCATAGCTTTCACATGCAAATCATCCTCTTCTTTGAACAACAAATCGTTTTTTATTTTCCAGAATTAACAAATTCACGAGAGGAAAATCTCAAACTCACAGAAGAATGAGATTGTTTTTAGTTTCTTCCTATTTTGGCGGAGAAAAATGAGGAGTTGAACAAGCGAGCATTCATTGCTGTGTAACTGTCACCTGTCTCTCTATTTGATCAAATTTAACTAGTACTAATAAAAGAAAAAAGAAAAAGTTAACTTTTGGTTAAATTCTTTGAGCTCAACAAAAAAAAACACACACACACACACAACTTCGAAGCAAGTCACTTAATGGATCTGATTCCGTATTTGACTTATTACTGTTTATCTCGTCAGTATTCCTCCACTAAAAGAGAATTATTCGATAATTGATTCTCAAAAATTTATCTTGATGTGTGTTTCGATGAAGACAATTCAAACCGAATTGGAATTTATTTTATTTCGTTTCGAGTTTTTTTTTCTTTTATCAAATATACCATTCAGCATTTTTATTTTTATTTTGATTTTCTTAAAAAATGTATTGGTGAGAATAATAGATGGAAAAACATTTCTCATCGGCCCATCACAATTTTTTCTTATGAAGTTTAGGATACAAATTTCTCTCTCAAAATTTTCTAAAAAAAGAAATTGGATCTCTGTTAGAAAAATTTATTTTGAAACATAATGAATAAAATTAAGGTTAATTTTTAAAACCTCTTGTTATAGATTGTAACATTTAATATCCTAATATTTTGTTAATGGTTTTTATTAGGTTACTTATAGCTTACGTAAACGGGTTGATTTATTGGTTTACAGAACCATATAACGGCGAAATCAAAATACTAGTAGGTTTTGATATTCGTACTGAAACATTTCGGGTTGTTGCCTAAGATTCATATGGTACTTGCTACTTCAAAGCCATACATCATTTATATATGCGTTCTGGATGTATGAGATTAACCTCAGACATTTTCAGAGAATTTTAAATATACAAAAAAGATTTATCTCTGGTATGAGTTTTTTATTTAAAAAAAAATCTTTTGATTATAAATGAACTGCAGTTCTTAAGCGTTCTCAACTCATACATGAAAAGCTAAGAAGAATTATTGAGAAACAATGGGATTTTTTGCTAAAAGGTCGAATACGTAATTGAAATTGTTAAAACAAAGTAAGAAAATTGCATTGCTGACTAAAAAAGAAAGACTTAGATCAAATTGCATTGCTGACTAACAGTATTCTCTATTTCACACAAATGCTTCCTTGTGTTTCACAATCAAATCAAACCAGCGTAACCTGCTGTGTCTAAAAGCACTGCTTTGATTTGTTCAGGCAACAGGTCGTGGCCTTCTTGGCATTGCTGATTAGAAACACAAAACATGTTATTACTACTACTACTAATCATTCTCCCAAAATAACGATGCTTTGAGTGCTAGTATACTAATTAGTGATCAGCATAGCATAGCATCTTAACAACAATGTTACCTCAGCACGGAAAACATCCAAAGCAAAACCGTTGAAACAGCTAATCACGGCTTGTTGAACATCCAATCCTAAGTTATCCAAAGCTCTCATGGTGGAAAGTAAAAGACCTTGTCTACGACCACAAAACATGTGAATGTTCACTGCCTTTCCTTCCTTCAATCTAACCTCAACCTGCCAAGCAAAACGAACTAGTATATCAAACAAAGAAGATTACAAAATCCGGTTAAATCTACGAAAAAGACAAATGAGCTTATTGATTCTTACGCTTGCCTGCTGGCCTTTAGGACTTGGCAAGGAGGAAGATGGACACAACTCTTCCTTAACACGGTAAGATAGCGTTTGCGGGGTCGGTGTTAACGGATTCAAGGTTGAAGAATTTGGTGGAGTAGATTCTAGTTCGGTGTGAAGATCATTGATTCTCTGTAAGAGCTCTTTGAGATAATCAATAGCATCTCCAAGTATTGATGCTCTATCCATCTGCATTTAAAGCCAAAAAAAAAACTGAAAGTTAAGGACACAAGAATCTACAGAAGAATCAAGAAGAAGAAAGAAAAAAAGGAAGAAACTTTGTTTACTTTGCTGATCTTGGGAACAACTGATCTAAGCATGTAAAGCCTATCATTAAGCTTCTTCCTTCTTCTTCTCTCAGCCATAAGATTCTTAGCAGGCAATCCTTTCTTCTTACCTTTGTTATGCTCATCAGATTCATAATTCAAGCCAGAGATATCATCAATCTCTTTCTCGTAACTCGATTTCCTCATTTCAGAAGAACTCTCTGAATTGCACACTTTGCTACTCGAACTCTGACGCATTGCAGCTCGTTTTTGAAACAACGTTGGCTGCGAGCCAGATGAAGCTAACACCTCTAACGGTTTCAGAACCTTTGCTCTGTTCTCGAACACACCATTTGAAAACAGAGGACTCAGTCCACGTGAACCGGTGCTGTTTCCCGGCGCTGGAGCTGACCGGGAAGTGAGAAAATCCGGTCCAGGGCTCAATCCAGCGAAACTCATTGAGTTGGGAGTTTGACTTCCATGAATTTGTCCTAAGAAACCAGAATCGAAACCGAATTCATCGAAAGTGTTGTTGGTGGTGGTGGGAAGGCTAAGGAGAGAAGCAATACAAGCTTTTGTAGCTAAGAAAGACTGTTCTTGTTCTTGTAGTTGTGAAGTAGCGTCGAGTGTGAAAGGATGTAACGGAGAAGAAGAAGAAGAATCAATGGATTGCTGAAGAAGAAGAAGAAGATTCTCAGAAGGATTTAAAGGAAGCCCACCATTGAATCTAAAGTCATCTTGGTTATTGCTATGGTGTAGATGTGGTGGTGGGTTATTGAACCAATCTTCTTCTGGGTTTCTAACCCACGATAGAGCAGCTCCATCGTTATCAGCTTGAGATCGTTCTCCGTCACCGTCAAGCCAAAAACCGTCGCCGTTCATGTTAAAGTAGTAGAGAGAGAGTGCAGGAAAAAGTTTCGAACTTTGAAGAGAAGCTTGAACCTCAAAAGAGGAGACAAGGCGAGAGAAACGAAGATATAGAGATTTGTAAAAGGAGGCGTTAAAGTGGAATCACGAGGATCTTATGAAGAAGAAGAAAAAGTGCGAAATCTAACAAGAAAGACAGAGTGAGAATGAGAGATTTCAGAGCTCAAAACCCTAAAAAGTTTAGATTTTTGGGGATTTCAATTTGGAAGGCCACCATTATTTACGTCCTTTAAGACTTCCGAGTTGATTCTCGTGACTATTTTTGCTTTCCGACTCTCACCTCCCCATCATTTTTGCCACCTCTCTCTCTCTCTCTCTTTTTATTTGTCTGCAGAGTTATTTATTTCAGTGAGAGAGTCTCAGAGCTTAGGAAGATGATTACCAAAGCTAAATCCGACCGTTAGTTTATAAGAACACGCATTTTTCGATTTAATCAAAAATGGTATGTGTAATTTGGTGGACAATTATACATTTGTAAATAGCTATGGAAATCAAATAGTCATAGGAAAAAGACAAATAGACATTCTAATATTTTATAGAAACCTTGTAATTTTTAAAACAAGAATTTCAGATTATTATAACTTTATCTTTATCATATTAATTGTATTGACAAACTTGTGTTTTTAGATTAGACTATTTTGATAATGTTGTAGATTTCTGAGAAAAAATCATTTACCATTTTATTAGATTAAGAAAAAAACATGAATAAAAGAGTATCTTGAATAAATATTCCTCGAGTAATTCGGATAAAAGATGTCGGATGCAATGGTCCCTTTTTTTTAGAACAACGAGGCCATGGTCCCTTTAAATTTTCATCTTACCTTACATCCACACAATTTTCTAAAAATAAAGAATTTCTTTTTTGTTTTCAGTAAATAAGAAAGTTGTCAACAAAAGAACAATTTTTTACACCGCCGTAACACTGCTTCGTAGCTTTCCTTTACGTAGTAGCCAAGACTGTGAAATAATCAGATTAATTTGTTTAATTACATGCCTCATGTTAATATTTTTTTTTTTACATGTCATTACATTTATCGATCTAGAGTAGGATAATTTGACTAAATTTAATTTTAGAGTTAGCAAGATAGAGAAGCAGATTGTATTTAATAATTAAGTAGATGACACTACACTAAAATTGTAAGGGAAGGTGATGATGATGCAAATGCAATCACTTGTCTCTTTTCCGATCTGAATTTAAAGAGAATATAATTTGGGCCAAGCCCATTATATCGTATCTTATGAACCCTCTAAGTGATATGGAGGTTTCGCATCTACCATCATCAGATCTGAAAATGGTTTTCGACGTTAGTCTATCGAGTTAAGCTCGATACTGTATTTTCCGAGAACTCAAACAAAGACGAAGACGATGGGTTCGTCACAGTCTTCGCCATTACTCGATGAAGAAGATGAAGAAGCAGAGAGCGAAGGTGAGGAAGTAGAAGAAGAAGAAGAAGAAGAGGAAGAGGAAGGTGTTAATGGGGGATTAAACAGAAGAATCGAGCTAGATAATCTCTTGGTCAAGAAGGTTCTCGAGCAAGAGCCTGAGATGCTTCCATGTCACGCCTCTGCTTCTCCACTCTCTCCTCAGCTCTCTTCTCTGGGAACGCCTCGAATCGGACCTTCCATCAAAGTCTGGGACCCTTACAACGTCCTCGCGCCACCTACTCCTCCGCCGCCTCTTTTCTCCCGTATCTCCGCCGCTGCTGAACACGATCGCTCCGCCGTCACGGAGGTCTATTTTATTAGCCACGGTGAGTGTGATCTCAATCTCAGGCCTGATCTGATAGGAGGTAGGTGCCACGTGGCCACTCTTACCCCTAACGGAAAACGCCAGGCGAGAGCCCTCGCCGTCTTCTTAAACTCCGAAGGTGTTCGATTCACCTCTGTCTTCTCCTCGCCTCTGGATCGTGCTAGATCCATGGCCGTTTCCGTTTGCCAAGTACACTCTCTTCTCTTTCGATTTCTCAATTTTAGATCTTACGGCTGTGAAATGGGAAACCAATTCTGCAATATTAGGTAGTGCTCATGAGACGAACTTAGTCTGAATCATTACATTAGTCTTGTATGATCGATCAACTTGATTTATAGAAAACTGATGCTTTGAATCTTGAGTAACGAATGTTAATATTTTGAGTATATTTTATGAAGATATAAAAAGAAACCAATTGCTCTGATGTGATGCTTTGAATCTTGTTCAATGGAGTCACTTTCAGACACAAACACTTCACAACTTTGAGATTCTGTTGTGTTTCTTAGCATCTTAAGATAGTGATGGAGCTAGTTAGGATCCTTTGTAAGAAAAATTGTGGTTTTGTTTGTAAGTGGTTTTGTGTATTAAACGCTGCCTTGATACTTGATGCAGGAAATGAATTTTCTGGAGGAGCATCTGCAATTCTCCGATGCCATTGTTGAGATGAGTTTAGGGGATTGGGAAAATTGTCATCGATCAGAGATCTACACACCTGAAACTCTAAGCTTATTAGAAAGATGCCAACCTGATTTCTCAGCTCCATCGGGAGAATCACTCAGACAAGTAGAGTTTCGGATGGTTCAGTTTCTTAATGGGACCGTCTCAGGACTGTCAGAGAAGCTCAGGTCTGATCTTCTTCCATCTACACATCACAGCAATCCGCGAGGGTTCTCGCTAGCCGCCTCTATGCATCGTCCAAGTCTTACAAGGAAGAAATCTGGGAAGACCCGGTTTCAGGTAATGAATACAACTGGTGATCATGAGGCTAATGAAGAGATATTTAATCATCACATTGATGAACAACACTTAGGTGATATAAACATCAAGAGTTCCTCTTCTCAACTCTCTACCTGCATTGGAGTTTTCACACACTCTTTACCTATAAAGTGTCTTCTAACCGGTATCCTCGGATGCAGCCCTGTGATGACACATAAGATCTGTGTGGAGGATTCCTCTGTGACCGTGTTACAGCATTCGTGGAAAACCGGTTGGCAGGTAAAACGGTTAAATGACACCGCTCATCTTAGACTGTTGTAGCATCATCATCGTCATCATCGAAATTCTTCTCTGTGTAAAAGCTCGAACAAGAACGAGCAGGTAAAATATTCCAAGACCTTCTCAAGTTAGTTGAGTCTGCAGAAATAGATCAACAAGCTTGCAGATTACATGCTACCCCAAGAGCCACTTGTATGTTTGTTTTGAGAAAGAGTGAAAAGAAGAATTCATTAAGTTTAATATTGAGCCTCAGTGTGCTGTTTGATTCTTTCCATTTGCAAGCTTACTAAAAGAATCTTATGTAATTCTTAAAATATACCAAACGACAAAGAAAAAGTCTTATGTTCTGAATCATTAGCACTTGTCTATCCTACATCTTGGCAATAGTTTTGATCAATTAAAAGCTCGTTGCCTTCTTGTGGATATATATAAATTCTCGAAGTGTCTCCACCGCTTTCATTTACTTCAGAATTGTGTTTTTCAGACAAGTCTTCAAACCCATAAAGCTTTCTACTTGTTACCCCTTAGGTAATGGAAGTGAAAACTGAAAAGAGGTAAATGAAATCACATGACTTCAGAGGAAGAAACCAAAAATAGGCATGTGAAAGAGTTAAAGGACTCATACTTTGGTCCGTGAACACATTTATTCAGTTCTTAGTTTCTTAGTAAAACACGCACACACACATGGGAACAAAAGAGTCTGTCTTCTTCTCTGCTCTATTATTTATAGTCACTTAGAAAAATATATTTCTTTTGCAGAACAGAAGAAAAAGCAGCACCTATGGCTCTGTCTTCTAGCTTCTCAATTTCCGTGTTTCTCTTGATCGTTGTATCGGTTCAATGGACTCTGGTTTGTAGTGAATTCACAATCTCAGCTTCTCCTGCTGTTTTACCATATATCAATGCACCAGATATGTCTTCATTTTTCCCTTCTCCCGCCAAATACCGGCCGGTGGATGCAGCAACTTCGCCTGTTCCAGAAGCAGACGCGCCTGGTCCAAGCTCAGGCCAGTTTAATGGAAAGATTGCAGGCAGCTCGATGACGCTGCGTCCTGATCTCTCTTTGGTTCTGGTCATTGTTGGAATGTATAGCTTTTTATATGTTGACGAATCAATGCTCGTTAGGTTTCTACTTTATTGATGTTGTAATCTTTGTAATTCGCTTTTAAGCATCATTACTCCTCCGACAGTTTTTTGTTCTTAATCTCACGAACTTCAGCATATGCTATGTTGTTACTGGTCAACTCATGTGTATGCATTTTTTTTTTCGTAAAGTTCAATAAAGTATGATTATGATTTCCTCTTACCATGTGGTATGCTGTACTTAAATATCATCTTAGTGACTTTATGGTTTAAATGTTTGTAAGAAAAAAACAATCCTTTTATTACAAATCGCCCGATTTAATATCTTTCACTCAGTTACAAATTTTAACAGTTTGTCTGTTTGCTAACCTACAGAACAGTCCGACAGCATTTTGAAAATACCAAAAAAAATAATATCATTTAGAGTTCAGACCAAAGCAAAGAGACAAAAAGAAGACAGAGTTGCACTATTTATTTAAAGCAACAAGGTAACAAAATGACAAAAGGCTTTTAACAACTGTATTAACCTTTTTCCTCCACAAGTATCAGACAGAAGCTCACAGGAGTCTAAAAAGACTTCGGCCAAATAAAATTACAGCAATATCTCTCTTGAGAACCACCTTATTTAAAAAATTATAATATATTAAGCAAAAAAAAAATGAAATATATAGAACACTAACAAATATAACAGACGAAGACAGAGACATGAATAAGAAGCATCAAAAGCATCTCTCATCAATTTTAAGCAAGGTTGATCGTGAAGGAGACATAAGGATGTGTCTCTGAGTCACCGCCTAAACCAGCCATGGCTCCTGTAGCTCCTGCATCCTCCTCGCTTTTCCAGTATAAACTGCATTTTTTCATACAATGAGACTCAAAAACTCAAATCGAAATCTCATTGAACTTCTTATACTTGATGGCCAAATGGTCTTTCAACTAAAGCGACTTAAATCTGATTAAGAAGTTTGGCCTCATGAAACACAACAAACTAAGCAGGGCGGAATCAGTAAGGTCTCAATTTCATATTAACCCAGTACAAGTTTGGTGTTAGTTCTTGGTTTTCTCCTCAAAGTTCTGTAATTTCTTTGTTATAAAGGTCATAACTATCACTACACTTTTCTTCGCATGATCAATATGAAAACAACTTCCATGTAACCTACACCTAGAGCGATAAAATAGGGATTTTTAACATACCTGTTGGTAGAATCACACAAGCGTTCAAGAATGGAGCGTACTTTTTTTTCACTTTTCACAGCCGGAGATAAGACACATGCCTGAAAAATAACTCATGACAAGAGACAGGTCAGGGAGTTAAGAGGGTTGAGGGATTCTCTATAAAAGCATAGCTTGAAGTCTTAATTTACCAAGAATGCTGGAGGTAAACCATATCTCATAATGCTCTCAGCGAATATACGCACAGCACAGAAATGCATCCAGGAGCTGAAAACCTACACCGGTGATCAAAACAGATCAGAGTATTGATTTCTAAGATGGTCTTACAAGAGTATAGCTATACAGAGCAATGTATAGATACCTCTCCATAGCTAGTGTAGCACCACTGCAAAAGCGAGCTTCTCAAACTTTCCTGATCCTGAACCAACTTTTCTAGCTCTTGTTTACGAGTCTCTTGGGCTTCCATGCTATGTTCAAAATCACGGACCTAAAAGAGGATGGTGTACAACAAACCTTTGAGAATCAATCCGATTTCTTATCTTGCACTATTAATAAAGCCAGTTAGAAGGAAATATCACTACTACTAGCAAACAATAATTTTCCACTCGAAGAAAACTCTAGAGGTAAAATAAGGAATTTGCACAGATTACTCACTTGGAACCCTTTCTCACGGGCACTTGTCCTGAAATTATCTGCCACACGAGTAAAGAGAGTAACAGTGTAAAGAGCATACTCGTTATCTTCGAATAATTTCTTCGATGACCTAGGAACCTGAAAAAGTTAGGATCAACTGATCAAGAGCAATGTGCGGCAAACTAATAGTGATACCATTGGTTTATTCCATAAAAAAAAACAAATAATTCAACAATTTACCACATAGTCGGCCAATGTCTCATAACATGCTAGCCAGTCTTTTTGGGAATACTTTGGAACCACTGCAAGGAGAGTGACGAGATGTTCTGATGTGACAATATCTTCTGGCTTCACCAAGTTTGAGAGGTCACGAACAGCTAAGCTGAAACAAAAAGGAGGAGATCAACCACAAAGATACTAAAAAGCTAAGATTTTGATAAAGACCAACACCATTATCCTAGAAAATCACTTAATATCTAAACATTTACGTGGTAGAAAATGTTTCAAGAAAGAAAAAAAGTTGAATTCTTATTGTAGGGAAACTTCCCACAATTTCTAGTCTGTTCTTATAGTATGTATATGAGAAGGAAAAAGAAAAGTTACCTTCCACTTTGCTTCCGGTTAATGGCATTGAGTTGACCGCGGATATTGTTATATTCAGCAACACGAACCTGAATAATATGTGCAATCATAGTCATTAACAACACCATTTGAACCAAAGCAATTCACTTGATTCATTAAGTAAAACGAGGTATGTATGCCCCCAACAAAAAATAACTACCAACTAGTCTTCACAAAAACTTCTATTAGATAATCGTACCGCTCCATTTTTTCCGATAATACTAATAGTTAAGCTTGAATACCTTGAGATCATCCTCAATTTTTGCAACCTGAGACTGAATATTGTCCACAACCTCCTTCAGAGGTGACATAGTTGGGTACTTAGCTTCATCCCACACAAACCTTAAAACCAATAGAAAAAAGTAACATTCTTTAAGGAATTCGATAACCACCAAATAGCAATGAACTGCTTGTGAGATGAAATAACAAAAACCTGGTGAGATAAGAATCAACAGGAACTCCATCAACAGTAAGAGCGTTGCTCTCTAGACCAGAAATTCTCTCCAATTCTTCGATCTGTCTCCTGATCTTTTGTGAAACTCCTTCCACAAAGCTGTTTGACTGCACATCACAAGAGATCATACATAAAATATCTCATCACAATCCAATCGAAAGAGGAAGATTTACCAAAAATACACTCTCTGATCATATGAAATTACCTTTAGCAGATCATCGCCGAGGGCGAGAAGAGAATCTAAGGTTCCAACACGAAGATTGGGAATGTTGAACTGCGGAATTGAAATCAAAATCCATGGAATTAGATTGTATTGGAATCGTAGAAACTAAAAGTAAGAAGAGATAGTACAAGATCTCAGCCATATTTCATCAAACGAATAGAACAAATAGAGTAAAATCAGAGTACCCGATAAACAGGAGTATCAAAGGAATGCTTGGAGATCTGCTCCTGTAATCGATTCCATAACGAAGAAGCAGAGTCCTTTACTGGAAGAGACACAACCCAGTACCTTGAAGTCATTGATCCTCTCTCTCTCTTCTTCCCCGATGGATCTCTACTTGTTCAATCAATCCTCTCTGCCTGTCAAATTGGATAACCGGTTCTTATTATATACTAATAAATAGAAAACCAAACCGGAAAGACTGTAGTCTGTAGCATTTGGCCGGTTTAGTATCTCCTCGCACGTTCTCACTTCTCCGGATATAAATTAATTATCAAAATGATTTGTTCAGTCCGGTTTTGAATTTGATTTTGGTTCGAGTTTTGAAGTTTCCCAACCAAACTTATCTCCCATAGTACACCCTTTTCTAAGAAAATAAACTCTTCTTCTTTATTTGTCATCTCAATTTTTATTTAAAACAACTCCAAAGAGAAGAAACAGAGTCTGAAAACATGAAAAACAGAGCATACAAGCTCAAGATAATTGGACACACAAAAATGTGATTTTAGTTTTTCAATATAAACAATGTTAAAACTGTTACCAACCAATATTTTAGCGAATCTTAACTAATGGGCTGATGGGCTAATGGGCTAATGGGCTAATGAGCCAATATGTTGAGGTCCAAATAAAAAGAATAAGCACTGAGAAACCCTACAAAAACTTATAGGGTAATCACCAAAAATAGACTCGAGCTTGCTTGCTTCAGGTTTGCCTCTGTTTACTCAAAGCCCTAATTCTGAATCTTCCTCAAACCCTCTGCGATTCTCTTTTAAGAAGATTCATTCATCTATGGCGGATGTTGAAAATCAACAGGACTCTTCGTTTCCAGTGAAGCGGAAATCGGATCTCTATTGCCAAGACCAGGACAATTTGGCAAACAAGGCTCAAAAGCTTAATCCTTCCTCCAATTCTGCTGATTCTGAATCCAAGGACGCAGAAATTCATGTAAGCGGCCTCGAGAATCTGAATTCTTCAATCGGGGAAAAGATCGGAACCGAATCATCGATCTCTCCGGATAAACCAGCTGCTTCTGTGTCAGATAAGGATTCTAATGGCGTAGCTGGTGATCTTGGAGCTGAAGAGGAGCAAGAAGATGGAGATGTAGAGGAAGACGAATACGAGGAGGAAGATGAAGAAGAGGATGATTCGATTGGAGCTGTGACTGAGATTGATAGGAAAGGTAAAGGCATTTCGAGAGAGGATAAGGGAAAAGGAAAATTGATCGAAGTTGATGAAAGTGACGATGAAGAAGACAGTGATGATGATGATGACGAAGGTTTTGATGAAGACGACGAAAGTGATTTTTCCGATGATCCTTTGGCGGAGGTAGATTTGGATAATATCCTCCCCTCGAGGACTAGGAGACGATCGATCCAGCCTGGAGTTTACATCTCCAATGAAATCAGTAACCGTGGCGAGGATGATGATAGCAGCGACGATAGTGATGCTTAAACCTTAGCTATAACGAGAGGTTAGTGTTAAGAAAAGCAATATTTTAGTAATTTGATTCTAAAAAGAGTTTGTGGTCAGTGATTATTTATCTAATCTTTCGAACGCTTGGACCTATGTGGTTATATATATATATATATATCTATGGTGTTATTGCTATTCAATTCATTGTGCCTCTCTCTTTGGATTTCCTATCTAAGTCATTCTATGCATAAATTTCTCATCTTTTCTCAATTCTCTGTGAGCCTTGAAGATGGCAGCTTTTGAATTTACGTTAGAGAAAACTAGTAGTATTGAAATGGTTCCTTTCGAGTAAGGGGTTGAGATGTGTGAGACAGTAACAAGGTTTTACTCTAATGGCGGCCATGGATGATCCTTAGAAGTCTTGCTTAAGCTGTGTAGGTCAACCTTATTTGAAAAATTCTGAGAATAGTCTTTAGGATTTGTGACATCATGCATTGCAATGAAAATTGTGGAACTAGATCAAGATACAGCCTTTAGTAAGTCTTTGAATAAACTAGTTCGTATAATTGTGTTTGTTTGGCAATGCAATCCAAGTTCTAGAAGGTTAACGAGATGGGATTTGACTAGGATATGTGAGATCATGCATTGCAGTGAACATTGTTTATGTAGATAATGATGCAGCCTGTAGTACGTCTTCGAATAAAAACTAGTTTATATAATTGTATTCTTTGGCAATGTGACCCAAAAAGCTAGATTGATTATGAGATGGGATTTGGCTTATAACCAAGATCGCTAGGTTGCGTAAAGATCAAAACTTCAGTTCTCATCCTCATTGCTCTGTCTTCAACTGTAGTGTCAGTAGACTGATAACAGTTTAAAGGATGAAATAGTGGTAGTCGCTCGATTGTTCATGTTTACGAGGTCGTTCTTTGTGTTATTCTATGCAGCGTGTGATAACCTTGTGTATTTTTATTTTTTAACATCGAGGCTAAAACTTCTCCTCAGCAGTCTGTGTTGAAGTGAAACTTCTCATAATATTTTGTTGTTTAACCTTTAGTAGTATTTTACCTAGTGTATATTCTACATAGATTCGTATAGTTCAATTATAGGAGTTACAGATTTTGTCAGGAGAATATAATCATCACTGTCTGTCTCTTATGTTAAACTGGACCACCAGGGATTGACAATGAGAATTGATAAAGTGTTCCTTTCCGAATCTCATATCGGGAGATAAATACATACATCGATCAAATATGGGTGTGTATATGATATGATATGATATGGATGTGTGTGGTTGGTATGGTGGTGATATGTGTAATGGATGGCGTTTGTATGTAGAGATTATTAATAAGTGAGACATGCGTCATTATGAGTCTCTGCTTTTTGTGCCTTTGAATTTGGCCTAAGGCTTCATAGGATAAAAGGAAAAGGAATCTCATGAAGCAACAAAAATGAAGAAGATAAGAATTCTAGAAAAAAAAAAAAAAACTTTTACCTGATTATTATATATATCTTGGATATCTTGATTATTATATATCTTGGATATTCTAATTTTTTTGATATTCGGAATATGCTATTTATTCTGTATACCCATTCTCCCGGATTTACCGTTACTATCTGTTAATTTTTTTTTTGTCTCGTTTAAAAGGGTAACCAAAATTATAATAACAAATCTATCATTTAAAAAAAAAATGATTTAAAAGTGATTTACCAGATAATCTACCGCATTAACGAAGGTGAGATGGAGGTTGGTTGCACAGTAAAACTCAATAATTCAGGCATTATCCGAGTCAACTAATGCCAAGATAATGGTGAAATTTGTAGGTGGATGGTGAAAATGGAGATGATTACTAAAAAAGTGGCCTTCACATGGCATCCATTCTAGCATATGATGATGGGTCAAGAGAGGTGAAATCATCACTTATCCCCTTTTACACAATATAATTAACATTATGAAAAAAAGGAAGAAGACATTTTTCACCATCAGATTGTTTTTCTTATGAAATTCATACATGGTAGAATTGGTAATAGCAGTTTCATAGTTTTACTCACTTATTGATTCTCCGTAATGTCAATTGGTAAACTAATGAGCGCCAACATATAATAGGTTCAAACTCCAACACTGTGTTTGAAAGTTTCTTTCTATTTCTGAGACGAAGTGTAGTTTTTTTTATTTTTATTTTTGTTTTATTTTGATTAGATATGCTCCTAATTACTCTTATCTTTCAAGCAGAACCAATAATATTGTTTGTGTACTCTTCATTCTTCCCCTCTCTCCATGTAATAATCTGCAAGTGGGTCTATTATTGAGTTTGATTATGAACCATATGCCACCTTTTAGCTTCTTTTATATTCTTCTTCATAATGGTTTTTGTCTATTTGTCTAGTATATATATCTAAAAGAACAAAATAGTAATACTATATTGTTTAATCATCAAATTTATTTAGTATATATCTACCAAATCGACACAAATATATATATGGTTACGAAATTATCGAGAATCCGAGATTGAACCCTACCTATAACCCACCTTCTTTTGAAAAAGATGGGAGTTTTATTAGCTTTTGGATTTGTTTGGTTATAAACAAATAGTATTGAATAAATAAATAAAAACAAATTACGTGACCTTCTAACTAATTCCGTAAATCCATGAATGGTGTCCTCGACCGAAGACAAATTCAGCCACCCTTGCTTCTCTTTTTGTTTTTGTTTTTGTTTTTCTTTTGGTTTATCCCACAACTAACAAATTTATTAAACCGATTAATGATGAGTTTATTTGATTAATTAAGTGCAGTATGTGTCTAAAATGGTAAACATATATATGATGCAGTACGATACGAGTGTACGATTGGATATTTGTTTGGTAATTGTTGCACTTTTCTAACGAATCAAAACGATTATAATTTTATTAATCAATAAATAATTAATTAATGAAAAATGGGAATATTGGTAAAGCTTTTCCTTTTTGAGGGTAATATCGTAATAATAAAAAAAAGGTAAGGGCATTTTCTTTGTCCCTTAGTCTGACACTAATACATCACTTCACCCTTTCTCTTTGGCGAAAGGGCCTCGTAACCAGTGGTAGTAGCAACACATGCACACCATACCATACTTCAACGGTCAAGATTCATTTCGTCAACCAATCCTTACCGTTGGATTAGCCACCCCCAAGCTAAACTTAACCATGGTTAGTTTTTGGTCAGCTAGGTTAGCTTTCCCTCTAGTTAAAAGTTTTAGCCAAGGAAGAGTGTTTAAGGCTTTTGGCTTGGCTTGGCTTTTGCTTTGCTTTGCTTTGCTTGCGTGATCTCTTCTCTCTCATCCAAAATCTTTGATCATCTCATCATCATCCAGAGTTTTATCCAGATTCATAATTCTCGATCAGTTTTTTTTCCGATTCTCTCGAATCATCAGCGAGTTTTGCTCCGACTACAATCTTAGCTTCATTTGCTCGAGGTAGATCTAGTTTATTAATTCTTCTGTAGATCTGAATTCAAAAACCTATGTTGATTAGTTTATAGATTTCAGAATTTGATTGATTAATTTATGTTTGTGTGTTATCGAGCTCAGGATTTTCAAATTTGGTTTTAATCTCGTTTCTGGTGAAATTTTCAAGAGCTGAGCTGAAGTGGTTTCATCTTCCTTGCGGCTATTAGGATTCGAAATCGAGTTTTTGGGAAGATGAATTATTTCCCAGACGAAGTTATAGAGCATGTTTTTGACTTCATAGCTTCTCACAGAGATAGGAACTCGATATCTCTGGTGTGTAAATCATGGCACAAGATCGAGAGGTTTAGTAGGAGAAAAGTGTTCATCGGAAATTGCTACGCAATCAATCCGGAGAGATTAATCGGGAGGTTTCCGTGTCTCAAATCCTTAACTCTGAAAGGAAAGCCTCATTTCGCTGACTTTAACATGGTTCCTCATGAATGGGGTGGTTTCGTGCATCCTTGGATTGAGGCTTTAGCTAAGAGCCGTGTGGGACTTGAGGAGCTCAGGTTGAAGCGGATGGTGGTTTCTGATGAAAGCCTTGACCTGCTTTCACGTTCTTTTCCTAATTTCAATTCTTTGGTGCTTCTCAGCTGTGAAGGTTTTACTACTGACGGATTAGCCTCCATTGCCGCCAATTGCAGGTTTATTTTCTGAATTTGGAAGAATTATTATGATGACTTTATTTACTTATTTATTGGCAATGCTTTCTCTAGGCTTTGTTTAGTGAAGACCTTTCCTTTATTTGTATTTTCGGAAGGTTTTAACTTTTTTTTTTATATAAATGTGTTGTCTTTCTTATTAGGCATCTTCGTGAGCTGGACTTGCAAGAAAATGAAATTGATGATCATAGAGGTCAATGGCTGAATTGTTTTCCAGACAGCTGTACCACTCTTACCTCCTTGAATTTTGCCTGTCTTAAAGGAGAAACTAATGTGGCTGCTTTAGAGAGGCTTGTCGCAAGGTCACCAAATCTGAAGAGCTTGAAGCTAAACCGTGCAGTACCTGTTGATGCACTCGCAAGGTTAATGAGTGTTGCACCGCAGCTAGTGGATTTAGGAGTTGGGTCTTATGATAATGAGCCAGATCCAGAATCTTTTTCCAAACTCATGGCTGCCGTTGAAAAGTGCAGCTCTATTGGGAGCTTGTCAGGCTTTTCAGATGTTGCTCCACGTTGCCTCCCAACGTTCTACCCGATTTGCCAAAATCTTATCTCCTTGAACCTCAGCTATGCAGCCGAGATCCAAGGCAACCACCTTATAAAGCTCATTCAGCTTTGCAAGAGTCTTCAACGGTTATGGGTAAGTTGGATCCCGCTTTCTTTTTTTCACTTTCCTGAAAAAGGAAAGAAACTTGCTAAACCCGACAACAAATGGGGTTATTGTTTTAACATTTTTTATGGTTCCTACAGATATTGGATAGTATTGGCGATAAAGGACTTGCGGTTGTCGCTTCCACATGTAAAGAGTTGCAAGAGTTGAGAGTTTTTCCTTCTGATTTACACGGTGAAGAAGACAACGATGCAACTGTGACTGAGGTCGGACTAGTCGCAATCTCCGCGGGCTGTCCTAAACTTCATTCAATTCTGTATTTCTGCAAACAAATGACAAATGCGGCGCTCATAACCGTGGCCAAAAACTGCCCAAACTTCATCCGGTTCAGGCTATGCATTCTCGAGCCACACATGCCTGACCACATCACATCTCAATCACTAGATGAAGGCTTTGGTGCGATCGTACAAGCTTGCAAGGGTCTAAGACGACTCTCTGTCTCTGGTCTCTTAACTGACCAAATCTTCCTCTACATCGGTATGTATGCGGAACAGCTCGAGATGCTTTCAATAGCTTTTGCGGGGGACACTGACAAAGGAATGCGTTATGTGTTGAATGGATGCAAAAAGCTGAGGAAACTGGAGATAAGAGACAGCCCATTTGGGAACGAGGCGCTTCTTGCTGACGTTAGTAAGTACGAAACCATGCGATCCCTTTGGATGTCGTCTTGTGAAGTAACGCTCGGTGGTTGCAAGAGGCTCGCGCAGAATTCGCCACGGCTCAATGTAGAGATCATCAACGAGAATGAGAATAATCGCATGGAGCGGAATGAAGAAGACGAAAGAGAGAAGGTTGATAGACTTTACCTCTATCGAACAGTTGTTGGGTCTAGAAAAGATGCACCACCATATGTTAAGATTCTTTAGTCCCTTCTATTTTCCATACCTTCCAACCGGACTATCGTGGCTCTCGCTTATTGTCCATGGTGGTTTTTGTTTTTGGCTTTCATTGTCCTTCTTTAGCCCTTTCTCCAATTTTAGGTTGCTTCAGACAATAACTGATTCTGTGAAGCTTCATGTGTTTTCAACCTTTTCTCTGTGCCGATTCCTAGTTACATTCGACTGCGTTGTTTCTATCTTCCTTGAATGTAAAAACAAGTTTTTATTTTTTCTTTATCAAGCTCGGGAGTTTATTAGAAACGAAGAGTAAAAGATCGTAATTATGTTAAGTACTAAAATAGTTATGATGTCAATTCTTCGTTATTCCACAATTCTTTTCAGCATTTGAAAGAACTAAAATTAGAGAAAATGATCAAATATATTTTAAAAATACAAAGAACAGCCACAAGAAAGAGTTATACATTACTTGTCTAATCCACGCTCAGGATTGGTCCATTCTCAAACAAAGAGGTATAAATCACCAGACAATGAAACATTATAGTACACAAGACACAGAGAGTTAAGATATATGTCTTTGATTGGACATAAATAATGTTGACTGTAAATGACAAGATCTGCAAAGACAGGCACTCTCAGAAGCAGCAATCCTCCAACAAACAGCAACAGCAGAGAGCAGCAAGACTGTAGTTTGCAGCCAGCAACAAAAAAAAAAAATATCGGCATTTAGGCAACATGATTTAGGCAACTTGAGGTCAATCACAACTCTGTTACTATTTAGTATAAAAAAGAGTTTTAATAGGGTGAGCATAAGAAAAGTTGCAGATGATACAGATATTAGTATTCCAAAATTCTACCGTATCTAGATGTTTTATACAAATATTTTTGGTTTTACGAATCTAAATATAGCCATTGAGCAGTTAGTTCTTAAGAGAGCCACTAGATTCATTAAAGAGTAAAAGAAACGTGTCATAAAAAAGCGGTCTTTACATGAATGAATGGCTCTAAACTCATCATAGATAAAAGGAAAGAACCTTCCTTCGAATATCACCAAAGCACTCAGAGAACTAAATCTAAGGATTAATACGAATCTCTTGCACTCAAATTTTGATTTACCGCCACAAAAAGAAAAACAAGTCAAATCTGAGTTCCTAGCTGAAAATAAAGTTTCAAATTAGATGTCCAAATTCAACTCACATTCTGACTTATCAACAGATCAACTCAAGGAATCTGGTTCTGACCATGAAAATTTTGAACAAAGAAACTTGTTCAATGAACCCTGATCATAGCTTTAAACGTTGCTTTCTAAAGTGTCTCGGATCAATCAAATGTCAATAGAGAATCTAGAAAAAAGCCAACATACTAAAATCATAGCTTTAAACCGAGACAATGAGCTAACAAGATTGACCAAAAAAGCAAGAATCGAATCAAAGGAGGGGAAAAGTGATTCTGGAGAAATAACAAAGAAAATAAAAGGCGGGAAGTAGTGAAACGAACCAGCCACGGAGGAAAGAGGAGCAACCATCAGAGTCTTGGTAATGGTGATGATCGTGATGGCAGTGGTTGTAATTCGGCGGTGGTGGAGGAGGAGGCGGGCCGTGATTAGGATAACCTCCTCCGGCGAAGTAACCTTGATAACCGCCTTCGTAAGGACGTGAAGACGGTGGTGGATACGGTGGAGGATATCCTTCGTGATGCGGCGGGGGAAAAGGATATCCCGGCGGCGGTGGTGCAGATGGATAACCCGGAGGCGGATAGTGAGATTGGTATCCTAAATTCGTTATCGAATTTCAAATCAGAGTTTTTTAGAATAGATAAAAATCAGAGAATCCAAAAACTAGGATGATCCAAGGAATCAAAATCGAATCAAAGTGATAACGAACCTGGAGGAGGATACGATTCCGGTGGAACTCTATCGTAGCTCATTTCTTTTTGTCAAAAGCAATTTCGCTTTCCGTCTGAGAAGACTCAGAGAGTTTTAGTGATTATCTAAAAACAATATGAAATAAGACAAGACTAAAAGAAATATATATTTTCACGGACTTTGTCGGAAGTGTCAAGCTGGTTGTTTCCACATTAAGCAAAGCCACGTGTCACTTAATCGTATCGATCACCTTCTTATTGGACTTGGGCTGCGAACAAGTTAGCAGCATCATTTTTTTTTAACTTATACTATTGGCCCTGAGACTTAGTTGGTTCGGCATAGTTAAACCCAAAAGATTGCTAATCTTAAGTGTATTAATTCTTTAGTTCTCTACGTTTCTATTCCAATTCTTCTATGTATTTATCCTACCAATATTTTATTATGATTAAATAAATGCAAAACATTCGTTTAATAGTTTTACAAAGTTTAATAATTAGATAGTTGTGATTCATCAATCAAATTCCATGTTTACCTAAGACTAAGAGTTGTGATTTGTGAAACAATACATTTTAAAGAAAAACACATTCCAAAGTTTAAGACCTGACAGCTAAATTAAAACTAAGAGATACAAGAGCTTAAACTCTAACTTCCAATGCGTACAAGGCGTATGCGAACACTTTGGTTCTTATGGTGAGAAGCAGTGGAACAAAAAACTCTCATAAACATTATCGCCGATGACCCTAAGCTCATTCTCCGCCCCAGGTTCCGACACCCGAGGATTACTGTTTCTCTTTTCCAGTATCTTGCTTGAACTATGGCCTACCCTCACGTTTCTCCCGGCAATGGCAGCAGCTTTTTTCTCCATTCTCCGGCGATTGACATACTCTTCCGATATAAAGACATCCATTTCGAGTAACGTTGCTTCTGGAATAATACGTAACTACTTAAACACCCTTCAATGTGATGGTAGGAAAGGAATCAAAACCTTTGGGGGATGTTTAATTTGGGGAAACGAAAGAAATGTTTTGGTTCAGAGTTTGTAGTTGTTTGAAGCAATTGAGGTGAAAGACTGAAATGACTTAGTTTATAGAGGGAGGAAAACTGTGGGCGTTAGTTTCCATGGTTTGGCTCATATATAAGTTACACATACAAATACAGATGCAGTTTATTTTAAATGTTTTCCATAAAATTAAAAGGTGTTCCCTCTAGTTCTTGATTTGTACTCGTGTTGAGTGCTGGTTAATACCAAATAGATCATTGACTAATAGAACCTAGTATTAATGGATTCGATGGACTATGTATAGTAAAGCTTTTTTTTTTTTTTTTCTTAACTAACTAAAGGTGGCATATTAGAAACCATTCGCCTGATTCAGAGATGAATTCTTGGTGCAACTCTTGGCCTTTTCGCATTTTAGTTGGGTCTCAGATGAAGAATACAAATGAATTAAAACATTTTTTCACGTATTGTTTATCATTGATATATATGATCAACTTATATTGAACTGAATCTGACCTAAATAGTATATACAAACAATGAAAATTAAACATACTGTTTTTTTTTTTATAAAATTAAATCATGTAAATTCATTATCAGTAATTAATAATTGTCAAAGTAATTTAAACAAGGGATTAAACAATTAAAACTTTTGTTTTTCTCAACCATTGTTTATGTGGAATAGTGTTAATCGTTTTTGTGTTAGGAGACACAATTACACAAAAAAATATTGGTAACAAAACAAAAAAAAACAGTGGAAACAAAAATTCCGTAAATCATGAGGCCACAAATATACATTGTGCGACAAGTGTAGATTGTTTCAGAATGAAAACCGCGGTCGAGCCTAACTTTATCTTTGTCCTTTAAACGAGTCAGTAGCAGTGCATCTGTCCTTGTTAAGCTACAATTTCACCTCTCTTCTAATATCGGTTAATACTTTTTACTACCAAACAAAATACTGTAAACGTTGAACAGAATGAAACATTTGAACAAAAAAAAACAAACAATGGAAATTAATCTGATGGCAATGCATTCCGCATTAGATATTTGGGTTTGCTTATAAACATCTTTTAAATTCTAATTAGGTAAATAATTTTATTCGTAAAATTTTTTAACTTACGAGAGTGCGACGCGTATTAAGACTTAACGCAATTCACGTCGTGTATGTAAGATAGAAAATCAATGGTTGACGTTTAAGCAAACTTAAAACGACGTAATGTTCATGTCTAAAACATTAAAATGTAATCAGTAGATACTCCTTCATCAACCACGTGTCATTAACTTACTGGTAGAACCTGGAAAAAAACAGAATATGCAAAGCTAAACTGATAAAGCTCTTATTCTTCCGCCATAGCCATTTCTCCCCTCTGTAGTTCAACATATAGCCAGAGCTCGAGCCACAATCTAACTCTATATCATCGAAATTCAAAATTTTGATTGGACCCATGATACTGATTCGGAGAAGTTATTATCTTTGGGCTTAATAGGAAAATGGAAGTTCTGGCCTTATCCTCTTCCGTATCTCTCGCCGGAAACTTTCCGTTGTTTACTTCTAGAGTCAGAGTGAGAAGAACCGGGGAGAATTTATTAGGAGTAGCTACACAGAAAAAGTTTTTAGTTTCTGCTTCGAAAAGGGAAGAGCCTAAACTTAACGAATGGGATCAAATGGAGCTCAAATTCGGCCGCTTACTCGGCGAAGACCCGAAATTGACTTTGGCTAAGGTGAGATTCTTTTATATTGATCTATAAGAAAAATTCGAATTTTTAAGTATATATATATATATATATTATAGACCAATTTAATATGTTGATTGTGTATGATGTAAATATTTTCTGATGATTTGTTAATGGTGAACTGATACAGATTGTGGCTAGAAAAGTGAATCCAGAAGCTTCTTTCGTTGAGATTGAGAAATCTTTCTACAAGAACAAAGGTAAAATTGTTGAAGTTGAAGAGATTCCATTGGATTGGTCAAAGGATAAGAAGAAGAAATCTACTTCTCTTGATGGATTGAAATTGGTAAAGCCTGTTCCCAAAGACGGTATCAAGTTCCAAACTTCGGATAAGCCTGTGATGAAAAAGCCAAACTCTGCTCTGAAGAAGCCGTTGGAGGCTGCTACTCCAGTTGCTGCTCCTAAAGTGAGATTGCCTAATGTTATATTGAGAAAGCCAAGCTCGTTCTATGCGAGTAATGACGACGAAGAGTCTAAGTTGCGGTTGAAACCTAATCTTACATTAAAACTGAGGAATGAGAAGGAAAATGAGAGGTTTAGTGACATGACATTGTTGCGAAAACCAGAACCAGTGAGCGTGGATGCGGAAGAGGAAAGTTCTGGAGATAAGCTTCTCTACGATGGAATAACTATGGAGGAAGGTGGACAAGAAGATAGAGTATATTCAGAGTATACTCTTTTGGAGAAGCCAGAAGCAAGGCCTGAGCCTGAGAACGTAGAAGAGGAAGTTAGAGATAACGGAGCTGTGGAATCATCCGAGATAGAAGACAACTCAATTCCAACTGGTATAGAGGCAAACTAAGACCTTTAACAAATAATCTTAACATGTAGCTGATTCATATGTTTGTTGTTTTATCAAGAAATGCAGCTTGTTAATAGTGAGATGTCCTCGGGATCCTCAGATGAGAAAACCATTACCAGTGATCCGCTCGAGAGTATTCCTTCAAAACCAGTTTCTCAAACCATCGTTGCAGCTTCGTTGCAAGGGAAACCACAAAGGTTAGTATCTTGATTTTGTGGATTTACGTTTTCTTGCTCCTTACTTATGGTTTTAACTTACTGGTTACTTTTGTTATAGATTAGACCTGTCTTCTGCCGTGCTATCAGTTTCGAACAGAGGACAACCGCTAGTCGTAAACCATGAAGGTCGCCAGGTCTCAGCTGAGCTCAAGGGCCCTCCTTCCAGATCTTCCTTGGAGGTTCAGAACTAATGCTCTTTTACTATTTATTTGTTCATCAGGTAAAAGGCATATGATAAACTCGGTCTGTGTGAATATAATAGGAAAATGATTGGAATAAGGCAGAGTCTCTAGTTAAGACAGAATTACGAGCTGATGTTGAGCTAATAAGCTCGAGCACGAGAGGATTTGCTGTAAGTAAGATCTGTACTCATTTCATATTCCATTTCATTTTGGTATATTAACTGTGTTTTCTTCTTCATTATCCCTTTTTTGCAGGTTTCCTATGGATCTTTGATTGGATTTTTGCCCTACCGGAACCTTGCAGCAAAATGGAAATTTCTAGCATTTGAATCATGGTTAAGAAGAAAAGGTGTAGATCCATCACAATATCGACAAAGCCTTGGAGTAATTGGAGGTCAAGATCTCACGAGTAAAGCTCCATCTCCAGATTCAAGCTTAGAGTCTGAAGTTGCTAAGACGATCAATGGAGAAGTTTCCTCTGATATGAAGCTGGAGGATCTTCTTATGGTTTATGACAGAGAAAAGCAGAAGTTCCTGTCATCTTTTGTTGGCCAGGTTTGACCAATATAGTTCTAAAACTGCTATTATCATAAAAGTAAATGCTTCTTTTCCCCCCTATAATCATTTTACTCAATGCAGAAAATCAAAGTGAATGTGGTTATGGCTAATAGAAATTCAAGGAAGCTTATATTTTCAATGAGGCCGAGAGAAAATGAAGAGGAGGTTGAGAAAAAACGAAGTGTTATGGCGAAGCTTCGTGTTGGGGATGTTGTGAAATGCTGCATCAAGAAAATTACATATTTCGGTATATTCTGCGAGGTACCAACTAACAGAAGTTATAAGTTTTTGTTTGTAACTTTCTTGCTTTATTGACTGGCAAGAATGGAATCTAGATTGTCGTGTAAAGCTAAAATGTTTGGTTGAAACAGCTAGAAGGTGTCCCTGCATTGGTTCACCAATCAGAAGTTTCATGGGATGCAACTTTAGATCCTGCTTCATATTTCAAGATCGGTCAGGTAATATCTCGAACTATTCGTAAACGTTTTTATGAAAAGAAACTGTTTGACGAGCGTTCTTTTTGGTGTTATCAGATTGTGGAGGCGAAGGTGCACCAGCTAGATTTTGCTCTTGAACGTATCTTCTTGTCGCTAAAAGAAATCACGGTGAGAGAGAGATCTAAAACGTTTCTCTTTCTTGTAAAAATATATCAGTATCTCATGATTCATATATCTCAACTATTTGATTATCTCTTCATACAGCCTGATCCTCTATCCGAAGCCTTAGAATCTGTAGTTGGTGACAATGATCAGTTGGGTGGAAAATTACAGGCAGCAGAGCTCGATGCGGAGGTACTATAAATCTTCTGTGACTTAAATCATTATTAGGGGTTTCTAAAGACTTTCTTGTGCAGTGGCCTGATGTGGAATCTCTGATCAAAGAGCTGGAAATGGTTGAAGGAATCCAATCAGTTTCGAAAAGTCGTTTCTTCTTGAGCCCCGGGCTTGCTCCAACATTTCAGGTACACAGTTTAATCATTTAAATGCATATATTATAACAGGAAAACATATAAGAGACCTAACCGCTGAAATTTGTGCACTTCCTTAGGAGAAAACTGTGAACTTTCTATGTGTTGAGCGGAATCTTAGATCTTTGGTTTGCTTTCTTTCTCTATCTGTAGGTTTACATGGCTCCAATGTTTGAGAACCAATACAAACTGCTTGCTCGAGCTGGAAATAGAGTACAAGAGGTAAAATAAAGAAAGAGAAATAGTTTGTATTTTGAATCTTGGATGATTTATTTTTCTTTATTATGGATTGTTTGTTAATTGCAGCTTATTGTGGAAGCATCATTAAGCAAAGAAGAGATGAAATCTACAATCATGTCTTGCACCAACAGAGTAGAATGAGAATATTGATGAATGAATGAATGAATGATTGATTCCACTATTTTTTGGTATTCTTCAAAGTGGTATCACTCATAGACTTATGTACTAGCAATTGTACAACAATATCATATGATTTATAGTAATGTAACATTGTCTGAGCTTTCATGAAATGTAAAAAAATTTCCCCCACAAAATCTAGAAACTGGAAAGTTTAGAGGAACAAGGCATTGATGTCTGGTTTAGGATCCCACCATATGACCCTGATATCCATAGGAAGGTAAGAAACGGTAGTTTGATAGAGCTTTAGGGTGAAGATGAGTAGCAACATCTTTGGCCTCAATTGGCTTTCAAAACATTAACCACCTCAGAATGTGTTCCCTTGTCTTCATTGTACTTGTTTATAGCCAACCTCGATGATATTTTCCAGCAGAGCTCCATCGGTATGAGGTTCTTTAGTTAAGTAACTTTCATCCAAAATTACTTGTTTGCAGTCGCTTGCATTGGAACTGTCAGAGTAGACACCAGTCCGCCATTTGGGAACATCACCACTTGTATGTCTTGAGCGACATCACCACTGATCATTCTTAACATATATTCACATCCTAGTATCGATTTCATTGTAAAAAACTTTTATCTGAAAAAATTAACCTTCTTAATGTTAAGAGACAAGGGTGAAGGAGTTAACAAAACAACATAAGAAAACGTAAAAAAAAAAAAATTTGCATGTGCAATAATGATATTGGACCAGAAAGAAGCGGTATTACGTTATTTAATAAATTAGATTCGAATTTTGTTATCCGCCAAATTTGTTCTTCTTAAAAACTGTCGAGGTTCGTTGATGGCGACGGCGGGATCAAGCTACAGTGCCTCAACAGAGTCATCTCTCGTGAATCTAGGTACTCTCTTTTCTCTTAATCCAATCAGTAGAGTCTAGGATTTGCTCATTTTGGTGTCCATTTTTCAGAGGAGAGACGAAATCTCGTATTCTATATTTGTGATTCGACTCAGATCTAAGAACCCTAGTCTCGTTCACTTCGAAAGAAGTTTGGATTAGACACTGTATCTACTCAATTCCGAATGTTGAAATTGTCGATCAGTTCTACTAGTGTAGGTGATTCGTGTTTTTGATTACTGCGTTGATGTTTGGGTGATGAATCTAGGTTTTACTAGATTCAGTGTTACTCCAATACTCTTAGATTGTGATTTCCTACATGACAGATACGTGAATTTGCCTTTAACATTTGTGTTTCTTCTCATTTTGGGTAACTAATTTTACAATATCTGCCAATTCTTCTCATGTATAATTGTCAGGAAATGCTGCTGGTGTTTGTATAATGAGCAATGCATGGAAAGATGAACAAGAACCTTCACTCATCAGTTTCATTTCTGCGTTTCTTTTCACAAACTCTTTCCGCCTTAACTTTGTCTCCATTTCACCTGTATGCGCTTTCCTCTTCTTACATTCCTTTTGGAGAGTTGGATTTTACTATTTGTTAAAGAATCACTTCTTTCTTCTTCTTCTTTTTTGCTGTGATAGGATCTGATCTTCAACTGTGGAGGCGTGTCTATTGCCTTTGTGTTTGTCACTAAATGGGATTGTTGCAATGTTGCCTCTATCTTCAGCAGGTCATCTCTCCATTTTCTTACATTCAACCTCTCTCCATTCCGGTCTTTTACTTGTTTGTCTCTGTGTGTTTTGCTTTTCTTCTGATTTCTTTTGACTTAACCTTTGCAGAGTAAAGAGGCTGAAAGGACAATTTGCTCGACTTTATGTTGTTGTCACACTTTCAACTAAAGAGCAGAGTGATTCTTTCGTCCGATCTTACTTCCAGTGAGTGTTCTACACATCTTTTTACACTTTGCACCTTTCTTTCTTCCTATCTTTCTTACCGTAAATTAGTGAAGCTTGACTATTTGTTTCATAGATATGAGATGGAGTTTGGGAAACCTGCATTTGTACAAGTCATTGATGCCGAGATGGGATTCGAGAAGATTGTTAAGATTGCTCACTCTCGCGGGGGTAAGACTACTTTGTTTATTGTTAGTTAGATACCCTATGCTTTTTTGAGTCACTGATTAGAGATTGTAACTTGAGCTGCAGTGTGCAAGCAACAGAAGGTGGCTTCTAAACTCAAGGTTGAGGTAGGTTTTCAAAGAGCATTCACTGTGAGGATCTGTTTCAGTATTTGTTTTTGGCCCTCTTTAAAGCTTCCATCTTTTTCTTCATATGAAGAGAAAGCGAACTGTGCAGGATACAAACATTTTCATCAGATTTGTCACATCCATACCCAACATCAACAAACATGATGCGAATACGGTAATGTTTTACTTATGAGCTGGTCAAATGATAACCTTAAATCCTATTTGGGATTCATGCCGTTTGACAATGAATTATGCTTACTTATGTCCCCATTGGTTACAGCTATACCAAGCTATTGGTTCAATTGAAGCAATCGCTAAAGCATCCAAAGAATACATTTTAGCAAACACAGATCTCTCTTCTGAGAAGGCTGAGATGCTCGCCAGGTTTTTCCAAGATCCCGAATTTTACCTCAGTCCCAAATTCAACTGATGACTGCATAAACAGTCGTAAGATCACAAGTCTTGGCTGTATATAAACTACAGAACGTTTCTGAAGGTACCACTCAAGGAATCTTTGTAGCTATGTAGACCTATAGTAGTTGGTATCGGGTAAGTAAAAGGACTAACTTCTTTTACCTTGATAGATTTGCTTGAACATCAGTAGTTTCTTACTTTCGCTTCTGTTTAAGTGTTTAGATGGTGTTTACTATCTGAACTTAACAAGTTAAAGATCAGATTCACTTCAGAGTAAATTACTGGAAGTGACACGAAAGCGAATTATGAAAAAGTTTTGGAAGATTGAATGATAAGTTTGATAGTTAAGCACGATAAATACTTCACTTGTTTTCTTCTTGTTGATGTTTAGGGCTTTGGGTTTCTTTGATTTTAAGCAAAAACGACAAGCTAACAAACTTCAGGACAGTAAGATTAACTTTAATCCTTGATTAGAGAGATTACCGGGGCAGCAATAATCCTCGTAGTTTTGGTCATCATCACCCGCTATCCAATGTGGTTTCACATTTACAAAAATAGATTGAAAATGTTATTGCAACAAAAAATCTTATCTTTAATTTTACCCCTTAATTAATGTCAATCCCTCGGAGAAAAGAGAGAAAAGTGAGTATCAATACGTAACTGAAAAAGGAGGAATCATAGTCATCATAATAACTCAACACGGATCATCATCGTTGTCATCATCATCATCATCATCATCACTGTCTTTTTAATATAGAAACCAACAAAAACATCTAAAGAGCGGCCCACTCTTTTTCTATTTTTCGCTTTGCGTGCCTTCTTATCAACTTGTAAAGAAAGAAAGCATAACAATTCATTCAAATAAGGACCCAATTCTCTCTGTTGTTTATTTTTATTTTTCTCTCCCTTTCATTTGCTCTGTTCTCTGATATCTCTCTTTTATATCCAAAAGGGTTTGTTTAAAAGTGCAGAAAGAATCGTTTTTGCGAAGTGGGTTCTTGAGACTTATACTCTCGAATTCTTGGAAATGGGTTCTTCTATGGAACAGAACATTCTTGTTACTGGTGGTGCTGGGTTCATTGGGACACATACAGTTGTTCAACTTCTGAATGAAGGTTTTAAAGTTTCGATCATCGATAATCTTGATAACTCTGTTATCGAAGCTGTTGATAGGGTTAGGGAGCTTGTTGGTCCTGATCTCTCCCAGAAGCTTGAGTTTAATCTGGTAGCTACTACTTCTCTGTCTTAGTCTGTGTGATTTTTTCTCCGATAAATTCTGCTGAAGTGTTGTTCTGTGCGGTGATTGTTGCTCTGTGATTGTTTTTGTGTTTGAATTGGTTTGTTGTGTAAGTTGTTGGTTCTCTAGAAATGAAAATTGGTTTCTTTATTAAATTCTGGGTTTTAACTGCGTTAATGGTTGATCTCTGAAAAAAGTTACCCCCAACTTCGATTTGGTGTAGTGAAATTGTAATTCTACTAGCTTTCATGTTTAATTTGACGAGTGTCAGTGTGTGTTAGCTTTGGTTAGAGGCTTAGAGCCCAGCTTAAATTTTGAAACAGAGGAAGCGATTCTCCTTTTTTTCCATATTTGTGTGAAAACAAGGAAGAAACTGAATTTCTAGTGTTTGGAGCTTCCATAACTAGTAGAGTTACTTACAATATTGACTTGCATAACTAGTAGAGTTACTTACAATATTGACTTTGGGATTGGAATTTGTAACTAGATAGATAACATATTGGAGTTGATTGATTATAGGGTGATCTAAGAAACAAAGGGGACATTGAGAAAGTCTTCTCCAAGCAGAGGTATGTTATATTCTTACCTTCAAAAGTTGCAAGTATTAGGGGAATTGTTGAATTCATAGTTTCTCTGGATTTGATTTCGTTTTCTTGTGATGCAACAGGTTTGATGCTGTGATCCATTTTGCGGGTCTTAAAGCTGTGGGTGAGAGTGTTGGAAACCCTCGCCGCTACTTTGACAATAACTTGGTTGGAACAATCAATCTATATGAGACAATGGCAAAGTACAACTGCAAAATGGTTAGATAGGAATTCTACAACTTGAGAAATGTTTTTTTTTTTACTTGTTCGATTTTAAATTGGTGTGTTGTTGAAATATACAGATGGTGTTTTCTTCATCTGCAACTGTTTATGGACAACCTGAAAAGATTCCATGCATGGAAGACTTTGAATTAAAGGCTATGAATCCTTATGGTCGTACTAAGGTAAATTTTACTCTTAAAGAGTACATTTGAAATTTCCTCCTTTATTCAAGTCCCAGACTTTAGAAACTCTTTGTTGTAGATCCATAATGGTGAAAGTTGGTTCAGTTGTGATTGATGCCTTTATAATTTTCCAAACCTTTCCTGAGCCAAGAAGCCTTTCTTAAGCCTAACCTAGATAACAATGTTCAATTTTTGAAAGACATGGTAATGGCGGATTCACAATCTTTCTCTTGTGCAGCTCTTTCTTGAAGAAATAGCTAGAGATATCCACGTAGCAGAACCAGAATGGAGAATTGTTCTGCTGAGGTACTTCAATCCTGTGGGAGCACATGAGAGTGGCAGAATTGGTGAGGATCCAAAGGGAATCCCCAATAACCTCATGCCTTACATCCAACAAGTGGCTGTTGAACGACTACCTGAACTCAATGTCTATGGACATGACTATCCTACCAAAGATGGTAGTGCGGTAAGATCAAAAACAAATCCCAAAGTCGTCTCTCATTCAGTTTTGTTCAGATCTGTAATCATATGTATCAAAAAGCTAGTTTTGGATGACTTTTTAAAATAGAAAGCTAAAATAATGTTTGAAACAGGTCAGAGACTACATCCATGTAATGGATTTGGCAGATGGCCATATTGCTGCACTCAGGAAGCTATTTACTGATTCAGAGATCGGTAACTCTCTCTCTCAGACAATCAACTGTTAAAAAGAGTTTAGTTTGATTTGATGGATTCTTCTCAGGCATGTGTTATTGTAATACCAGGCTGTACTGCTTATAATCTAGGGACTGGTAGAGGAACGTCTGTATTAGAAATGGTTGCTGCTTTTGAAAAAGCTTCCGGCAAGGTAAAACAGGAGCTAATCAAATCAGAATGGTATCTATATATTCTTGTAATGTTTTGTTTAAAATGTTGAAACCAAAACATTTGCAGAAAATTCCAATCAAGCTCTGTCCGAGGAGGTCAGGAGATGCAACTGCAGTTTATGCTTCAACAGAGAGAGCTGAGAAAGAACTTGGCTGGAAGTAAGTTCACTTTTTCACCATTTATTATTCGTTTAGGGGTTAAATTGTTATGAATAGATAAACATTTGATTTGGTTTAAATTGTGATTAGGGCAAAATATGGAGTGGATGAGATGTGCAGAGATCAGTGGAATTGGGCAAACAACAATCCATGGGGTTACCAGAAGAAATGAAGAATCTTTAAATTGTACTTTTTACCTTTTCTGAGCT
This sequence comes from Nasturtium officinale, assembly GCA_963854855.1. Taxonomy (NCBI): domain Eukaryota; kingdom Viridiplantae; phylum Streptophyta; class Magnoliopsida; order Brassicales; family Brassicaceae; genus Nasturtium; species Nasturtium officinale. The sequence goes on along the minus strand of OY978501.1, from coordinate 3,560,842 downwards.
CACCATTTCTAATCACTCAATCTAAATACAAAAGTGTTATATACATGTGATATATAGTTGTGCTTTATTTTCCACGTGTATCGAACGGGTCTCTTACTTTGATAAATAAATGGTAAGTTGATTCTGTTGAATTTTTATATTGAATAAATCAGAGTTGTTCAATGGATTCAATGTGTTTCGGACAAAACCTGAAAGCACAAATTGAGCCTTAAACATGAAAAATAGCACAAATACTAAATTCTCACATAAATGTATCACAGAGAAAAAAGATTCAACCACATAAGAAACCATGGAGACCTAAAAACTATGGTTTATTTCCAGATAAACTACCAGTTACAGAAAGCATATCTAGAAAGCTTTTGTCCAATTCACCACTTGATAGCATATAAGTAATGTGTAATCATTTGCCGCATGCCCATCCTCTTCCATTTTTCACAACAGGTCCACTTCATGCAGCAAGCCTTCCTTACATAGTCCTCCAATCATGATAGTGTATATTATGACACCATGCTTCACTCCTTTGAGAGGCAAGCTACAGAATAAATTCCAAGCATCATCGACCTTACTTGCATTGCACATCCCGTGAATGATGATATTATAGATACTAATATCAAGACCCATCTTACTCTTCTGCACTTTTTCAAGTATTTCCAGTGCCTTTTCTAGTTCTCCATTGTCACACAATCCATCTAACAAAATTCCGTAAGTTATGATACTAGATGGCACACCACGAGAAACCATCTCTTGGAAGACTTCTTTGGCAACCTTTAATAAGAGTGCCATAAGTGAATGTATCTGCAACCACTCCTCTCACATATATTTTACGGAAAAGTTCGAAACCATCTTCAACCCGCTGAGCCTTACAAACACTCGAAGAAGTAGTCTTCAACAAATGGAAATTTTGAGATATCAACACTTCTGATTTATGTCCTACTGTAAATTTCAACAGGGAGAGAAAATTCTGAATTTAATTGATCAGAAAGTTATCTGAGAACTATATAGGAAGAAAAGAAGAAAGATTCAAATTTATGATCAGGAATAGAACCCACATCAACATCAGGATGAATTACTAAGAAACCAGCATACATCTTTTACCTAATAATAGCTTTATCTTCGTCAGTGACAACAAGCTCTCCATCAACAAACTCACAATACAAGAAAGGCAAACCAAGCTGCTTCTCCATCTTCTTCACTATAAACACTTGTGATTCCTCACACACTGTAACCACTGTCCCTTTCCTTCCTAGCCTACCCGTCCTTCCAGCTCGATGAGCATAGTGAACCGCATCTGTTGGAAGCTCAAGATTCACCACCAAATCACATTCCGCAACATCCAAACCCCTAGCTGAGAGCTCGTTTGTCACAAGTACCTTAATTTCCCCGTTCTTGAACTTCTTTAGAACCGTTGATCTCCCTAGTTTCCCGAGATCTCCGTGCAGCTCAGCAGAACTCATACCACGAGCTTCGAGTTTGTATACAACATCTTTGAGCTGCTTTGAGTGGTTCATGAAAGCTATGACCGATTGAGCATCAAGGGCGTGAACACATCTCCTTAATGCGTCGACTTTGTGTTGATGTTTTGAGATGCAGTAATAGTGTTTTAAAGCTGGAGGTAAGCTCTGAATAGTAGTCTGAATCTGGCCATCAGCCTCAGAAATTGTGGGAGTTAAGCTCATTACCGGTGCAGATGGCTGAACAGTATCAAGAGCAGTGACTTTGTTGGCTTGAACAAGAACCGGCTCGTGACTCCAGCTCTTAGCTGCCCGAATAACTGAGAATGGCACAGTTGCAGAGACTAGTATTGTCTGTCGGTTAGCACGTTCATCACCTTCCCCTTTAGGACCAGCTCCAGATCTCCTTCCTACATGTTCTAGTATCCGATGGATATCTTCACGGAAATTAAACGATAAAAGTTCATCGACTTCATCTAGCACCAAGAATCTACACCCATGAGTGTGCAATTTCCCACCTTTGCTTATCTCTGCAATTCTCCCGGGAGTGCCAACAACAATTGCGGGTTTATTTTTCTTAAGTGCCTCCTCTTGCCTCATTCGATTTGCACCTCCAACCAACTGCTGAACCATTCTACAGTGATGAGGTCCTAGCAGTTTCTCTACCTCTCTTACTATCTGCATACCAAGTTCTCTTGATGGAGCCACGATCATTGCCTGAATCTCTGTCCTCTTGTCACTTTCACTGTGAGTGCTTCTAGATTTTCCTGCTAGTGGACCAATTTCGGATAATATTGGAAGTAGATAAGCTAGTGTTTTGCCAGATCCTGTGTAAGACTGAATCACAGCATCATGACCTTTGATTATTGCCGGAACAGCTGCAGACTGAACATCTGTTGGCACAGAGAAACCTTCCCTTTCCAAGCTGTCTAACAATGAATCTGGGAGGCCAAGCTCCTCAAAGGATTTTGCAGAAAACAAAGGTGATACCATCTCAGCTGGTTTATTATCCTTCACCATTTTCATCTTATTGTTCTTCACCGTTCTTACCTTACCTTGAACCATTTCAGCAGCAAAACTTCCCTCAAGCTTTATAGACTTACTCTTCCCATACTTCCCTGGTTTGTTCCCCAATTCAATGCTTGCAAGAGTAAGAGACCCGTTTTCTTTGGCAACATGACATAAAAAACGCGATTGGCGGTGGTAATTAGTTGCAGCAGAAGTCCATGATATCTTTCTGAATGCTGAAAACTCTTTGAGCAGAACAAGGAATCGGGTTGAAGCTGATCCCGCCATGACACTCAGTGTGGTTGCTAACAAGTACGGATACCTCTTTTTTTAATCAGAGCGTTTTCTCAGACCAGCCTGCAAAGTAGATGAAATCCACATCAGATGGATAAATATTGTAGACAGCAATCAGAAATACAACCGAAAAAGCTGAAATAGAAGACATAAGCTTTAAAAACAACAAATTAGAAATACTGAAGAATTGCCATACTATTAGAAATAAAATGAGATATTTAAGAGGAATCAGCTTATAAAAACGCCAAAAAAATATTAAGAAACAAGACAGGGCAATAATAAGGCAATTCGTCGAACAGTTGGCGGGCGTGAAAAGAATTATCACCCAATAAGCAATTTTTATGGCAGACGGCAGCTTCCAAAACAAACCAATCCAATGAGACTAAAATCTAGTAAAAATAAAATCGGCCCGAGGCTCAATAATACAGGAATAGAAAAAATGGCTAAGATAGATTCCAACACTAAAGATAAGATAGTATCCAAATGGCTAAATGGCTGAATCCAAGGCTGAGAAAGAGCTTAGCAACAGGAGAGTAAGAAGATAAAATGGTCATTACTTCTCCACCAGTGGAGATTAAAGAAAAGCACCTTATAATAGTCTCCATCAGACAAACCATTGCGTCTTTACTTCTCTTTTCTTCCCCCCACTCTCCTGTTTCTGGATTAAAAAGGCCAAATATCCGGTTTGATGATAAAACCGGTATTAACAATATTTATTTGTATTCTCGGTTTTCTTTTTCATGATTTAAAGGAGACTTGTGGATTTTTGTGAACTGTGGTAAAATTCAGCGTCTGACTTCTGACTCGAATTTGATTTGTATTGTTCGAATTTTATCCACCAAGTACACTTGTAACAATTTAAACTAAACTGCTGGAGTGATAGCGTCAGAATTAGTAATCTGCGATCAAAATCTTCATTGACCTATAACGAAATACCTATTGTGATAAGAAAAAAAATGTCTAACAATTCGAGGCCGACTGAGAAAGAGGTAGTAGTACGTAAGAGTGATTTCAAGAGGAAGAAGATATATACAGATGTACAGACCTGATTAGTTTCCAAACAAAGCAAACAAAAGTATAATAATCTGTGTCGATATATTATATCATATCACAAACAATGCATCATTAAGAAAAAAACAAACCAGTCTTGTTTTTTTTTACCTTAACCCCAAGTCTCCTGATCAAATGTTGTGGGTCATGAACAAGTAAAGCTATTTCTTCTACACTTCCTCTCGATCCAAGTTGCTACTCTTGAGGATGTTGTATTTGCAGAGTGGGCAAGTCGCGTTTATGTATAGCCATTTGTCTACGCATGAGCAATGGAAATGGTGGCCACAAGGAAGTTCCCTTAGTTCCGTTCCGTCTTCATATTCAGAGAGGCAGATGCAACATTCCTATAGTATAATTCAAAAATCAGGAAGCATAATTTATCTAATTAGCGTTTTTTCTTTGAAGAGAATGAACTGGTGTGCTATACTTACTGCGTCCTCTTGCAAAAGAGCATGTTCAATGGGTGAGTCTGTACCACACTCGGTCATTATTCCCTCTGTATTTCCTTGGGCTTCCTCACCAGAGTGTTTGTTGGCATCTCCTACTTTGCGAAATTTGAATTTGGTGAGCTGATCAATGTCTTCTTTTGAAGCCCCTTCCTGTTTTTTGCAGTCTTGTGTTAAATAAAATAGCACAATGTGGGACTTAGGAGATAAGGTGAATTGGTTATGAGAAGTACCTGATCTGCAACAGCGTATAAAACTGCAATGATACATGGCAGGCAACAGCAAACAGCAATGCCAATAACACAGGCCAGCGCAACACAAAAGACAACAAAGAACACATCGAAACCAAGAAAGACGATAGACAACCTAAAGTACGCAAGGCATTTTCAGCGGTGGAATAGGTCAACACTTGTGAGTATTAGAGATGGAGGAAAGAACAAACCAGTAAATTCTTGGGGATTCTTGTGCTAAGTCTTGGCCACCAGCAGATACCCAGTAGAACCCGATGATCCACCATATAAATGAAAACATTGTATTGGCAGATTCCAGATGCTTTGCAATGCTGCTTTGGAAAACCGGTAAGCGTAGTAAGAAAACATCGCAAAAGAAAGAGCTAGTAGCATAAACATGCTGGATCAGTGTATAATTTCAACATTTTGAGTTATAAGAAATTAATTCAACTATCTTACCAATCTAATTCCTAGCAGAAAAAAGTATAATGGTAATTTAAAAATAAAGTATGAGTAACATCACACATTTTCTTCACAAATTGCATCAAAGAAGGGAAAAGATAGACTATTTGGGTAAAAGGTGGCGACGACCAAAGCTTCAGATAAGAAAAAACTACAAGTAGGGGATGATAATCGACTAAGCAAGCAAAATCGATCATCCAAACGAAAACTCCATAGCATTCAAGCCAATAGAAACCGGAAATTAAATGCAAAGAGCCTGAACTCTAAAGGCTAGCACACTTAAGATGACAAGTCCTGCAAGTATCTACTTAACTAAAACTCGAAACCTAGGAAAGCTTGAGGCAAGATACACATCAAAATTCTTGAAGCAATCATCTAATCTGGTACCTGCTGCTTTCGCTCTCCAAGTTCCCGAGCGACAAGTCCTGCTCATCTGAATTCCTCCTGGAACCCAAAGCATCTTCCTCCATGGAAGAAGAAGAACGTGAGCGTGGAGGAGGATTCCTATTCGCTCTCATTCTATTCCTCCTCCGATACTCAACGCACACACAAATCATATGCAACACGCATTGCAAAGCATAGCCCAAAAGCCAAACTCTAAGTGGCATGATAGGATGTTCATTCCTGCTCATCACCAGAATAGCCACAGCACTAGAAACGAAAGCTAAATTCCAAACGATGTCAAGCACCACCACAGGCTTCGAGTAAGCCCAATCGCTTTGTCTCTCCTCAAGCTGCTCCGCCGCGGCTTCCCTTACAAGCATCGACGGCTCACGCAGCACGCGTCCGCTACTCGCACGACTTAGAAACCTCGCCGCTTCCCTCAAACCTTGTCTCCTGACAGATCTTCGTTCTCCGGCGATCGTTTGACCGTTCCTAGGACTTCCTCCATTGCTTCCCTCATTCTCATCGCCGCTTAATAGCAACGGAGCTGGATCTATTGCGTCGGAGGAAAGATGACGAGATAAGGATGATGATGGTGGTAACGATGATGAATTCCCTGTAGTCTCCGTTGACATTGTTCCTCTCCCGCGTAAAAAAAAAAAAAAAAAAAAACAAAAACTGTGAAATTCGTGTAGCGTTACGCCATAAAAAGGTAAGGAAACGATCTAAGAAAACGAAATTGAAATTGCTAGGGTTTAAATCTCTTTGAAAGAGAGAGAGAGATGAGGATGAAGAAGAAGATGATTAGCAGAAAATCTCTTCGACGAAGATTAGATTAATAATATTTGAATCTAAAATCATTTAATAGTCTTATGTGGTCCTTGGTCAATAGTCAACAACCGGACAAATTATGCGGGGGTATATTCATCGTCATGTACTATAACATTAATGTGCTCATATTTAAAAAAAAAAAAATTTAAGGCCTTGAAGGCAAAATAATCACTGGACGATGAATCCTCGTACAATTTCTTGCCGTTGATAACGGAGGAAACGAATATCTCTATTCTCTAGGCTCGTTGCTCTCTCCAAGGAGCATGCCGATTGGTGAGAATTACTGTTCTTACATTGTTCGATTTTTTTGTGTGTTTCAAAAGTGAAGAAGTATATGTTTTGTTTATTAAACAAGTTTTCCTAGATTTCAAATACTTGTGATTTGGTAATGGTTTTAGGAAAGAAAGTTTCATAAATCGTAGCTAACAATTGTGGTGGAAGAGTTACATTTTACGTACCTTTGTTAATGATCCGTAATCTGGTATGGTTAACCAAACTTATTTATTAGATTGGTTAATGTCCATGTTAATCCTGTAACATAAAAACTTAGTTTTGAATGGATCCATCTATATTTGTCAGGATACTGCATGCACATTATATGAACAACTTATTATATTAAGCCTATTGACATTGCCCGTAGACTTTCTTTCCCACATAAACTTATTAATAAAATCATACACCACAAATTACATCATCAAAATACTAATAATTGATTCCCACGTCTAAATTATTTTCTCTCAGGTCTGAGATTTTTATCAGAAACTTGAAGGAAAATATCTCCAAGGAGCTGACATTGAAATCATCAAAGATCAACACTTTATTTCTCACAAAGGTAATAACTATTAACTTTGTGGATACACGGGAAAAAAAAAAAAAAGATTTTACTTTTTTTGGTTGGGAAAAACAGATTTAACGGTTGAATTTCTTCAAAACCCAGAAAAAAAAAATCGAGAAAAGAATTGAAGGTTTGAAACTTCTCCTTGAATCTCTGATAACAGATGCTCTGTTTATATATATATATATATCCTGTTTCAATCTATTCTTCCTCCTTTTCATGGTCTTTTGATCCGTTGATTCAAAATCTGTGTTTTCTATTTATAGAAATTCAAGTTGTGTTATTCATACGAGGAGAGAAGAGAGAATGTCGAGTAGAGATATGGGGAGAAGTGGGAAGAACAGAGGAGGGAGCCAGTACACGTCGTGGCTGAGTCCGACAATCATCGTGGCTAATGTCGCTGTCTTCATCGTTGTTATGTTCATCAACGACTGCCCCAAGACAACCGCGGGAGCCAACGGAGATTGCGTGGCAAAGTTTCTCCGCAGGTTCTCGTTTCAGCCACTCAGAGAGAATCCTCTCTTGGGTCCATCTTCTTCAACGTAGGTTTTTTCAAAACCTCCAAATCCAAATTTTTTTTTATTTTGATTTGCTTTACCCACTATGATTGGCTGACCTCATTGGTATATATGACTGCTTTGATTACTCTGTTCATGCCACATATGTTGTATTCAAAACAAACAACCTGTGAATTCAAAACTTATCTTGTATCTCTGAGAACATGGTTGGATTTGAGATTACTAGCTTCATTGGCAATGGTTGTGATATCATGCTTTAAATAATCGCTGATGATTCAGAATCCGATTGTGGTTGCAGATTAGATAAAATGGGAGCTTTGGAATGGAGGAAAGTCGTGCAAGGAAATGAAAAATGGAGGCTCATCACTTCTATTTGGCTCCATGGTGGTATCTTTCACCTGCTTACCAATATGTTTAATGTGATCGTTATCGGTATCCGCCTTGAGCAGCAGTTTGGCTTTAGTAAGTCTATACTCTTACCCCTCATTTTCCCATGATCCTCTCATTTTTTTTTTTTTTTTTCTGTACATGTATTGAAAATGCCTTGCAAAACAATTCTGTAGTAAAAGTCGGGATCATCTACTTGGTGTCGGGATTTGGAGGAAGCATTCTCTCAGCCCTCTTCCTTCAAAACAGCATCTCCGTTGGTGCCTCGGGCGCTCTCCTTGGACTTATTGGAGCAATGTTATCAGAGCTTCTCATAAACTGGAACATCTATGCCAGCAAGGTACAATATTGTCCTGTTACTTCTCAAGAAACAAACAAGCATTAACCAGAATGTTTGCATTGCCTTGCCTTGATGAGTTTCTGAATTTTTCCAGTTCAGCGCTTTGTTCACGATCTTGTTCATCATAGCAATGGATTTGGCAATAGGTTTGCTTCCTTGGGTTGACAACTTTGCTCACATTGGTGGGTTCTTAACCGGATTCTTCCTCGGGTTTGTACTACTGATCCAACCTCAGTTCGGGTGGGAAGAGTCACGCAACTCTTCTCAGTACGGTGTCCGAGCCAGAGCAAAATATAACCCGTGCCAGTACATGTTGTTATTTATCGGTGCTGTTTGTGTAGTAGCCGGTTTAACAGTTGGGACGGTGATGCTCTTCAAAGGAGAGAATGGGAACAAACATTGCAAATGGTGCCATCGCCTTGACTGTTACCCTACTTCTAAGTGGTCTTGTTGATTTACACTCTTTAAAAACAAAACAAAAAAGCATCTTTACTGCTTATTATTGTGTTGCTCTCGTCTAACATGAATTCTCTTTTTTTTTGTGTTTTGTTTTTAATTGCAAATGAATTGAGTTGGATCCTCTTTTGGATTATTCAGATTTCAGTGGATATGATTTAATGTAAATGCGGATTGTTTAAGATTTATCATTTGAATTGGCTCCGATGAGGATTCTTAATTGGAATTGAATCACTAATGTACGTTGTTTCATTTTTCCTATCGGTTTTTTTTTAAACTCAGTTTAAAATCAGAGTGTCGTTGTATTAGATTAGGCTTAGTTAAATTTATGAAAGTTTTGTAGATTGAAGAACCAGCTGTGAAAATGATGATTCGTTAGAAATAGATGGCAAATAATAGAAACACCGTTTTAGGAAAATTCACATATAAGAATTTTATCAGCAATCACCTTAGAAATCTCTTGATGCATCTCAGGATTTAAGTACATTGACTTGTTTTCTTGTACATGCCTGTGATCGATCAATAATATACTATACATTACAGTTTTCTGACCAAACACAGAACTTCCTGCTTGAAGCAAAATTGTGTATTCACCTTACCCTAAGAACACAATAGGTTGTTGAAGATGATTGCAGTCTTGGAAAATGTGTAGCGAATTATCCTACCAGTTAACATTCTCTAGTCTCTTTTTGACAGAGTCTGACATGGTAACCATTTGGAAACTGTAATCCAGGTGTTCGAAGTATATTCCCTCCTTTAATCTCTTCCCACCTGATAAAATTCCAAGGACCAGAATCAAATCTAACACTATAAAAAAGAGTGACTTAAGTGAATGTATGTAACATGATTTGCTTTAGTTTCAAACCTGTATTTTGTTACCAAGCTGTGAAGAAACACAGCCATTTGCATTTTGGTGAAGTCAGTTCCAACACAGAACCTCATACCACCACCAAACGCCATGAAGTGCTTTGATGCATTGCTAGCTTTTGATCCCTGTATCACATCCAAATTTCAATTTTCATATTTGATTTCAGTATTACTTGGAGTAGAAGTTACGTTGAAGGTTTGACCATACCTCCCATCTTGATGGGTTGAAGGCTAAAGGATCCTCATACTTGTTTGGATTCAAATGTACAGCTGGAGGACAGACCATCACCGCCCAGCCGGCTGGAATTGTATAATCTGCATCATTGACAAAATCTTAATGATAATATAATAAAAGAAGCATTTATTATTGTTTTATTTATCATACCTTTAAAGTTTATATCTCTCAAAGCCTTTCTGAAGATTGCAGGAACTATATTTGCTAGTCTTGCTGTTTCATTTATGAACTGCTTAAAAGAATTTTAAGACTTAGTCAGCTGAATGATTTATTAAAAACTTATAATATTATCATAATTTTCTTAAAGTGTTAGGCAACCTGAAATGTGTAAGTCATTGACTTGTATTCTTCCCATGTAAGTCCGGTGTCTGCATCTTCCCGGTTCCTCAGAATTGTCTCATGTTCTTCCTGATGAAGATCAACACAGTTTAGCTTTTTGATGATAATAACCAGAAATTGGTCTCTTCCTGCTAAGAGAATTATTTTTGTTTTTCCCTTCACTGACCGTTAAACGCTTTAGAACTGCAGGGTCATCTGAGAGAAACTTGATGGCTAAAGTTAAAGCGAGAGAAGTTGTTTCAAAGCTGGCAAATAGCAAGACGAACATCAAATCCAGTGCAATCTCTTCTGTCAGAATTGTTCCTTCTTTCTGAATCTCTAAAATGACGTAATCAAAGAAATCACTTGGATACATCCGCGGTTTCTGACGCCTCTCCTGAAGCATAGTCCTCAACATTTTCATTGCCTTTTCTCTACCCTGCAAGACACAAATTCAAGCATTAGTACCTATATGAGAGGCAGTAAATACTTGAAGAATGACATTGGTTTTTTAAAGGATGATTCACCTTTAGACATTTGTGATATGCTGTGCCTGGGATGTCAAATGGGAAGGAGATCAATCCCTGAATGAAAGCAACAAAGTTTGCCCTTAGATTCTCTGATGACTTGTCTGGATCATGGCTGATCAACTTCTTGGCAGTGAGATCAAATATCATCTGATAAAATATGTGATAACAACAAGTTAGCAACAAGGAATAAATAATCATAGGATTATCTAAAACAGAAAAGTATGTTTCTGAAACTCACGCTTGCGGTTGCATCTTTGAGTTCTACTGAATCTTGATTCGACCAAAGCTCTAACCTCTTATTTGCAGTCATTTCCACTTGAGGAAGCATCTTCTTGAGGCCATCGTGACCAAAGAGAGTCAAGACCATGCTTTTAAGGTACTTGTACATGAACCCATGTAGTGAACCAACATTATTTTCCCCAAAGATCTTGGTGAAAGTTTCTGGATACCAACTCTGGAAACAACGACCCTCTTGTTGAAACACAAAATGACTCAAATCAGGATCTGTTGATACGATAACCGGTCTCCCCACGAGACTGGTCTTGAAAATTGGGCCATACCTGCACGTATTAACAACAGTTTTAAACTTTGTGTAGACACAGAAGCATTAATCACACTGCTTTGAATGAGAGAAGAGGAACTCACTTCTTAACCCTTTCTTTCACAAAGGGAGGGATGTCTGAAGTTGTGTTTGGCTTGAAGAATTGAATAGTCTCGCCGAGTAGTGGTAAGCCCATTGAACCAGGTGGAAGTTTTCCTCTACATTTAGGATTCCTCCAACTGTAAACCCAATATGTAATACATACGAGAAGCAGAGAACCCCAGATGAACAATGACCACATCACAGTAAAGACAACTTTAAGAGTAAATATTTTTTTATGATGAAACTCTTCTTTTGTTTCCTCTTGACTTTTTGGTCGTGCTCTTTAGACAGAAACTGAAATCGTGCAGAGGAAAGAAGAAGAAGAAGAAGAGTGCTGGCCCATCTTCGTCAACCATTATAATGAGTGCTTAAATAGGCAAGGCAAGGCAAGTCTACACATAACTCTCATTTGATAATAATAAATCATGTTCCCTTCCCAAAAAGTAGTTGCAGAATGAAAAAGGTTTAAGCATTAAAAAAAACTAGAGAAGTATGATTTATTATCCGTGTGAAAGGGCAGCTTTTTTAGAAAAAAATATTAAGAAAATCAGGAAACGTGATATGAAGGTTCCTCTTACCTCCTAGTCCTAGTTAATTGTGTCTCATATGGCATTAAACCACAAGTCAGAACATCAGGCAAGTTTCCAGCTTCATTTTAGGAGATCATCTGTGGACTCTCGTCCTCTTCATTAGATTTGATAATAAATTAAACTAATAATCATAATAACAATTTTGTTGTAACTTGAAGTTTGAGACTCATATTGTTGGTTATTAAAACAGGGAAAAAATTAGTTTCCAGCTTCACATTATTGACTTCATAAATGTTTCTTCTTATTTATTGTATCTCATATGATATCTAAGCTAAAATTCCAGTATCTAATACAATCTTTGACAACAGGGAAGCAATATAAACTAACAAATAAGAACTTTTCAGTTTGTTCTCATTCATGCTCAGAATCTTCTCTTTAGATCTGCTTGTCATGTGTTTTTAATCATTATCATTGTTATCTTCATATTATCATATACTTAAAAAATTCCCACTCGTCAACTCAAAGATTTAATGCAAAATAATACTTACATCAGCTTCTAGATCTTGTTATCAACCACTATATCTGCAAATTCTCTGTTTAGATTATAACTAACCTGAGCTTGGAATCGTATTGTGATTATCTTTTTTCTTCACTTTAGGTGAAACATGTAATCTCAGACGGCTCTTGGGACCCATCAGGTTAAACCAGTCACAAGACAATATGTGTATTTTAGCCATTGAGCCACGGGCTCAGGATTTATGCAACAAACCATGCAATTCTACTTCCTACCCACAAAAACTCAACTAGGTAGGTTACTGTGACAGTGAACTAGTCTCATCCTTTCTTTCTTTCTTTCTTTCTTTCTTTCTTTCTTTCTTTCTTTCTTTCTTTCTTTCTTTCTTTCTTTCTTTCTTTCTTTCTTTCTTTCTTTCTTTCATTTCATTAGATTGAGTGTTACATAATTGGTGACAAAAAGGTTTCTTCATCAGGAATCCTGGGTCTAAAAAGACAACTTTAAAGTTATAGACCTAGAAACTACTATACACAGTGTGATTAAGACAAAGCCTAAGAGCTTAGAAATTGCTTTTATAGGGAAAAGGAAACAGGAAGATTAACATTATTGTCATTGTTTTGCTTGAAAAAGTAAAACTCAAATTGTGTTTAGGATGAGTATTGGATTGATATGTATATGTATGTTTGTCAGTTTTGTGTGTGATGTGCAGGTTTCTTAGTGGGTGAAGAAAATCCAAAATAGTAAAACCCCATTTGGGTTTTAGTGATATTAATTAAAAATTTGAAAAATAATAATAGACTCATTAGAGTATTGAGATGATATTGCTAGGGGGATGTACCAAGATAGAGACAATCAGACAACTCAATAAGCTATTGTTATTAATGAGTTTCGTATTTTGTGCTTACAACAGTAACAAAACTGTATTAGTTTTGAAAAGTTGAAAACATCTTCATTTGGGTACATTAGCTTAGAATCCCTATTAATTATATATATTCTAGTAGCTCAAATTAGCTTGTGTTGCAATCAATCCTTTTGTATAACTTCGTATAATTCATTTTCTGTGTGTGATTCGTTTAAGTATTCGAATTTGGTTGCATGAATTATTTAGAAAATTACTGATTAATTGGACGAAGTTTACGTTGTTCCCTGATGAAGAAGAGTCATAACTCATAAGATTGTATGTTTGCTTTCACGTGGGTCCTACATGTTCGGTTCTGTTACGCGGCATTAAAGTATTGGCTGTTTGTAACACGGAAAGATGGCCACGTGGTACGAATATCTTTGTATTGAAAATTAATTATTCTTCTTCTAATTTTTGCTATTATTTATTTGCTATAAAAGGAGTGTAATTTATTTGTTTTTTAATTACAATTTGTTTGTTCTGAATTTATATTATGAATTAGTAATTTTAGTATAATATACTACTACCAATACTAGCAAAGATAATATTCATTAGTCAATATATATATATATATATTCATTAGTTATTACTTATGAGACTCATTGGTCTAGTTATCTTTTCCATGACTGCACTGGCATTTAATATTTCTTCATCGAAAAAAATCTATATCGATTTAGACGAATCGAACAAAAAATCAACATTTGAATAGTAAGAGACAAAAATGAAGGATAACAATTTTAAACAGATTAAAAGAAGAGTTAATTATAATTTTGCAACTACTGTTAGCATTCCGAGTTTTCGACTACTGTAAAAGAAAGAAAAAGAGCTGGAAGGAAGATCTCAGTTTGGTGCTCTCCATCAAATCTATTTGGTCCAAAATTTGTTGGTTATATATATAAAAAAAAAGAATCCTTGTTATTAGAAAATAAATCATAGAACAGAAATGCGAATTATACATTATAACACATATAATGCGTATTCTGAATTTTACAATCAAATTAGTTTAGTTTTAAATAAAAACTAGACATACTGATGACTAAGTTTTTAAAAATATATTTTAATTTAAAAATTAAATACTAAGACCTCCTCCATCAATAAGGTTCTAATAGAGGTTATTATTATTAAAAAAATTTAAAAATAATAAAAATAAGAGAGAGGAAAGCAATTCTGATAAGAAACCATTCTGAAATTTCTTATTTAGCATATGGTATCTAAAGAATTGATAACACATATTTTATTTTGATTGGCTTAATTCAATTTTGATTTTTGATTTAATTAAATTATTAAATATATTAATATATATATATTATGTTAAGATATCCAATAAAAATATCTCCCTGATAGAGATGCTCTAATTGAGTTTTAAATTTTATTAATTATAATATAGTTAATTTATATACATGTATGAAAACTTTCAAGTATTAATATATGAGTTATATAATTAAAATTAATTAAAATTTACTAAAAAAAATTTGCTAGTTCGCTCTTTTTGATGATTTATTACAGGGTGAATATTCCTGTTGGACAAAAGATCATGCTTTACGTCAAGTATGAAAGCTGAGATATACTAATCAACAAGGTCATTAAAATGTGAAAGGGCAAAACGTGTTTGATATAATCAAATAAATAAAAAGTCATTTAGGTTAAAAATATGAAAAGACATATTTGGTCGTACGTGTCTGCTTGTACCCGTAGGGTTTGACCTTTCAAAAAGGTAAAACGCCAGTCGTGGGAAGAATTACATATCGAACCATGGGTTTATAGTTTATACTCTTGTTTGGTTCTAATTTTTGGTTTTTTCTAAATTTAATCTTTCGTTGTATTTTTTCGAACCAAAAAAAAAAGAATAATCTCTTTATATTTAATCATTTCAAGTCATGACACCTAGCAATTAACACGGTGGTCTAGTGGATTTGTCGGGTTTCTTAATTTATTCCGAATAAATTTTGAGCCATACAATTATAAAAACATTTTGTAGTAACGATGCATATTAATTAAGCCAATCAAGTTACGTAATTAATCATCAAAACTGTAAATTAATTACTCTATCAGTTAGACAAACTCTGTTTCTCTGAAGTTATCATATATGAAAAAGACACTCGAGATTTCTTTAATGATACAAAATGAATTTGGTTGTACTTTTACGTGAGCAATTGGCTGTTACTTAATACTACAAGTCAAAGGAGATTATTTGAAATTCCTATAATATTTGACATAGATAAGACAACCCACCATAATCATAACTCATAAAAAAGCTTTATCAGTAGAAAGATGAAATAAAGTTTTACCATGGATATTATAGACTTCAAAAATAACAGCTCATTAGTCATACTAAAAGGTCTAAAAATTAGCAAGTCGAGAAGAAAAGTGTGGGATTTAAACTTTTATTTGAAAAACATTCGAAATATTTATTTTTTCAAATAAATAAAGTACTTGTATTCTTTTCCCCTTGTAGAGATTCCATTTGGAACTTACAAGTTGAGAAAAGCAAAGAAGGAAGCGATAGTTGATGGTAAAATAATTGGCATTGCGATAAGCAATTACCAAAACATTTCGTCATAAATTAAGGGCCTAGGGAAACATGAAATATCATTTGTTTTTCCCCCAAGAATATCATTTGTTTATTACATATATATACATATAGAACTGACATAATGTATACGTATATAGTTGCATGGCATCGTTTTCTTTATTTTAACATATAGTATATTTTTTTAACTACGAGATTTGTTTAAAGTCATAATAATAGTGATGCTCATAACTCCAAAAGTGCTGATTTGTTTTGTTCGCACTTCTAAACCACGTGATTTTGCACTTGTAAAGGCTCACCCAACTTAACTACACATTGCATCACTAACAAAATATTCTCTACAGCTCTATAATAATAATACTTTCTTCGAATTCTATTTAATTTCCTGAAAAACATAGATTATAAATAGATGAAAATACATATTTAGATAATTTGTTTTTGTCTCTTTTTCTTTAACTATGGAAATTTTTTAATATTGAGACCCATTCTAATCTCAAACGGCTAAAACAATTAATCAACTCTTAATACATGTTGCTCAACGCTTTGTGGCTTCTACGTTTGGCGTAAGCAGACCACTAAGTAGAGAGCAAAGACCAACAACAGGAGAAACCATATGTCCTACAACAGGAGAAACCATATGTCCTACAACAGGAGAAACCATATGTCCTACAACAGGAGAAATAACAACAAACACGTTGCAGCATTTTAATACTTAAATTGTGATAATGATTATAACCTGGCAACATATAGAGAAACTAAGTTTTTTTCTCCAGGGATTTCACATATAAGTGGTACCTTTTGAACATCTCCTCAAGCCCACCATATTGTTTCAATGGTAAGCTGCATAAAACCAACACATAGATCGACCACACCAACACCCAGAATATGAAATGTAAGACTGTTTTCCATAAGAAAGGAATTTTTGTAGTTTGAATCAACTTGTCTTGTTTAGACACATCAGAGGTTGATCCGGTCGCTCTATATCTTGTCTGAAGAAACAATTTTCTAGGAGGGGCATCGAAACCATATCCCTACAGAAAGATCAACTGAAGGAAACACAAGATCAATTATAATCTGATCCCGCGGGAAACTTGAGATACAGTGGAAAAACGACAGTGGAAATATGATTATGAGTACTGGAATTGTTAGAGTTGCTGGATAAAGGGAAAAATGTGTGGCCATGATTAACCCAAATGCAGCCAGAGGAATTCGTCCTGCAAGGATAGAAGACAGTTGTTGAGAAGAAGAACGAAAGAAATGAGATTGGTACAGATCCAAAGCAGGTTTTTCATCCAAGACAGATACAAATAATACTTTCAAACAAATGCTTACGAGTAACTGCCCCATAAAGAGACACAATGGCAGCCAAATTTTCTATTGGAATAGTTGATAAGCCGACACAAGAAAGTATTGTGAAAGGATTCTATAAGTACACAAGCGCAGAAATATCTCCACAAGGGAGGATCCCTGAGGGAAAAATAAGGAGGAGAGATCAGCAACATCCTACCTACCGATAAACAAAAGTTTCTAGAAAGAAAATAAAAAGAGAATTATGCTTTTACCATTAACAAGAAAAGACCATTACCTATTGGGCTATTTTCATAATTATGGGCCTTGTGTTTTCCGCCTCACATATGGGCCTTGGTTTAACTCAACCCGTAACTTGTATGGGTTTTTTTTTGTTGACCAAACTTGTAAATTGCTTCGAAACTTTCATCTCTTTATTTATTTTAATTAAACTTGCTTACATAGTTCGAGGCTTCGAGCAATCAGTGATTTACACACTTGTGGTGAAAACGAACTTGTTATAGGAAAAAACCATCTGAGTTGCGTTTTCATACAAGAAAAGAAAGAAAACAAAGTACAAATACAAAGAAATGTCTCACGTTGAATTTTTTTTTTAAATGTAGAAATCCGGTTTTGTCCTTCAACTCGACCATTTTTTTTCTTTTTCTAACCAGTCAATTGAACATCTCCTTCTTTTAGAAAAAATCCATTTATCTATATTGATTTTCCAGTTGTTTAGATATTTATTTGAGATTATCCTGAGTCCTTTTTCTCAGCATTATGTCATAATCGAGTTGAAAGGGAAATTTGAGATATTTCGATCGTCATAGATTAGTTTCCGACAGTATCATTTTGCTACATGTACACTCAGAAAGCGCTGACAAAAATAGACAAAAAAAAAACACATCATATATCTTTAACAAACAAAAAACACACACACACATCATATATCAAAAACCTTGTAGATATCCTCCAAATGATATCAAGAATCTAATTAGGTGTAGTCTAATTAAATATTAGATAATTTCTTCTTCGTATATATAAGGGGTAGTCTAACAAAATATCTTATTTCTAGTGTTGAATGCAAACAATTAGTATCTTCAAGTTATCTAAGCACAATCGACACTTTTTCCCCCTATCACTAAGATTCAACATATCTAATAGTGTAAGTGTATAACTTACTTTTTATTGTGACAATCTTAGTGGCTGTAATATTTGTGTATAAATTACTGTGATATAGTTTGCAAGATTAAAAGAATAGTTATAACTATTTTTGTACATTTAAGCTAACAAACTATGAAACACAGTACCTGCGCTCTCCAAATAATAATTTAAAATAATTCTTTATATTTTGTTTTGTATGTAACCATATTGGTAAAATAATTTCACTAACCACTATAAGTAAACTTCTAAATCTAAATATATAACATATTTATATTCATATTGGTTGTTTAGTTTTTGTTGTATAAAAGTATATTTGACATAAAAATTAGCTAGCTGGCTTTGTTTGAAAAATCTACAAACAAATATTCATATAAAAAACCAATTATTGGATATCAACTTGGAAGGTGAACATCAGTTGTGCAAGATATAAAAAACATTAAGTTATCATAAGATTGTTCATGGAGTGGTCGAAAGCTCCAATATTGGTGCAAAGAATTCAAAACGGACTAGATTCAACGATATCCATTGGTCACATCTCTTGAACAAATAATATAAAATCTTCAGTACTGATCAATTTAATTGTTAGTATCAGCATCACCACAATAATTATTGTACATTAATACACCTGTGTGAATTATAAACGACAACAATATAATAGCTTCAAGATGAATGGTTGTAGGCTTGTAGCTGTGTAAGATTTCTAAATTGTTTATGAACCATACAACAGAATATAATTGTAACAAATAAACGTATACATAAACTACATTAACGTATCCCACAAAAGATCATGCATGATGGGGAAAGGTTACTAAAATAACAATGCGATCTACATGTTCATAGAAATAAACAGATTCTCGTTGACATTTTGGATTAGGTATATAACAGAAGATAATAACTGAAAACTCAAATGGGAAAGGATTTGGATACACTTATTAAATTGTTTTGTAATATGGTTACTACAAGTTTACAACTCATATGAATGAGATTGTACGGATAAAATAAGGAAAAATTTGACAAGAAAACAAAATGCAACATCCAATCAACAGCTTTAAATTAATTTATGGCTAAAAATTTTCAATAATGATTTAAACAGAAAATCTAGAAATCGTTTGTTTTTATAATTCTATTTATTAGTCGTTTCACATGCCTTTAGCGCCACCTCCAATATCCTCACATATACAGTATTATTTGTCTCCTCCACCAAACCCTTTCTTCTTTATTCTTTGAGTAAACGTTTGATTTTTCGCTTGCGAAGAAAACCCACGACGAAAGTCTTGAAATTTCGATAAGTTTTTTTTCTTAAAGATTCATTTTTTCTTAAAACCACTTGGAGATTTTTAAATCTCGTACATATGGGTGCGGTTCACTCTGGTCTTCACAATGATTTATCATCACCTTCGTCTTCTGGTTTAGGGTATCGGAATCTATTGAAGCCTGGTTTAGGGGATTTGCCAGAGGCTTGTGTAGCTTTGATCGTTGAGAATTTAGATCCCATTGAGATCTGTAGATTCTCGAAGCTCAATAGAGCATTTTACGGCGCTTCTTGGGCTGATCTCGTCTGGGATTCGAAGCTTCCTCCGAATTACAGAGTTTTTCTCGAGAAAATCCTTGGTGGGTTCCCGGAAAATCTGCAGAAAAGAGACATTTACGCTTGTCTCTGCAGAGTTAACTCATTCGATGAAGGCACCAAGGTTTGTTCTTTCTTACCCTCTCTGTATTTTTTCCTCGATAAATTAGGGGTTTAGGGAATCCTTAAAGTTAGAAACTTTTCAACTGTATATGATTCTGCAGAAGCTGATTTATTTACGAATTGTATTTGATTATGCAGAAGGTATGGATGGATAAACGAAGCGGTGGTGTTTGTCTAAGCATTTCAGCTAAAGGATTATCCATAACTGGAATTGATGATCGTAGATATTGGAGTCATATTCCTACTGATGAATCTCGGTGAGATCTTTTTCTCTTTTGATCCATTTATCACATGGAAATCATCTTTGGTATTTGCTTGCTTGATTTTGATTGATTAAAACTCAACTCCCTTCTTTAGAAGTTGCCTAATTTGTGTGTTGGTAATGTACTTGGTTTGATCGCCTAACATAAGCTCTTGAAAAGTATGCTGTTTTACTCTGAACCTGTGTGCTGATCATGTGGTTTCATATGCTAGCTTGTCTAATTTCTCTATGAAGAATGATTATTTCCATGATCTGATTTTTTTTTTATCTCTATATTTCTTTTGATTAAACTCCTTTCTACAATTAGAGATCCGTTGTTTTCTGATCAAAGTTTCATCTTCCAGTTAAGACCTAAAGATTTTATGCGTTTTGATCGGTAAATGAGTAATGATGTAAATTATCCAGTGTTGCTATGATCTGCTCTTTACACGAGTTTAAAAGTATACCAATGTTTATTGATTCTTGCAGGTTTTCTTCTATAGCGTATCTCCAACAAATATGGTGGTTTGAAGTTGATGGAGAAATTGATTTCCCATTCCCGGTTGGAACCTACAGCATCTTCTTCAGGCTTCAATTAGGTCGGTCAGACAAGTGGTTCGGTCGAAGGGTCTGTAACACGGAACAAGTCAATGGTTGGGACATTAAACCCGTTCGGTTTCAACTCTGGACCGAAGATGGTCAATATTCTTCATCTCAATGCATGTTAACTGAGCGGGGAAAGTGGCTTCACTACCACGCCGGAGACTTTGTTGTCCGGAAATCGAAAAGATCATCTACAAAGATAAAGTTCTCGATGACTCAGATCGATTGTACACATACCAAAGGCGGGTTATCTCTTGACTCTGTAGTCGTATACCCGAGCTCGTTTAAAGATCAGGTGAAGCGGTTTTAATGCTTCAGCCGGAGTTGGTTTAGTGAGAGGTTAAAGCGGTTTTTTTTAATGCAGGTCTTTAGCCTTATTTATAGTTTATAGATATATAGTTAGAGCTTCGTTTTGGAGAGCTTTTGTTATGAGCTTACTTTTCTGTTTTGTATTGTCAGTTTAATGGAGTTTTGAAGTTGAAAACTGTATTTTTTAATGTTGTGGTTGTAAAACAAAACCATCTGTTATAACTTAGAAATTATTTGTTTGTTTTTTTTGTTGAAATGGTATTACAAGTTATTTGTTACAAAGTAGTTGTTTGAGATAAAGTATGTATTACAAAGTTAAGAACTCGGATTGATTGGTAATCTTCTTTGCGACATTTCTTCGAACATACTGTGGGATATTATTATTACAGGTTTAACATTTGATGGAGATGTTGAATCGCTAAGCTCCACGTGAACTTGACGAGAATTGGTATGCAATTAATACATTGTATGATTTAATATAATAGAGATTATCACGCGTTAACTATTATTACTCCAAACAGAAAAAAATGGCAGAGCAATTCCGGTATGATTAATACCGTGTGAAATTGAACCGGGTACAGAAAAAATGAATTTTGAAGCAAATGTTGGTCTCCGTTGATGTTTGTAGGGCTTTGGCTGTTGTTACTGAAAAAAAAAAAACGAACAACTTAGCTGAAGAAATGGTGATGATAAAGCGATCAATTGCTTTTAATTTGAAAGCTTTGAGATTTATTCAGCATCATCTCTTGGAGACAGGTATTCTTACAACTGAGTTTCTCTGTAGCTTTTTTGGCTTCTTGTCTTGCTGCGAACGAGAAAGCTTCCACTGGATTCTAAAAGCATCGTCAAAGTTGAAGAATTTGCCATAAAATACTTTAAAGAAAAGTGGCTGCAAGAGATTGAATGGGAAGATGAAGCTACACGAGACCGTTTCTTACCTTTATTTAAGAAATGACCCAAAATATACTATAAGATAACAAAAATTGATTGTTAGTTAACGTATGCTGATGATTATTAAGATGTAATGTTACTATTATAAAGTATCTGAAATTCGAAACAATGTGTCCTAGACTAACAAGTAACAACATCTGAAACCATTATTTTATTTAAATTATGCGATCAATCAGAGTCGGCCCAGGAAACATTTGTACAGTTTTACATTCGTTGAAGCAGATTTTGAGACTTTTTTTTAATTGATAAGATCATGTAATAGAACAATACTGTTTGACTTTATCTGTTTTTTTCTTTGTCAACGCTATTTGATGCGCGAGCGTAAATCAAACCAATTCCAATGCAGCTTTAATTGAACCGGCTTAATCGATAAATTTCTGGTATTCTTTTTAGCCATGGCGGCGGCTACTGGTGTCTGGTGGGGTTTGCAAATTACCCACAGTCACACAGTGAGTTTGGTAAAGAAAGGATTAAGCTTGAGATGAGAGGGAAATGGAGTGTTAAAGCTTTGATATATGTTCAGCATCATTCCCTAAAGACATTTACTCTGAGAAATGCCCTAGTCCATGAGCTGTTATTGTCTTGCTGCCAACGAGCTTTTTGTGGTTTCAGCAATAGAAATAGAAATCTCTCTTACAAAGAGAAATTGAGAAGTGGGCTTGTCGATATTAAGGCAGGTGATGCTATTGATCTCTTTCAATACATGCTTCAGTCTCATCCTCTACCTAATCTCATTGATTTCAACAGATTGTTTATAGTGGTGTCGCCAAAACAAAACAGTATGAGCTAGTTTTACATTTCTACAAGCAAATGAAATTGAATGGGATTACGCATGACCTCTACACTCTCAGTATTATAGTCAACTGTTTTTGTCGATGTCGTAAATTTTCTTTGGCTTTTTTCAACTGTGGGGAAAATCTTGAAACTTGGGTATGACCCTGACACAGTCATCTTTAACACTTTACTCAATGGCTTATGACTTCAACGCCGAGTTTCCCAAGCGGTGGGATTAGTTGATCGAATGGTAGAAATGGGATATTGCCCCAATCTCATTACGCTTAACACTTTGGTCAATGGACTTTGTCTCAAAGGTAAAGTGTCCGAAGCAATGGGTTTGATTGATCGAATGGTGGAAAATGGCTTTCAACCCAATGAAGTTACCTATGGACCGGTTTTAAATATAATGTGCAAGTCCGGGAAAACTTCTCTGGCTTTGGATTTGCTCAGAAAGAAAGATCAAGCTCCATGTTGTCCATTACAGTGTCCTCATTGATAGTCTTTGCAAAGATGGGAGCCTCGACGATGCACTCAACCTTTTCAGTGAAATGGAAATGAAAGGGATCGAACCAATGTTATTACCTACAATGCTATCATAAGAGGCTTTTGTAATGCTGGTAGATGGGATGATGGTGCACAGTTGCTGAGGTGTATGATCACTAGGAAAATCACTCCAGACGTCATCACTTTCGGTGCTTTGATTGATATTTTTGTTAAAGAAGGGAAGCTATTAGAGGCCAAAGAATTGTATGAGGAGATGATAACAAGAGGTATTTCTCCTGATACTGTTACCTATAGTTCTTTGATATATGGGTTTTGCAAGGAGAACCGCCTGGATGAGGCCAACCAGATTTTGGATCTTATGGCAAGCAACGGATGCGTTCCTGATATCGTGACTTTTAATATCCTTATAGATGGATATTTTAAGGCCAATCGGGTTGATGATGGTTTGGAACTATTCCACACTATGTCTCTGAGAGGAGTGGTGGCCGATACTGTAACTTATAACACTCTTGTCCAAGGATTTTGTTAATCGAGAAAACTTAATATTGCCAAAGAACTCTTCCAAGAAATGGTTTCTCGTGGTGTGCCACCCAGTGTTGTAACTTATACTATTTTGCTGCATGGTTTGTGTGACAATGGAGAAGTAAAAAAGCATTGGAAATATTTGAAAAAGTGCTGAAGAGTAGGATGGATCTCGATATTGGTATTTATAGTGTCATCATTCACGGGATGTGCAATGCTAGTATGGTCGATGATGCTTAATACTTATTCTGTAGCCTCCCTCTCAAAGGAGTAAAGCCTAATGTTAAAACATACACTGTAATGATTTCGGGATTATGTAAGAAAGGCTCACTGTATGAAGCAGACAATTTGCTTAGAAAGATGGAAGAGGTAGGGCATGCTCCAGTTGGTTGTACATACAACTTACTCATCAGGGCACATCTTGAAAATAATGATGCAACCGCATCAGCTAAATTTATCGAAGAAATGAAGAGGTGCGGGTTCTCTGCTGATGCTTCCACTTTAAAGATGGTTATTGATATGTTATCGGATGGTAGATTGGACAAAGGCTTTTTGTATATGCTTTCTTGAATGTGTGATCTTATCAACGAGAGATAAAGGTAACCATTCCCCGATTAGTGTTTGATCTATTTGGTCTTATGAGTTGAATCTTTGTTCAGATCTAACCAATCTCCTGATGTCTTCTCCTATATATGGCTCTCTTTCTTTCTGGTTTGTTCCGTTCTTCACTTGAGCATATGTGTATTAGTAAATGCTGAAATCTGATAAGTAATGATACTTTGGCTTATTGTATTTTACCTTTCGAAGTTTCAGGTGATCAAAGAATTCTTCAGGTGTTGCTATGATTTGTTCTTTTTCAGACATCAACTAGGTTGTGCAATCTGTTATAGAAGACATGTCTCCATTCCATAGATGGACTTTGGGAGTTACATCAGCTGTGAAAGTCTGAGATATTAACTCACTCTTGTTTATTTGTCGGTTTTTCTAAAATAATATATTTGAGATCATACATATTTCATAACAATAATTAACTTATAATAAGGAAAAGAAGCTTCTCGCATAATAAAATACACTGATCCAAAATCGACAAGGTTTACGATAAACCGGTTTTATTACGGCCGACGCGACGTTGTACCGGTTAAGAGATATAAATGTCAAGACAATCTCAACATCTTCGTTATATATATAATCTTCTAACGAAAATCTGCATGATTTGGGCTTAGCTTTTTTTCCCCCAAATATCGCTTCATCGAGATTGCTAGGGTTTCTCTTCGCTTCGATCTTCGAATCTCTTTTCGCATCTCGGGATTCGATTCCTTGCCCACTACTTTCCTCTCTGAATCATCACCAATTTCTCCTCGATTTGCTCCCTTTAGCTCCTGTCACTCTCTGATCGGCTTAGCCTCGGTGAAAAAAAGACGCCTTGATTTTTCTTGTGGTTCGTTATTTTCTCTAATTTCTGAGCTTGATCCTCTTTCTGTACTTTGATTAAGGGATTGAGTATAGTTTTCTGTTGTTTCGATCTAGCATTTTGCTTCTTTATTCCGGGAAAAGTTATGGGTTTCGCGCGAAAAATCTGTGGGGAGCTTCTGATTCGTTAAAGCTGTGTCCTTTTTTATTCCTTTTCCACACTTCTCTGCTTCTTCGCATTCTAGATTGTGTACTTGTAAAGTTATGTACACATCTGTTCAATTAGTGGGGTAAATTTTACTCTTTTCTGTGTATTGGAAATTGGCTTTTCGCTACATTGCTTGATTGTTCTATTTCGTTGTATTTATGCAGTTGTTTTGATGACTGATTCGTTTTGTTCTGATTTTTTGTAGGAGTAGACCCGTTATTTTCTCACGTAATGCTAGTTATCTGTGGCTGATTGGATGAGGAAGAAACGGAAAGGTAGTGAAACTGAGGGTTGGATCAACTTACCAGATGATTTATCATGTACTATTGAATCACGATCATCCAACTTCAGATCACATTTTTCACTTGAGGGTTATGCTAGACTAAAGAAACGGTGCAAGGAGAATGATGCTGATGAGTCCGTTAGTTCCTTTAAGAGACGACTTGCTGGTGTCGCTACTGCACCTCCATGTGGTGCATCATCTTTTGTTTCATCAGGAAGGGGTTTGAAGAGGAAGATAGGGTGTATAGATGTTTCTACACAGACTGGTAGGAAGAATAAGATACAGGATGACTATGTTTTTGGTGCTAATATTGGGAAAGGGAAATTCGGATCAGTCAGGATCTGTAAGTCTAGGAAGAATGGGACTGAGTTTGCTTGTAAAACTCTGAAGAAGGGGGAGGAGACTGTTCACAGGGAAGTTGAGATTATGCAACATCTGTCTGGCCATCCTCGGGTTGTTACATTGCATGCTGTATATGAAGAGTCAGATTGTTTCCATCTTGTGATGGAGCTGTGTTCGGGGGGACGTTTGATTGATCAGATGGTCAAGGAGGGTAAGTATTCTGAGCAGAGAGCAGCTAATATATTCAAGGACCTCATGCTAGTCATCAATTATTGCCATGAGATGGGAGTTGTGCATAGAGATATAAAACCAGAGAATATCCTCCTAACAGCTGCTGGAAAAATACAGCTAGCTGATTTTGGCCTTGCCATGAGAATTACAAAGGGTAAATACACTCAAACGTTATTGATTCCTCAGTCATTTGTATATTCAATTAAAATTAAAATGCTTCTGTTTAGGGCAGTGACTTGTTTATGAAAATGTCAAATGCAATGACTTCATGTAGGCATATTTTAGAGAACTTACCGGCTTAATGCTATGGATGCTTTACATTTTCTGGTTGAAAAGTATTGTTAATGTTGATATGACTTTTCAAGTTAAAGTTCCTCTGGTTAGAACTAAGAGTTTGGCATATTCTACTTGAGATCATAGTTTGACTATTTCTCTGTAGCTACCTGTCAAGTTTATACTTAATGTGTTTGTTCATTGGTTTTTACAGGTCAAACATTGTCTGGATTGGCAGGAAGTCCTGCCTATGTTGCACCTGAAGTTCTTTCTGAAAATTATTCTGAGAAAGTCGATATTTGGAGTGCAGGAGTCCTCCTCTATGCTCTTTTGTCTGGTGTACTTCCTTTTAAGGGAGACTCGTTGGAGGCCATTTTCGAAGCGATTAAAAACGTGAAGCTTGATTTCAACTCGGTAGCATGGGAGTCTGTGTCCAAACCTGCCCGAGATCTCTTGGCAAGAATGCTAACAAGGGAAGAATCTGCCAGAATCACAGCAGATGAAGTGTTAAGTAAGCCTTTAAATCTCTTTCAGTTCTTTAAATTGCAAGATTGACTTGCTATATTCATTTAGCATGCAGCGTTGCTGGATCTTTTGTTCTGTCTATGTTTGATACTTAAGTTGTTAATTTGATTCTGGAATCAATTAGCAGCAAGGCTTAAGTGAGTTAATTGTTTCAGGGCATCCATGGATACTGTTTTACACAGACCGGACACTGAAGACGATGTGTATGAAGTCGAAGCACAAGAGTCAAGCTCCATGCCTCGAGATTGACAGTCCGATAGAGAAGAGTGACCTAAAGAGAGCTAACAAAGAGAAGAAGTCAACATTGGATTCACCAAATGATTCATTCTCCAACACAGAGGAGGAAGAAGATGAGAGTGGTGTGGTCGATGTGCTTGTGGTTGCAATCTCCAACGTGAGGATCTCAGAAGCAAAGAGAAGTAGAGTTTGTAGTCCCACCAATAACCCCATTGAGCAACAACACTCTTCTAACTTGACCACGACCACACTCTGCCGAGCCTTTTGACAAACCAAACGCTTGACATTTAACATTGACTCTCACACACACGCGAGGTTTGTCCAAGTCAACAGCCGCCATCACAAGCCCCACAGTTTTTACATGATCGTAGTGACTATTATGTCATAATATCTCTTTAATAGTTTGGATTTGACCTCAATCTGGTTTTTCTTCTCTATCTCTCGACTATGTTGTACATATGATGTAAATAGAAATTGCTTAAGAAATGTTTGATCCCACAGTTTTGATTATCAAGTCCAATGAATCAAAACTATTAGAAATTAGATACTTAAATTCAATATTTGGAAGAGATGCAAATACCAAATTTTACAATTTTAATATATATGTAAAATATAATATGTAGAAATTTATAGAGAAGTATTATATATGACTACAATTTCACGACTGCGGCATTATATATGACTACTAATCAAGAGGATGGAGACTATAGTAATCGAACAGGATACTCACGTACTAAATCTTGTTTTTTTTTTTTGATTAAACTTTCTTTCATTATTTAAAATCAAGGTACATAGTTCGACAATGGTAAGAGTGATATAGATGAAAAAAAAGATAAAACAGCTGCAGTTTTCGCTTCGTGGAATGAAGTGAAAAGAGATAGCTTCAAACCGTAGCGATATCTCCCTGATTTCCTCGAGAATGCCATAAAGAACCGTCGAGAGGGCTGAGGAGTTGAGTGTTTGGACCAGTTCTAGGCAATCTGAGTGACATGCCAATCGTGAGACGCCAGCTGCGGTAGCAGCGAGCAGGGCTGTTCTAAAAACCAACGCTTCTGCAGTTATAGCAGAGGGCACAAAGCGCCAAACATCCAAACCTTAGAGGATCGGTTCTTTTTCTGCGTTAATAAATTCCCACCCCATACCTACTGCGGCCTAATCCGACTTCCATGATGCATCAGAGAAACAGCTTACTAAATCTTGTTTTTTAATAACACTTTTTCTTTATATATATATATATATATATATCTTGTTTCATCTATCAATTTGCTTCGTTTTTGGGACGCCAGTTTTATCAACCGAGTTGCTTGTAACGTACATATTTTAAACAACGAAATAAATATTCATCGTAGTGATACAAACCAATGGTTCATATCTTTTAGAAAACGGTACTTTATTACAAGAATAAAAGGTAAAAGTAGTTTATATCCCTATTTGCTCTTGGTGGAGCACTTGTCCGAGCATGAATCCACGCAATCTGCAACTTTGTCTACATCTGCTCATGCCACAAACAACAACCAAAAATAAAACCATAAACACAATAATCTTTAACTAAAATCCATAATGTTTGAATTATGTGTTGACAAAAACTAAGATACTACATACATCTATATATATATATATGGTTATCTTTTCATAAAAAGAAAAGAACTTACTAGGATTTTGGACAGAAGAAAGAGGAACACAGTGACGAGTAGCACAGCCAAGTTTGCAGTAATAATCACTATGGTCGATTTTTTTTGTTAAAAACATTGGTGAGGGAGGAGAAGGAATTGCTGATGGAGGAGCAAGACAAGTCATGATACACGTCAATGGACACATAAGAGAATTTGGAAACTTTTTTGCTATTGCACAAGACACAATACAGCTTGTGTAACAACTTCCGAAAGGAGAAGGAGATTGAGCTTCTGTCTGAATGACAAGGTTTCCCATCACTATCATTATTGTCACGAGCATCATCACTCTCTTGCTCTCCATTTTTTTCTATAAAATATTGGAGAAGTGGAGGAATTTCTTTGTTGATTGTGAATGCTGTTTATGTGTCTTGTTATATTGTTTGTTTATATAGGGAATTGAAGGTCTCTGTATTAGTAAACATTTATACAGTCAACAAGAATATAAGGTGTAGTTATGGTGTGGTACTATACAGTAATGGATAATTATATAATTCCATGCGTTTTTTATTTAAAGATCGATGATATTATTAATATTCCACTTATGACTTAAAATATGCATCAACGTAAACTATACATGCCTTTTATACATAGGTATTTACTTAAATACATGAATCTGTTCTTTCCTTTTGTTGACGTCTCCTATTTGACTAGTGTTGAATATCTGTATCAATGGCGACAAAAAAGAGTGTGTATTTATTTTAAAAAAATTGTAATAATTTTGAATGCTAGAAAAAACCTTAAACATTCTTACTCTCAGGAAATCTACAAAACTGAAAAACTTACTCTTATCGTCGACTGAGGATGTTGAAGCACACTTATCGGCAGAACAGCCGAGTGGCAGATATAATGAGTGATCTGGTCAAGTTCTTTTATAATATTGGAAGTGAATGTAGGAAGTAAACACTTCTTGATACACGAAAAAGGACATGTAAGTTTGTTTAATCCTTTCGGACCAACAGTACACATAGCAACAGCACCTGCTTAACATTCTGTAAAAGTATAGCCTCTGTCTCAATAAAAAACATTCCCCATCACCACAAACATGGCCATTATTTTCCTCTCCATTTTCTTTGAAATTAGTTGGGAAGGGAATATTATAAATGTTTATGGAAAGTGTTTGTTAATTGTGATTTTGTGTTTGTGTAACTATGGTACATTTATATGGGGAGTGTGGAATTTGAACTATAGTCAATGTTTTCATAATCAGAAAATATACATATTTGTGATTTTATGTGATAATGATATAGTTGGTAACTAATATAAAATTCCACTCATTTAGAATCTACAGATTTTATAACTATTACGACATAAAAGTGCGCATGAACCTAACATGTACACATAGATATATATCCAGATGAAAATAGTAACGCATCTAACTGAAATTCTTATTAAAAAAATAGATACAATATTTAACTATATATGAATTAAAGTAATTATGTATATTTTAACTACAGATTTCCTTTTCTCTCTCTCTGATTGAGTTCCCTGGAGGCTCCGGTGGCTAACTTCCCGGTGGTGACGTCGTCCGATCAGTGTAGACCCTGGAACACCCGGCTTGTAGCTCGCTGCTCAGATCGCAGCGATGAAGCTATTCGCCTGTTAATTTTAATCTGGTTCTCTAATTTTGTACCTAATCATTGTTCTTGGTTTAGTACCAAACCGGAACCTTCGGGACTTTGTTTGGTTTGTGTGTTTTCTAAAAATTCGTACCGGTGGAAAAGTACGTACGTATATCTCAAATAGAAGAAGAGCGACCACTGTTGACAAAATTTACTTTATATATGAATCTTGATCCAACATTTTCTGTTTTAATTTCTTAAATGAATTTTATTATTTTCATTTCATATATAATCGTCTAGTTCTACACTAGGTAGAAAGTTTCGTTTACTCGGATTTTGGAGGAAAAAATGGAGTTAGATTCTGGTTTGTTATAAATAAAATCGACGATAGGTAAATTTAAAAGAGTTGGTCTAAAATCTCGATGACAAAAAATTAATGAAAAAAATAACCTAAAGATAATTGAGAAAATATTAAGAGGACTTCGAATATTATAGTATTTTGTTGTGAATAATTTGAAGCTATATTATATTTGTATTAAAAAGGTCCCTAATCTGTAACTCGCCTCTAACCACTAGTGTGAGCACGTCTCTGAGCATGAATCCACACATGTTGAAACTTTCTCCGAATGATCTGCCCATATATAAAACAAAACAACCATAAGAAATTTAATTAGAATCTACACGATAAAATTAATTGAATGACATAAAAAAATCATCAAACATTCTTACTTTAGGAAATATCCACATTAAACTTTATAGTTATATATGAAATTTTATATAAAAAAAAATGAAATACTTACCCTTATCCTCGACTGAGGAAGATGAAACACAACGATCGGTAGCACAGCCGAGTTTGCAGAAATAATCAGTCTGATCAATTTCTTTTAGAAGTGTCTCTGAAGAAAGGTTAGGATGTATACAATCCTTGAGACACGAAAGAGGACATATAAGTTTTTTTAATCCTTTCGCTGAAGTACCACACACCACAACACAGCCTGTGTAACATTCTTTAAAACTTGTAGCCTCTGCCTCAATCAAAATGTGTAACTATGGTTTATTTATATGGGATTGTGGAACTTTGAGTTATATGAAACATTTTCACAATCAGTAAAATCATTTTTGGTTTCTCTGTGATAATTCTATAGTTGGTAACTCAATCTAATTCCATTCAACTAGAATCTACAGATTTTATTTTATATCTCCAATCTAGAAGTTGCTATGAAATTGTGCATTAATCTAACATGTACACATAGATATATATATATATATATGCATATTAAAATAGTATTATATCTAACTGAAATTCATCAAAATTTGATTTAGTATCTAACTATATGTGGATAAAAGTAGTAATGTATATTTTTATTATCTTAAAAATCTAAAACCAAAAATCAAATGAAAAAATTGAATAACAAACCTAACTAGACAAATTTCAATGCAGAAGTTTGGAAAACTCTATAATGGTATTCCAGATATTTTAGATCTATATTTGTTTGATTTCGATCAACGACAACCGTTCCTTTAGGGTTTGTATAATTTATGCACTGTTAACATTTTTATAATCATCAACAAATTAGCTGCAACTCAGTAGGTGAATTTTGTAATTATATTCATTCAGAATTTAGAGCTTTTTTATCCTTCAGAATCTAGAGTTTCTTACAAAATTCATGGAACAAATAAACAAAGTGACCATTATATATATCAAAATATTTTAGACAATTGACTATTATTATCTCTATGTATTTATCAGGTATGTAAAATACTTTTTATGTCGACAATTGTGAATACTACTAAACAATCTCTCTTTCATTTTCATTTTTTTTCTGGTTATGTCAATTGATTTTCTTGTAACACAAAACATAATGAATAAAATGAAAATTCTCGTGTTATACAAAGAATGAGTTGAAACAAACCAATGGTTAATAGGTATCTATTTTCAGTAATATTATCGATCGGTTCTAGTTTTTCTTGGTACACTTATTTGAGCAGGCTGATACTTTTTTAATAGCTGTACACACAACACAAACACTTTATAATTAAAATTCACAACATCAATTACATTTGGTCATCGATTAGAAGAAAAAAGAAACGAAAACGATCAAAATAAAACATAAAACTATATATGTAGCATACCAGTTTTGAACACCGTTATGGGTAAGATGTCTAATGTTATATACTGAATAATATAAGACGAAACTCATTTTCGCTCTGAAATATAAATTCATGAAAAAAATTACAGGGGAAAAAGTATCTTAGAAAGAAGTGAAAACTCACTCGGATTTTGAAGGGAAGAAAGAGAAACACAATGATGAGTTGCACAACCGAGTTTGCAGAAATCATCAATTTCGTTTGAAGAAAAAGAAGATGGGGAACGTTGTTGAAGACATGTTTTGGTCAACTTAAAGGGACACATAAGATACATTGGGAATTCTAACTCAGCTTTACACTCTAGAAGACAAGCTGGAAAACATTAGTGAAAATGGACTTTTTGAGCCTCCGTCTCGACCAGAAGGTTCCCTGTGGCTATCATTATTGTCACCAACATTATAATCCTCGATTTCATTATCGTCGCAACCAGATATCCCAAAATTTTCTCCATTCATAATTAAAAAAAAAATAATTTAGTAATTAAAGTAACATAACAAAACAACTGAACCAGTAAAGTAACAAAAGTAAAGCAGATTTGAACCCTCTGAAAGGATCAGGGTCTTGTGGTCTGTACTGTATTTGGCTTTCAGTTAACCAAAAAAGTAAAGCTGCATTTGACTTTCAATTTCTCAAGCATAAATTTAAGTACTACATCACTAGAACCTCCACAAAACCTGTCATGAACCGATACCATCTGTCTTAAAGCAAAATTGTTGCTCTTTATTCTGCATTCCGACGATAGGGCATGTACCTATGATCCTTTGTTGCATTCTTCTTCCTTTGTTTTTGAAGATATGATGAAAGCTTCCCAGATTCCTGGAATGCACAAATATATATATGATTCTTTGGTTTTGTTTTCATATAAACACTTCAACTTTGTTTTCATATAAACACTTCAACTTTACATACCTTGAGACTATTGTACTTTTCGACGAGTGTTTGCTTTCGGATTTCCGCTGCATAAGAAGAGAGAAATCGATTCAGTAAAATGTTGGCAAATAAAAACTCAAAACTGTTATGTTCGACCCAAACTTGGGATTTTCGAGTGAAAGACTTTGAGGACATACATTTTTTGAGATAGTAAGGCCGTTTCCCTTCTTTTGCAGCTTCTCGTTCTCTCTTTTTGTGTTCTGTTAGTATCGCTGCTCCTTTGTTCTTTGTTGATGGCTCATATTTCAACATTTTCTCCTGAGATTTATAACAGATTTAAAAGGTGAGGAAACAACCAATGATCAAAGAGATTTTCTAGAATTTAGATAACATGAGAGGCAACTAAACGATCACTTACAACATAAGTTAACTGGTTCTTCAATTCATCGACCTCTTCTGGATTCTTTGCTCTCTTTAGCTGCTTTCTCAATTCCTGTTTTAAGAACACCGTAAGAAAAAAAAAACTTCATGACAAATCGAAAACTGGCAGGAAATTGTAATAATTTTTTTCAGCATATAGCATCAAATCAACACCTGTCTTTCTACAGGAAGTTTTTCCTCAAAAAAGAATTTGTAACGCTTCCTGAACCTACAAAAGATACAAAACTTTCGTTCGCTTAAACAAGAACAATGAGCAAATTATGACTACTTTCATATACAGAAGAGAAAGATAGATAGATACCCATCAAGGTCAACTTGTCCACCCAATGAGTCAAAGCGAGGATCACGAACAACCTAAATGCAAACAAAGAAACTCTTAACCAAAAACTCAACAATTGTGCACCACAGGATCAAATACTCAAGGAGAAGAAATAAGGGAAAAAATAAATTCAAAAAATTTCTCAATGCTCAAACTTATTTACCTTCTTAGGAACTTGAACTACCTCTCGAAACCGACTCACAGGTCTTTTAGAACTCAACTCCATAGGTCTTTTTCATCACAAAGGAAACACCAAAGATTAACAATATAGCCAACAACTGAAAGAAAAAGAAAAGTAAGAAGAGAAGCAATGCACACCTGTTTTTGTTAGCACGACTCTTTTTCTTCACTTGAATTGGTTTCCCAGGAACTGCTTTAGACCCATCAGCTCGCAATTTATGTATTTCCTCAAAAGTTAACTCTTTTTCTGTTTCTTCTTCCTAAATCACCCATTCAAAAAAATATATACTTTAAACTAACAATAAACTCAACAAACAAAGAATATCTTTAAAATAATTTCTAAAGCTACTAACCTCATCTGAAGAAGACCCAGATGAACTTGAGAGATCTTCATCATCTTCACTATCCGGAAAAACTAACCTACTCGAGCTCGCTTCAAACTCACCAGCTGCTCCCTTCATGTTAACACTTTGAACCTAAACGATATAGACCCAGGCTTATTAGCATTAATACACAGAAAAAAAAATCAAATTACACATCTAGTTGCCTTAAAGATCACATAAGACCGAGAAAAACAAGCTCAGAACCTAAAAATCTCTAGAGAATTGGAATTCCTAGCTAGGGCTATCGAGCTGTTTATTATAAATTGAACAATTATGTTTAGATTCAGTAATCGAAAAAAACAAAACTATAGACTTACTTGAACAGAGAAATATGTAGAATCAATCAACGAAGACGATGATGAATCTGTACCTGTTGGAGAATGAACGGCGAAGAAGCGAGGAGCAAGAAATAATAATAGAACCTAAGAAAAGGAAATTAGGTTTTTATTTTAAACCGTTGGTTTTGCAATCTCAATCGGCGGTTTAGAAAAGTGTACCAACCGGTTTTATTAGAGGTGGATTCGTGAACTAAGAAGCGAGCGAACAACCACACGACAGATCCATAGTTTGGGAGAGATCAGAGGTCTCTTTGAAGAAGCTTCCCCTTCCCGGAGTGACTCGGTCCTGACTCAGACTGAGTTGAAAACCGGATTTTGTCAACATGGAATTGATGGATATGAATTCCATGGCTGCTTCGATCGGAGTTTCGGTAGCAGTTCTCCGCTTCCTCCTCTGTTTCGTAGCCACGATCCCTGTCTCCTTCGCTTGGCGAATCGTCCCGAGCCAATTCGGTAAACACATTTATTCAGCTGCTTCAGGTGCTTTCCTCTCTTATCTTTCCTTTGGCTTCTCCTCCAACCTCCACTTCCTTGTTCCGATGACCATTGGCTATGCTTCCATGGCGATTTATCGAACCAACTGTGGAATCATCACTTTCTTCCTCGGTTTCACTTATCTCATTGGCTGGTATTTGAAATCATTGCAAAAAAAATATTCTTCCTTTTGTATGACCCTGATTTAGTTATAGGTGCAATTTCTTCATTTGTGTAGTCATGTGTTTTACATGAGTGGAGATGCGTGGAAAGAAGGAGGAATTGACTCTACTGGTAACTCTTAATTTCCTCATCTTATCCCTTGATTAAATTGTTGGTTTTGGATCCTTAACAAAAGACGAACAAGGTGATTCCTTATGATTTCATTTGGATGCTCTTGTTCTTGAGAGTTATTGATGAATTTGGTCTGAGTTGTAGTAATTGTTATCGTCTTCTTTACTTGGTACTTTTTTGTTTGGATGTATTAGGAGCCTTAATGGTGTTAACCCTGAAAGTTATCTCGTGTGCTATCAATTACAATGATGGTATGTTGAAGGAGGAAGGTCTACGTGAAGCTCAGAAGAAGAATCGTTTGATTCAGATGCCATCTCTGATTGAGTACTTTGGTTACTGCCTCTGTTGCGGTAGCCATTTTGCTGGCCCTGTTTATGAAATGAAAGATTATCTTGAATGGACCCAAGGAAAAGGAGTAAGCTTTCTTCTTCTTGAGATATTTGATTCCTTATCAAGAAAACTCCGAATTTCGTTTATAGACTAAGCTGTAAATTTGTAAAGTTTTGTGCTTTTCCAGATTTGGGATACTTCCGAAAAAAGAAAACGGCCATCGCCTTGTGGAGCTACATTCCGAGCTATTTTACAAGCTGCGATTTGCATGGCTCTGTATCTTTATTTAGTGCCTCAATACCCGTTAACTCGGTTCACTGAACCTGTGTACCAAGAATGGGGATTCTTGAGAAAATTTAGTTACCAATACATGGCGGCGTTCACGGCTCGTTGGAAGTATTACTTCATTTGGTCAATTTCAGAGGCTTCTATTATTATCTCTGGTTTGGGTTTCAGTGGTTGGACTGATGATACTTCACCAAATCCCAGATGGGACCGTGCCAAGAACGTTGACATTCTAGGTGTTGAACTTGCTAAAAGTGCAGTTCAGATTCCGCTTGTTTGGAACATACAAGTCAGCACGTGGCTTCGTCACTGTAAGTAGTTTTCTGATACTAGAATGATTCATAAAAAGTAAAACTTTTGTTTATCTGTGAACTTGTCATTGTGAAAGATTGTCCACTTATTCATTTAAAAAAAAAAATACAGATGTGTATGAAAGACTTGTAAAGACCGGAAAGAAAGCGGGTTTCTTCCAGTTACTAGCTACACAAACCATCAGCGCGGTTTGGCATGTGAGTTCTTTCTTCATCTATTCCCTTTTTCCCAGCTGACATCTTTGTGTCCTTTCCAATCCTACATATCTCGTAACTTACTGTTTTCAATTGCTTCCAATGATAGAAGAGCATGCATTTGTGTATAAAATTATGATCTTTCCCACACTGGGAAACTAAAGAACTCTATTTAATGCGATTTGCAGGGACTTTATCCTGGTTATTTGATGTTCTTTGTTCAGTCAGCTTTGATGATCGCTGGCTCACGGGGTAAATATATACAATTTTACCCGCTTTCTTTCTTTTGCTAATGTCAACTCTCTTCTTCTTGTTCTAAATCTGTTCTGTTTGCAGTTACTTACCGGTGGCAACAAGCGATCACTCCAAAAATGGCAATGCTGAGAAAATTCATGGTCTTCATCAACTTCTCTTATACCGTTTTGGTTCTCAACTACTCAGCTGTTGGTTTCATGGTAATAACTAACTTTTTTCTTTATCTCCCGCCACACTGATCGATCAGTCTTATATGCCTTTGTAAACAATTTTGTCTTAACCGTAATCTCTCAGGTGTTAAGCTTGCACGAAACACTCACCGCCTACGGGAGCGTATTTTACATTGGAACAATCATACCTGTTGTATTGATTCTCCTTAGTTACGTTGTTCCTGCAAAACCCTCCAGACCAAAACCGCGTAAAGAAGATTAAACAGTTCCCTTTGTCTCTTTACGTAAGTTCTCGCGTTCGTGAGCTGCTTCTTCTTCAGTAACATTGGATACTAACCGATCCGGTTCTTGTTTCTTTCTGATTTTTGTTACTGATTTTTTTATGTATTTCTGTTACTTATAAATCTGATTTTTATAATTTTTAGTTGATATTGGCTTTGCTTACGATAAGTATAAATATAAATATATAACTGTAAATCGAAAATGTGAAAAAGTTGTATTGCTCTTTATTGAAAAAATTGGTAGTATAGCTTTTGTTTTATTTTTCCTTTTTCTCAAGTTGTTGTAGTGGTACTTGTTATTATTTTATTGTCGACGTAGTGATACTTGTTTAATCATTAAATACCCCACTAACAAATCACAGTATCAAAATAACTTTTCTCAATTGACGACAGCTTTTTCCCAAAAATACAAAAGAAAAGCACAAGGCAGTTTGAAGAAAAACTAGAGTATAAGTATTTATCAAAAATCACTTTAAAAGATGTTTACTACTTGTAAGTTGTACACCAATAAGTTACCAGGAGAATAATATCGGAGTATAAAAGGATTAATGTTTTTTTGGGTGAAATTAGCATTAGTTCAAAGTAACCCGAGGAGATAGTGACTCGGAGCAAAGAGTTGTCAAAAATGAAAAAAAATATATGTATTCCTAACTTTTCTTTTCAAACTATATAAAGAGGAAAATGAATTGTAAAAGGAGATGATAGGGTATGTATATCTCCTAATACTATTACTTATAATTCTCTGATAGATGGGTTTTGCAAGGAGAAACACCTAGATAAGGCCAACCAGATGCTGAACCTGATGGTTAGCAAAGGGTGTGATCCTAATGTGGTAACATTTAATATCCTTATGATTGGCTATTGTAAGGCTGAACTGGTTTACTATGGTTTGGAACTCTTCCGCAGAATGTCTATGAGAGGAGTGGTTATGGCACTCTTATCCAGAACATGTCCAAGGTAGTCATGTAATCACTTCAACTGAACTCATAGAAGAAATAAAAAAGTGTGGGTTATGTGCTGATGCTTCCACTACAAAGTTGGTTATCGGTTTGTTATCGGATGGTAGATTAGACAAATAAGGTTTTTGGATATGATATCTTGAATGTCTGAGATATAAACTTTTCATCATTTTGGACATGTCTCAGATCCAAAAATAAAAAACCAATTAACATATTGGGTTCTCTGTGCTTTTTATCCAGCATTAGCTGAACAAGAAACCGAGAATGTTCCAAAACAGTTAAGAGCTATTTGATCAATGAGGATTATCCCCAAGTAATTTTTATCATCATCGAAGCAGCTTTTGGAAAACCTGGAAATCAGAAGAATATAACCCTTGATCAAAGTAGTAAATGTTAGAAAAAATTAGAAAAAGTATATAATGTTTTATTAGACGAATCGTGAAAGTGAAAGGTTAGTTTCAATTATTATATATATATTAAAAAGGGAACTATAGTTTGCAATTTGTTTTCTTTTTCTCGACATAGCACTCATCGACACGGCTGAAATAACGTTTACCGTTTGATCTCTTAAGTACTGTATGCCGTTTGATATCATATAAAGTTATAATCCAAAAGTGTTTAGATAGTCACTTCCGTAAATTAATACACGGGATATACAGACAATTGGCTATAACTGAACATTAATAACTGAGTTTTCACCATGAATAAGTGCTCACCTAAAATACAAGAGAGATGATAAAAAAAAAAAAAAAAACAAAAAAAAAAAAAAGGATGAATGAAAGGACACGCGCAAGCAACACTCACGATACAGCATGAAACCTACCTTAATTCTTGTGGCCGACATGTCTCCTTGTCTCTAAGGGTATTTCCTTCTGTGTTACTATATTTTTTGATAAAGACATTTCCTTCTGTATTATTATTTTTTGTTTGTTAAAGGCATTTTTCCTTCTGTATTATCATTATCAAACATTCAACATCATCGTCACTATCGTCTATTAATTTGCATAAAAGTTTTGATTTGGCCCCTATAATTCAGATGGATTCATTTAATAATTGTAATTTTGCTATATATCAAGAACTGAAACCTTAGTGTTAAATAAGATCAGAATTTACCACATTGATCGCCCAAATTAAAAAAAAAAGGCATAAAAATGCAGTGATGTTGATCGGGAAATTTATTAGAATACATTAGCACGCAGATTTAGCATGCCAAATCATACAATTTTAATTGATCTTATAAATAAAAATGATTTTTATATCAGTTATATTAATTTACATTTTAATGTTAATAGTAAAAAAAATTGTCTACTAACTACTAAGAACTGTTTTAGCGTGTATATTGTTCAATACATCTTTTATTTTATTGAAACTTAAGAATTATTATTGATGAAAATTATAAATTACTTTTTTATAAAATATGCATATGCAGACTAGAATCAAGAAGTATTTAAGTGAAAAAGATACATCAACTATAAAATTGGGAAAAACATGTAGTGAGATAATCAACAAAATTTGTAATTTCGCCTCATTTCACATATCCGTAATTTTTTATTATCAATTTTTTCACAGAATACCAATCAAAACCTAAATACATTAAATCAATATCAAAATTATATCTGATTTTCTCAGTGGTATATTTTAAATAGCAAACATGTTTCATTATAGTGTAAAACAAATATCTGAGCTCTCCCATTTATAGGTCTTCACGAAAAAATCATTGGATTTAAATTTGAGTTTTCCTTCATATGTAGCATGTACCCTAGTAAAAATGATCGCGGTGATAAAAAATATATATATTTTCTTTAATTCAACAATAAGATTTAAGTATATTTGTACACATATTTTTGACATGGTGATTCATGTATCTCGAAGTGTTTCAGTGATAATATAAAGGAATTAAATGTGTTTTAATCTGTAAATGTGATGCGTACTTGCTTACAACTTACAATACATATAATATTCACTAAGAAATATTTCCCACGGAAACCCCACGTGTTACTCACAGCTAATTTCCTTAATTTGGAAAAGAGTCACGTGTTGCATATCCACAAATCAAATATCTTTAAAATTGATATTTTGGTCCCAAAAACCCAACATGGTATTGGAGCCGACAATAAAAGAACTCAACATGGGAGCTGGACCCCAACTTCAAGATTTTGATGACCAAAGATTCCAAAAATGTTTTTTTCTCTGTATTTTAAATCCACGGAAGTTTTATCGCTAAATTTTTGTTGTAATTTCATTCAACTAACGTCATTAGTTGTATATGAATAAATTGATACATGTTTACTATAAACTGTATTATTCTAAACCTCATATTATTTAATTTTTGCATAATTAACAGTAAGAGAATCATTTGGGTGTTCCCATATATATCGTTGGCAGTCAAATTTAACAACTAATTTTCATTAGACACCTTTGCCTGGTCCTCAAATTTCTGCTGCATGTGATCCACCTTATATCTACTTTAAAAAAAAAGACATGATCAGCAAAGGAAAGATGAGCAAAAAAAATAAAAATTTGCGTGATCCAACGACTCTTTTGTGAGCCTTAATCTATAAATTCTAAATCTCTCAGAGCTCTGATTTCAACAAAAACTCAGCAGCTCTTGTTTCCACTGTCTAGTCTCTGGATAAAGTAAAAACCATCGTAGACACATATATGGCCTATAGTAATACAGTGTGATAGCCTGATAGATTATGAATCGCGAAGCCATTATAAATGGACTCAAGTATACTTTTTTAAACACTGAAGATATACACTATATTGATTATTTACATGATCAACATTTATTTATTTTTAGTGTTCTCAAAATCAGCCCCAAAAATAAAATAAAAAGTTTAATTACTTTATTTATATTGGATGCCTAGGAGTAATTTATAAACATTTAGGCAGCCGAGTTTTAGACCGATGCTAAGACTATAATTAAATAAAATTTCCCGGATACGATTCGAATGTTTAAAAGGAGAAACAACTTTTAAGGTTACTTAATGCGCTCAAGCTAATATCGAGAAACAACTTTAGGTAATAACGGCTACCAGCTAAAGATATTAATAATATAAGTGTGTTACGCGCGTATATTTCGTTGTGGGTCCCATCACCGTAGCATATAAATTTTCACACTTCTCTGTTTCTCAACTCCCAACGAAGAAATAAAACAGAGCATAAGTCACAAAATACTTTTTTTCGAACAATCTTTGATCTTTTTGTAACTAAATCTTTACAAGATTTCTAATTTACACTGGTTTTTAGATACCTCAGTATAAACGTCGTTTCTAATAGCAGTAATTTAGGTTAAGCAGAGTTCTTTTTGTTTTTCATTTTCCCGGCGAATTATTGTTTGTTGAGTTATGAATAACGATGATATTATTCTGGCGGAGATGAGGCCCAAGAAGCGTGCGGGACGGAGAGTGTTCAAGGAGACACGTCACCCAGTTTACAGAGGAATAAGGCGTAGGAACGGCGACAAATGGGTCTGCGAAGTCCGGGAGCCGATGAACCAACGCCGCATATGGCTCGGGACTTATCCTACGGCGGATATGGCAGCGCGTGCACACGATGTGGCGGTGTTAGCTCTGCGCGGGAGATCTGCCTGTTTGAAT
The DNA here is from genome assembly GCA_963854855.1 of Nasturtium officinale. Taxonomy (NCBI): domain Eukaryota; kingdom Viridiplantae; phylum Streptophyta; class Magnoliopsida; order Brassicales; family Brassicaceae; genus Nasturtium; species Nasturtium officinale. The sequence continues at coordinate 3,518,458 of OY978501.1, read as the reverse complement.
TTCGCCGACTCTGCTTGGCGGCTCCCGGTGCCGGAATCAAATGACCCGGATATCATAAGGCGAGTGGCGGCTGAAGCTGCGGAGATGTTCAGGCCAGCGGATTTCGATAGTGGGATAACAGTTTTGCCCTTTTCAGGCGATGAGGTGGATTTGGATTTGGGTTCGGGTTCCGGTTCGGGATCAGAGGAGAGGAATTCTTTGTATGGATTTGTGGACGAAGAAGAAGTATCTACGACGATGATGAGACTGGCGGAGGAGCCGTTAATGTCACCGCCGCGATCGTATATGGACCACATGACTCCTAATGTTTACATGGAAGAAGAGATATGTTATGAAGACATGTCACTCTGGAGTTACAGATACTAAAATGGGACCCACTCACATATGTGTGTGTATAAGAGAAGTATATTGTATGTGTACGTGAACGTGTGAGAGTGTTTGATTTTCCAGATTTTTTGATGTCGCAGAGGCGTTTGATCCTCTGGCCGATCGAGTTAGAAGTTTCCTTGATGGAATCATTTTGTAAGATTCTTGGAATCTTTGTTTTTATAAATATATATATATATATATAATGATTGGGCTATATGATTCTTTATATAAAAAAATCTATGCCCAATTCGTGATTCAACGTGACAGTTGTAGAAACTAGAAAATGCTAATTTCCCCCAAAAGTGTAATCTACTTGTAGTATAATTTAAGGGAAAGTAAATAAATCTTGCTGGACACTAGCTGCACAGACTCGATTCTCCACCATCAGAGATTTGACCATTTGAATCATGAATCTTTTGACTTATGAATATTATATTATTCTTTCGACGACAGAATTATAGGCTATTTACAAAAAAAAAAAAAAAAAAAAAAACTACAAGCTTTCCGGTGAATTTGTATTTTCCCGAAATACCCTGCATGTTAGGTTGACAAATGATAGTTAACAAACTAAATATCTTGTAGCGAAATTTATGGTTGGTCTTCAAATTAAATATTTGATCATCTACCTAAGCTTTTTATAAAAAAAAAAAAAAAAAAAATTGTGTAAGTATTATTTTTTCCTTTAAATATACGATATTTTTCTTAAAATATCGTTTATGGGAGAAGAATCAGTATCGGCACGGCACTTCGAATGAAACACGTGGCTGTCTTGAAACTGAATGTTTTGCTTTACAGCTCATCATTCGCTTGCAAGATTAATCTCTAAATTCAAGTCTTGCGAGGTTGGTAATCCATAGTTTTCGAATGAGTGCGTCTTCATCATTGTTATAGGCTTATAGCTATAATCAATGTTTTAAAAATCGTTACCCACTAATGGGGTGATGAAGTAGATCTAGCGGCTAAAAAATTAATTGGGGAGTAAACGGAAATTAATCGGGGATTAGTTTTAGTTTATTTTAATATTTTAAAAATATATATATTTATTATATTAAATTTTTAAATAATATTATTTTTAAAATTATAATAAATATATAAAAATATAGTATTAATAATTTATTTTATGATTTTTGTTTATAATTTTAATCTAATTTATTATAAAACATCACAAATTCTCAATATAAATATCTGAATATATTTGAAATTTTAAAAATAATTGGATTATATATGATTATGCGGAAGATAATCGAATTAGGTGGAGATTAATTGGATTAGTCGGGGAGTAATCGGTTGACTGATTTTTTCGAGAGATTATTAAGTAGCGAGAGTAGGTCTACCGACTAGACGGGTGTAATCGAAGTTAGTCGGAAATTTTTAGAACATGGCTATAAAACATTTTTCTAAATAATTTACTAATCTTAAATCACTGTGTACAAAAATAAGCGAAAAATGTAAAAGACAGTTAGACCCTTAAATCTCTATTTCCAATAGTAATATTAATACAATACTCTTTTAAAAAGTGTTCGTGAGTGTTAAGTTAGAGTCTGATAGCGAGAGGAGATTTTTTTTTTTTTCAGTTGATTTATATACCTTTCTTCTGCTACTTGTCAATATCACTGATTCTTCCACTTTTATAAATCCCAAATCATCACAGAGAAATCAATTTTTATATTTTCTATTTTGTAACTTTCTTGGGCTTATCATTTTCAGATTATGAAGAACAACGAAGAACAAATGATATCACTGTTTGGAATATCGCTTTCTAATAAACCCAGATGGCAACAATTTCTCTTCTGTTCTTCTGGATTTTTCTTCGGTTATCTCGTTAATGGCGTTTGTGAGGTTCGTTCTTTTACCCTTCTTTCTTATGAGTTCTGGTAAAACGTATCTGTAGGATCAGAGACTTGTTCGATATTTTTAATGTCTTTTATTCTGAGTTGAATTTTTCTGGAAAACTCCGGTTTTGCATGAGGTGTGTTTAGAGATGAATCCGGTTTTATTCTAACAATATTTCATTAGAACAATGACTTTTTTACCCGGATAGATAGGCGAAAATTTGGCATGCAAAAAGTTTGTTAAATCTGAGATATGTATTCTCTATACAAATTAATACGAAATATAGAAAATTAATTTCTCAAGATTTTTTTAACTTGCTATTGATATTTATGTATTTGCTTAATCCCTATTCATTAACTGAATAACTGCCTATTTATTTAAATTTTATTTAACCAAATTTTAGGATCTTACACACTTTTTTTTTATTATATTCTTCTCAAATTTGTAGGAATATGTATACAACCGGCTCAAATTCAGGTATTTCAAAAGTTAAAATTTATATATAACAAAAAGGTATAAAACTCGAATAATATAAGTTTGATGTGTATGTATTTTGCAGTTATGGATGGTTTTTCACGTTTGTGCAAGGATTGGTGTATATTGTTCTGATTTACATATATGGCTTCCGGACGAAGCAAATGGTGAATCCATGGAAGACTTACGTGAAACTATCTGGTGTTCTTATGGGTTCGCATGGCCTCACCAAAGGCTCCTTGGCTTATCTCAATTATCCTGCTCAAATCATGTTCAAATCCACTAAGGTATATATGTAATTATATGATTATAACTTAACCAAGTAATAGTATATAGTCCAATATATACTATCATCAGTTGAGCCAAGGGACCGAACTAAGTTTGGAGTAATCTGTCTGAGATTAATTTTGTTCAGTGTAGAGCAACCTTCTATTAGTTTATCTTTTCTAAGGACTAAGTTCGACTCCTAACACTATTAGTAATGGTTTTGTATCAATTGCATACAAGGTATAAATCATCTCTGAGGATAACAATTAGTAAGATATGTACATGTTCTAAATGGTTGGATCATCGATTTCCCTAACATTTCCTCTGTTCTCTAGGTCTTGCCGGTAATGGTGATGGGAGCATTTATACCCGGGTTGAGAAGAAGATACCCGGTGCACGAGTACATATCGGCTATGCTACTTGTAATAGGTCTGATCTTATTTACATTAGCTGATGCTCATACTTCCCCAAACTTCAGCATAATTGGGGTAATGATGATCATGGGCGCTCTCATCATGGACGCATTTCTCGGAAACTTGCAAGAAGCTATCTTCAAGATGAATCCAGATACAACACAAGTAGAAAATTTACAAATTCTCTGTTTTAAGAATGACACTCTTTCTTGAATAAACTTTTAACAACTTTATCCTCTTCTTCGATGGTAGATGGAAATGTTGTTCTGCTCGACAGTAGTTGGTTTACCGTTCTTGCTTGCACCAATGATTCTTACCGGAGAGCTTTTTACTGCTTGGTCTGCATGTGCTCAAGTAAGCTTTTTGTTTTTGTTTGATGTTAAGCTTTATATAATATACAACTGCATAATATATGTTGAAAGTTGAAACGTGTGTGTGTGTGTGTGTTTACAGACCTTGATATACTAAAGTTGTCAAAAAATGGGTAACATCTTTGTATAATTACTAACGACCCACCTTCAATAATACTTGAGTTGTTATGTGATGATCATTTAATTTACTTATGTAATTGCCTAAGAAGAGTTTTCTTAATTGATTTTTTATGGTAGCATCCATATGTATATGGAGTGTTGGTGTTCGAAGCCATGGCTACATTTATCGGACAAGTCTCTGTTCTATCCCTCATTGCGCTCTTTGGCGCAGCCACAACTGCTATGGTAAAACTACTTTCAAATTATTATTATTATTTTCTATTCCATTTCGGTTCCAAGCATCGATCATAGCTCAGAACTAGCACTGCGGTTAATTAAGGCCTTAATTTGGTCTAGTGGTTTTGACTTTTGGGTGCTTAATCCATTTTCTGTTAATATAAGTTTTACATATTTACTTTAGATATCGGTCTAGTTCAACATATTTTTGGTGAAATATTATCAATGTGAATTAATATTTTTGTAGAATCTTTGTAGAATCAATGTGAATTAATATTTTGTTTTTATTTATATTGGGGGAGTAGATAACGACGGCGAGAAAAGCGGTAACGCTTCTACTGTCCTACTTGATATTCACGAAGCCTTTAACGGAACAGCACGGCACGGGATTGTTACTTATCTTTATGGGCATTATCCTCAAGATGGTTCCGGATCCAAATCCAAACCCGAAATCTTTGGGTTCGGGTCAGATTCCCGGGAAGTTGGAACGGGTTAAATTTGACAAGCAAGGCGATGAAGAGAGTCGGCCTTTGGTTTAATTAAAATACGAGAGAAGTGTTTAAAATTCAATTCTTGGTTCGTTTCACATTTTCTGTTTTTTTTTTAATAATCATATAGTTGGGTTCTTAGAAAGTAGATTTTTTTAATTAATTTGTAGTAGATTTTTCTTATTCTTTGGTGTACATGACAGTGTACAACAAAATAAACGTGTTTGATATTATGGGGCTAAAAGTCTGTATTAAAATGATATTTATCAACTAGCAATTTAGTCTGTCAGTAGTCCAACGGTTAGGATAATTGCCATCCAAGCAATAGACCCGGGTTCAAATGCCGACTCCCGGCAGACGCAACGTCAACTTTAACCTTTTTAATCAAATCTTTAATAACTATTCTAAAGAAAACAAAATCACACACTCTATTTTCGGTTTGTGTATACAGTTGATCGAAAGGTTTTTACTACAAAACAAAGACAATGCAGGAACAAAATTAGATGTATACATACACTATTTTACTGATAAGAGTTTTTCATCTTCTCCTTCTAGCAGACGAGAGACAGTCTGAGTGATGGCGCGGTGGGAATATGCGTGCAAGATGCCCATCTGATTATCGACTCCGTGACTGCAACATCAACCACCAACTGGTCTAGCTCGCCTAATCCTATGGTCCGGTTCCTTTTGCTGTGCAAACCTGACATTCTTGACCAGTTTCCTCTTTCCCTTCTTGTCTCTGACTTCCCTGCTCCTTCTATCTGATTCTCCCCTGAACAAGAATCTGACGAAGGCAGTAACCTCTTTGGGCTTGAGTCTGTCAAAATGGGCCACAGATTATTTGATCTTGATTTAAGGGTTTGAAGTTAATGTCCTTGCCAATTTTAGCAAGTATATGACTATATATAGCATATCATCAAGTCCGAACATTTTTAGCCAAGGAAGAGCGAAAGAGGTACCTCGAAGTTTTCCATTTGTTTCAGTAATGTCATTGTCATGTGTCGTAGCTGGGCTTGGGCTAAAAAAGGTAAAACTTGGCATAGAGGGAACTCCAGTTGATGAAAAGCCAGCTGAGGTTGATTCCACTTGTTTCCCATCAAAAGAAAACCCACCAAATCCGGGATTTGGCAGAGTGTTATCCGCAGGTAAGAAAGACGAGAATGATGATTTACAACAGTTATCTGTTGATTGCTCTAACTGCCCCATGCTAAAGCTATAGTCTTGCTCCCGAGAAATGCATTGCATGGCGAAAGAACATCCCCCAGTCTCCAATCCTTCACAGCCAAACCCATCCTGATCATATTGTTCTTGACCTGATTCAGATAACTGCTCCATCCACGAGTGAGCTGCAAACGAATCATTACTTCATAAAAACTTTCCCGGCCTTAATTATATTCCAACAAATTATCATTTCAAAGAGAAGCTTGCCAAGATGACATACCTAGAACCTCATCAGCTGATAACCTTTTTGAAGGATCAACACAAAGCATCCCCCGGATCAAATCCTTGGCGTATGAAGTTATATGGTCCCATGGCTCTGCAGAAAATTTCAAATCTGCAGCCCTGACAGCATGAAAAATCTTTGACTTAGTCTTTCCCCAAAAGGGAGGCACACCACTGAGAAGAATGTACAAAATAACCCCTGCACTCCATACATCAGCAGCTTGGTTATATCCACCTGATAATACTTCTGGGGCTATGTAAAACGGACTACCAACTGTCCCATTCAACTTTTCGCCTGTTCATAAGATAAACCCATATCTTAGAATACACAATGTCCATTGAAAATCTCTGGATTTGATGCCTTTAATAAAGACAAAGACATCTATCTCACCCGGCTTGATATATGTTGCCAGACCAAAATCAGCCAATTTGATAGGAGACGAAGAAGACATTGTAGCCATAAGAATGTTTTCGGGTTTCAAATCTCTGTGGACAATACCGCTATCATGACAAAACTTGACCACTTGCATCAAATGCTTGAAGAGCACCCTAGCACAAAACTCTGAATACCTTCCATATTTCTCGAGCTTGTGAAAAAGCTCACCGCCTGCACATAGTTCCATCACAAGATGCACGGAATCTTCCTCCTCATAAACCGCTTTGAGATCCACCACGTTCGGGTGACCAGCTAGTTTGGCCATAATCGCAATCTCAAGTTTGATACTCTTCATGTCGTCTTGTGTAACCAGTCTGTCTTTAGAGATAGACTTGCAAGCAAGCCTCTCTCCGGTTAACTTATCAGAACATACTCTTATCACACCAAACTGACCCCAACCTAACTGTTCCCCAAGCACATATCGATCTTCTAAGTTGGAAACATTAATCGGGTTAAGAATGGTTTCGGTAAGGCTTGCAACTTTGTAGCAATTGTAGAACTCAAATGAAAGCGGGCTTGTATTCTCCTTATCAGCAATGTCCATACCCATATATACCCAACTGTTCACCAATAAAAAAAAAACTCTCCAAAATCTAACTTCCGCTAGCAATAAATCTCAATTACAATCTTCCTTGAAATAAATTTCCTATGAAAACTGCAGTCTCCTTTGGTTCCTCCGATCTATAAGAATTAAAGACTTAAACCTCAGATTTAAGAACTGGTCCAAAAAGTAACAGCAACTGAAAAATAGAAAGAAAGAAAAAATTCAGCTCTGATGAAACATTCCATTTGAATTCCCACAAATGAACCGGTTGGGAAGAAAACCGATTGAGACTCAAGTGAAGATTTCGAGCTCAAAATCCTAAAATACTTAAAGCCCTCAAATTTGGATCATTGAAATTCATCCAGATCTCGAATTAATCAGCTAGACAGCTTTAAATTTAGCAACACAAACAAGAAACTTGAAACCCCAAATCAATCAAACCAAAAAGATGAGTTTTTGCCAAAGAAAAATCCATGCAGTGATGATAGAAATTTCTGGAAGTTTTACCTGAATCCCGTGGGAGACCAAACAAGAGGTATAGGTTGCAGCGAATAGACCAGACCCAGTTCTCTCTCTCTCTCTTCCTTCTTCTCTTTCAAATAAAATGCCGTCTCAACTTTTTACCGGGAGAGCCAGTTTCGTGATTTCTTACTTACCAAGAAGCTTTTAATAACAATCAGGCCACTGCTTTTTGATCAATTCTACTTATTTCCTCATACTTTTGATTTTAAGCTTCGACCATTCGCGACGCGAGAAGCCAATTTTGCCCTTGAATTTTGTTCCTAAATATTCATTTTTTGGTTCATAGCATTTATTTTATTTTAATGAAATAGAGTTTTGGAAATTTATGCCAAACAAAAGTTTTGAAAAATAAATGAATTTTTTATAGAAAATATTCAAAATAAGTAGATTAATCCCAAAATGTACAGCATTAAAAACATTCCAAATTAGGAACAGAATTTGTTCACCAGATTACCATTTTCTCCTTACCATCTTAGAATGGCCAAAAATAGTAAAAAATAATTAAAAAGGTGTGCTATTATTCTCACCTCATTTTTGAAATATCATATGATTTGTGATAATGTATTAGATGAGTTTCTCCAACGTTTTTTTTATAACTAACACATTTAGAGAACAAATTAAAATTGTGGGAGAGGGGAAAAACGATATTAAAAGCCTAACAAATATAAGAAAAATGTTGATAACTTACTTTTGTATGATACACCACTTATTGTTTTCTCTGTGCTACTGATTTTTATTGACATTATCTGATAGAGCAGTATTTTATACTAATTATTAAATAATTGGTTATTTATAATTCATTATCTTATCAGGAAATCATTTTGCATTTATTTTATCTGATTCCTTAATTTGTAAGTAGTCAAACTGTTGATAGATGATTATTTTTGAATACAAATTCCTACGAAGAAATGCAAGAAATATATTTTGTAAGGACAAATTGCAAAAATTAATTTTGAAAGATTTAAGTAAACTATAGTAATAATAAAATATTCGACCTTTTGGACTTGTTTAGAGGAAAGTAGGAAACCTATCCAACGGCAAGAAAGATGGGACCCATACCAACAAGCTTTTTACAGTTCGTGACGACATTTAGCCATCACCCTTTAAAAATATGCCACGTGTAAATATACTAACCGTACGAACTAAGCGGGACCCAGATGTCTTAGACTTTTTTCGTTTGCTTCGCTGTCTGAGACCTTAACTAATTAAATTTTTACTTCTAATTTTATATTAACCTAATAATATCATTTTTGGTATCTTAATCATTAGAGTAAGTTGGTTTGTCTATGCTTTAGAGAACCAAATAGAACTCTCTGTAACTCATGCTAACGAGCTGTACAAGCATAGTGTCCTCCACTTTCCGATTTGTAGGTTTTTGGTTCTTTGCTACAGAATTCCTTTACTCAGACTTATGATTCTAGTTTAAAACCCTTGTTTGCCGATATTTATTTGGTTTTAAAGGTATAGTATAATAAAAATGATAAATGTACATTGATGATACGTATATTATTCGCCAACCATTGATCTGTAACAAAAGTTCTATTATAAACTTTCAAATAATTGCATTTAAATTTAACATAATTAAAAAGTTTTGTGATTTTTGTTTAGCCTTCTATATTTTTCGTAAATTCTTGAGAGAGAAAAATGTATTGTTGACAAGTGAAGAATATCAAAGAAAAAAAAGATAAAGAAAATGTATGTTGGGCTTTTAGCCCATTTGCTTTGCTTATAAAACCGACACTGCGCAAACAGTTTGGCCCATATTTTCACACATTTGACACATTTTTTTATCCCAAAAAAAATGCAATATCGAACTCGAACACACACAAAATGTAGAAAATTCTATTAAATACTCTGTAGAGTAGTTAATGACACGACCTTACAATTCATGTGCTCCATTATGTTTACGACCTTACACTATTTACCAATCCTCTATATTGATTGCTTCAACACTAGAGTATACAATTGATATTCTATATTTATTCTTAATTTTGATTCGAGATTAAGTTAGCATGTCATCAATAAATTACACAAAAACCTAAAATGCTAATAGGAGTTGATCATCTGCATATTACATACATTGATTGTCAAATTTATCAACTAGTTTTGTTAGTCTTAAATGCTATTTTCTGTATCATTTATAGGAAACCATGCTCATTATTTCCACCTAACATATTGGGCTTATTATGATCACACGAGAAATAAAAAGAGTTGGCGCACTTTAACTGTAACCAACTGTCTATTAATGGACCTTTTTAATTAATTATATATGTAATTATAATTCCGTTTTCTGTTTTCTTTATTCATGTCCAAGAGAGACAGTTTAAATGTCTCAATTTCTAGATTGCATTCCCTATAAGTTTTATCGGTCCACTCAGTTTCTTCTCTCAAGAAACTCCATCTAATTTGCATTTTCTTTAAATTTCATTTATTTATATATCTTTTGGGGATTTTTTTAATATCTGCTTCTTCATTTGACACGTGTCCATGAAAATAGACAGAGAATCTTGGTGTTGCATTTCCTCAGAATTATATGGACTCTTTAATTGCTTCTAGCTATATATATATATACACTGAAAGGGTCGAAAACCTAAAATATCAACCATAGGTTATCACAAAGCTTTACATAATAACCCATATCATATACATCTAGATATATAACAAAGTGAGAGACTTATATTCTAAAATTTATTTAACTTCAGTTTTATAATAATGATGATGGATAGAATTGGGTCATGGATATTGTTTGTTGCTCTTTCTCTTTTCATCCATTCTCAGATATGTTCTTCTGACAAAGGTAGTTCATATACATCTCTAAAAATGCTTATATATGTACATGTAGTGTTGAGATTACGTTTTTACCCTTTTATCGCAGCTCCAAATTACTACTTCATGCGAGACGCGACAGAGAGTCCAACGACATCGTACTATGACTACATCATCGTCGGTGGCGGGACCGCTGGGTGCCCTTTAGCCGCAACGCTCTCTCAAAACGCTAGCGTTCTGCTACTAGAACGCGGTGGCTCACCATACAACAACCCAAACATCACGAGGCTCTCGGCTTTCGGAGCGGCTCTCTCTGACCTGTCTGAGGCCTCACCGTCTCAGCGTTTCATATCAGAAGACGGTGTCATTAACGCACGTGCTCGAGTTCTCGGAGGTGGAAGCGCTCTCAACGCCGGCTTCTACACGCGAGCCGGCACCAAATACGTTAGGTTACTACATTATACTCGATCTAAATCTAATTAATGCATGCATGTGTACATTTCCATATATATTTCACACTAACTCGTTATCGGCCAGAAGCTGAAGCTACCACCATGGAATCGATCCACTTAGAAAGACATTAATATATGTGGGACAACTAGTCAAATATATAATTATGTGTGCTTGTGTATATGTATTTACATAAAATAGAAAATGATAATGAAAATTTCTAGGGTGTTACATAGTACAAAAGTACTAGAGATTTATAGTTGTTGTTGAATTTGGTGCGTCGACGTTACAATAATTAATTAATACGAATTGAATTGTTGTTAGGAACATGGGTTGGGACGGAGGGCTAGCGAACGATTCGTACCGGTGGGTCGAAGCCAAAGTGGCGTTTCAGCCGCCGATGGGGCCGTGGCAAACCGCCGTGAGAGACGGCTTACTTGACGTCGGGATCACCCCTAACAATGGTTTTACTTATGATCACATCAATGGCACCAAATTTGGCGGTACTATTTTTGACCGGAACGGCCATAGACACACCGCCGCGGATTTGCTAGAGTACGCCAATCCCAAGGGCATTACCGTCCTTTTGCATGCTACCGTCCACCGGATTTTGTTTCGGACTCCAGGTACTTTAATGTAGTAATGTACCATATATATTATTCATAGAATTAAATACGTTCATTAATTTTGTTCTAAAATCAACTTATCTTCTTGATTCAGAAAAAAATAATCGTCTTTTTTTTTCCTTGTTAGTAGTTAAGTATTATTGATTATCACCTTTTCTAATTAATTATTTTCATCACAATCTTAAGATAATCTAATAATCAAATTTCAAATTAACCACGTTCAAGGTACGACCAAGCCAGTAGCCAACGGAGTTGTGTACCGAGACAGGACAGGTCAGGCCCATCGAGCTTGCCTAAAGGAAGGCTCATTGAATGAGATAATCGTGTCGGCCGGAACACTAGGTAGCCCACAACTTCTGATGATAAGCGGCGTTGGCCCATCGGCTCAATTACGGGCACAAAACATAACGGTGGTGATGGACCAACCTCATGTAGGTCAAGGCATGTACGATAACCCAATGAACGCTGTGTTCATCCCTTCTCCGATCCCTGTCGAGGTCTCACTCATCGAGGTTGTTGGAATCACCGGCGAAGGAACATACGTCGAAGCCGCAGGTGGCGAGAATTTCGGCGGTGGTGGTAGTGCGTCCTCTACTAAGGACTACTACGCAATGTTTTCACCAAAGGCAACATTAGTAGAGTCAAACTCAATGCCCAAATTATCATCAGCCCAACCTTTTCAGGGAGGTTTCATTTTAGAGAAAGTGATGGGTCCACTATCCACTGGTCATTTGGAGCTCCGGACTCGAAACCCGAACGATAACCCCGTTGTGACTTTCAACTATTTCCAACACCCGGACGACCTAAAACGCTGCGTTCGAGGGATCCAAATCATAGAGAGAGTCGTGCAATCTAAGGCATTTGAGAGGTATAAGTACGCTGATATGTCTTTTGAGCATATGCTTAACCTCACAGCGAGTACTCCGGTCAATCTAAGGCCACCTCGAAGCGGCCCTGGAGCCTCGTTGCCTCCATCAGCTGAAGAATTTTGCCAGCATACGGTTACGACTATTTGGCATTACCATGGAGGATGTGTTGTGGGTAGAGTGGTCGATGGGGATTATAAGGTTATTGGTATTGACCGGCTTAGAGTCATTGATATGTCGACCGTTGGTTATTGTCCCGGGACTAACCCTCAAGCCACGGTTATGATGCTTGGCAGGTAAAAAATATCGTATATATCAATTACAGTATGTCGATGTTTATAATTTGACTAAACGGGTAATGGTTTTTTCGATGACTTGAATATATGTATGCAGGTATATGGGTGTGAAGATCTTGGGAGAGAGACTCGCCAAGAAGTAGAGTTTTGAATCGGATCAGGGTTTTGTGAAAACGTTACTAAAGATGAAATGACTCAAGTTCTTATTAATGATTGTTTTTAATAGCTGGTTATATATTGTTTTTGGTACTTATTTAATGTTGGGGCAACTTGAAAAAGCATAGAATTACATATGTTTTCAACAACAACGTTTTTCCAATTTTCTTTTAAAGCGAAAAATTCACTATATTTATAAATTTACATGAATTTGCAAGAATATTATAATAATACAAAACAGAGCATACTGACACATTGCTCGGTCTGACGGAATCTAGATCGGCGATGGCGTGAGAAAATTTCCGCTTAATTGGTGATTGAAATTACGGACATGTTCAATGTTGTAGAGAACAACGTTTTTATATGTTAAATCAGAAAAATCCAAAAAAACAGAAGCAATCGATTTGTTGGTTGTAAGTGTTAACTTCATGATTTTTTTTTAAATAAGAAAGAGTGATATCACAATTAGATACATATTTACATTATACATACATGTAGATGTATAACATATAGCCGGGCCAATATAATACCCACAACAAAAGGCCACCGAAACTTGTAAAACCCAAAAAAAAAAAAAAGGAAAACAAAAAGAGAGAAATGACCCCGTTTGGGTTTGTATGGGAAAAAGCGTAATTTCAACGGAAATTGGCGCCGCTCTTGTAAGTCACACCGGCGTTCCAGTTAGCCGGAGCAACGTTCCAGGCATAGATGGTTTGACCGGTGGTGTACGAAGTTACTCGGAAAGAGAGAGATTGACCGTAGAGAGAGGAAAACGCTTGGTAAGAGGCTCCCCAATTGTGGCTCATGCTTATCCAATTCGTATGGCTACCTTTCACGGCCATGCTCTTGATATCTCCGGCACCGCCCACGTTCATGACGAAAACGAGAAGCCAATAAGCATTACCTTGGAATTGAAACCTCATACCTTCACTTCTCTGGCATGGCACTCTATGATTGATCACATATTAATATATATTAGTTACATAGTTTTGGAGCATACAGATATGAATTTCAAAACTACGACTACAAAAAATATTGTTTAACTAGATATCATATATATACCTTCGGTATGCGACTGGGATGATACCGGCCTTCCAATTAGCGAGTTTCATGAAAGCCGGTTTAGCCAAATCGAAATGGGATCTAGGAGGATTGCACCAACCACCATCGTTGGAGTCTTGGTACCAATTAGGAGGGCAAAGGTTGGTGGCTGTGACCACCGTTGACGGGTTTCCATCGTAACAATGCGGGGACTTCGAACACACTATTTGAAAACATTGGCCGCATCCGTAACCGTCTTTAAACAATGTCGTGCTAAGCGCCGCTGTTTTAACGCCGTAGCCACTGTTAAACAAGTTTCCGTACCCACATGCACCACCTGCATATTTATACACAAAGTTATTAATTATTCCCTTATGATCTTTTTCTAAAAATTCTTATAACATTAAAACATATTTTTTTGTTAATCACGCAGAGATGTCCGAAAACGTTGTACCGACTTTATGGTATATGCATGCAAGAGAAGTGAAAAGAATTTGTTTACGAACCCATGGTTTCACTAGCGGTCTCGTCGCCGTAGAAAGTGGCGTGAGCATATCTCCATGGCCCTGGTCGATAGTATCCTACAACAAATTCGCCGGAGATGGAGAACGCGACAAAAACTATAGCGAAGAATTTGTTGAAGCTCCAAGAACTTGAGATTGGACCCATTTTAAGTTTTTTTTCTTTTTTTCGGATGGGTTATCTTAGGAGTTTTCTTTTCTTGCGAGTTTGTTGATGAAGTAATCGAATTAGAAACAATCTTATATAGAGTTCAACAATAGTGGTGGTGGGCATAGCGGCTACGTGAGGGTCATGATTCATTTTTCCTTTTTTTATTAGAGACTTTTGTCCTTACTGATTGGGATTTGTTTCATTTCGTTGAACTTTTGCAAGAGAAATATTAAAAATATAGTTAGAGAATACAACTCAAACTGTGTAGTTTAAAGTTTAAACGAAGTTTTAGAATATAGTACAAGTTGACGTGCGAGCAGGTTCTATATTTGGTTCTTACCGACTTTATCCGATCAGTATACGTGCCTCTATGTATATAATATTTACAATTACAGGATTGTAATTATTTAATTTACTTACAATGATTAGCTAAATCGAACGGCAGACACTAATTTTTGTATTGTCGTCTGTCAACTATTGACGTAAATAGAAAGAGGCAACATTAAAACGAGACGCTATCAACACTATTGACGAATGAACAGCCGGATTGTTTTTGTTCTCACGCTCACATATAGTGTTGATAGATCTCATAACTGCGCTAAATGACTTTCGGCTAACTAAAAAAGTTAATATGTGAAAAAATTATTACTGATTAATGACGAAAGATGTGATATTGACAAACATACATCATTACAATTTACTCAAACAAGAAAAACTAAAGCATGGCGTATGATACGTCCAACATGCAATACACTTTTTTGTTTGTTTGTATGACTGGTTAATTAACAATCTATGGATTATTAATCAGCCTGTTTGATGAAACCAGACGCTCTTCTCAATCCAATTGAACCGGGGAAATCAAAGGCTGGCTCGAGAAAAAAGCCTTCAAGTTAGCCAAAACAATCTCTGCAACATTGTTCAAAGACCCTGGCGTGCCCACAGCAGCATGTGGAGACAACACAACATTGTCCAAACCAAACAACACCTCAGGAACTTCTGGTTCATCCTCAAACACATCCAAGCCGGCACCACCAATCACACCTTCAACCAGACACTTGATCATTTCTTTCTCATCAATCAACTTCCCTCGTCCCACATTGATAATAACCCCATCTTTACCAAGACACTCCATCACTTGTCTGTTCACAATGTGGTGCGTTTGGTCAGTCAGAGTGCAGCAGAGGATGACAACATCGTTGTTGTCTGCTAAAGGGAGAATGTCAGGGTAGTATTGATAAGGACTGCTCTGTTTCTGACTTCTTGAGTTGTAAAAGATAATGCAACCAAATGGTTCAAGTCTTTTGGCGATTAAGGATCCAATACTCCCTAATCCAACTATAAGTTCATGGTAATGAGTTTTTGACCAAAAAAAGAAAGAAATAAAACAAAATAATAATAATAAAACAAAACAATGATAAAACAAAATAATAATTCATTATTATGAGTTATGGTATGACCAAATTGTCTGACCAAAAAAAACTATTTAATTAATAATTGCAACCAGTTTTATCAAAATAATAATAATAATAAAAGGTTAGAAATAGAGAGGAAGGAACAGAGCGATGGCGATGGCGAGGAAGATAAGCAAAGAGGAAGTTGTAGAGAAGCTTAAGGACGACGGAGATTTTGATCGTCTCCGCCTCAAAATCATACGCCACCTCAAGGATAACGTAATCCCATCTTTATCTTTCAAGGATATACTCGATTTTGATTGCTGACAAACAGAAATTTGGAATCTTCTTTGCCTCAATTTGATCGATTCATGGAATATTTAGTCAATTTAACTTGAGTTAAGCGAATATAATTGAGATTTAATACACTTTTCAAAGTTTATTGCAAGTTTACTCTTTTGGTTCATATAGACTAAGCCCAATCACTCCTCCATTGACTACTTGTAGGTACTTCACTAGGATTTTGATCGAATCCTTCCATATTTTTTTTTTACGTTTTTACTGTTTTGTAATGTGGCTTTGAATGTTAAAATATGATCAAAGACGGCTTATTTTGCGTTAGCTCTCTCATGTTGTCACATCTCATTAACTTATCACAAAGTCTAAGCTTTGTTTTGAGGGAAATTCTTGTTAATGTGTTATATTATATAGCAAAATTTTGGTGATTGATATTGATTTGGGGATAAATGTATATGAAGTTGCTTTAGAGACGTTTGTGGAGTAAACTGATGATGATTTGGAGAGTTTACTAAAATGTCTTCAAGTTACCTTATTGGTGTTAGATCACAGCTATGGCTGATTCTCCTGGCAGTTTTTCAGTCTTTAATTTTTGTGAATTGGTTTGTCAAGTTACTGGTAGGTGATATATTGTTTCATTAACTTTGATGAGTCTATACATTGATCCATTGAATGGCGCAACCTGGTAGAATTTGGATAAGACTGAAGGTTGCTTTTCATCTGGAGAAGTTAATGTGAGGCAACAAGGATTGCATACGTGTTAATCACTTGTGTTGATCAACATCTGCATACGTGTTAATCACTTGTGTTGATCAACATCTCGAGCTTTATTCTCCTGGACTGCATAAGTGTTTCTGACTATAAAGCGATAACTGGATTGCAGGAGGAATTACGAAACAACATGATATCAGTTGTCAAGGAGTCAACAGCATTGAATCGAGCGGGTGCTCAAAAAATGAAAACCAGGCAACTCTCTGATGCGATATTCGAAGAAGTCGGGTAAGTTAATAGTAGCAGTTCCTTGTACTGTGCTGAATCTTGTTGTTGTAACTGGTTATGACTAAAAAGTTTGGATCTTTTTCGTTGTAGGAGCAAGATGCTGAGCCAGCTCTCAGATGGATTGTGGGGGATAATAAAATCAGAGGACGGGATGAAGAATGAAATTAGAGAAACGGTGCAATCAGTCTACACTACATTGTCTAATCCCGGAGGGGAGAAATTCAGACCATCTGGTAGAGAAGTGGAACATAAGATTCAAACACCAGTCCAAGTGAAGCAAGAGCTGATTCAAGGATTTGTAGAAGAAAGCAAAGGAGAAGCATGTAATGATGAAGAAGACCCTGAACTCCCTCCTGGTTTTGCCTAGATATGTTCTACAAAAAAAAAACTAATTAAAATAAGAACTTTGTTACTTTTGTAGAACCAACGATTAAGGTGTTTTTACTTTGATTTTTTCACAAATTAGATGAACAATATTTGATTTATTTGTAAAATTTTGACATTTCAGTTTACGACTTTGAAAAAAATAAAAGAAGTTGAAACAAAATGTCACCTATTTAGTCTGTATTTTAGAAAAGGGTAAGAATGATAATTTAAAGGGTGTTGTGAGTTGTTGAGGGTCAGAAATAAAAAGCCGCAAAAGCTGAAGAATCTAGGAAATGGCATCAATTCTGAGGTCAGTGGCAACGACTTCAGCCACCGTACTCGCCACGTCTGCGATTCCAATCGCGATCGCGTTCTCTTCTTCTTCTTCTTCTTCTTCCTCTACCAACCCAAAATCTCAGACTCTCAATTTCTCCTTCCTCTCTAGATCGTCTCCACGTTGCTTGGGACTTGCACGAAGCTTTTCTAGCTCCCCCATGACGACCTTTTTCACTTCTGATCGTAATCTTCCCAAGGTTTTGCTTTAAATATTTAAACTTTTGAGTTACCCTTTTTCCAATTTAGCTTTTTGCTCCTTTCCCTTATTCAATGATTCAGTCTTTGACTCTAAAATTCGATATGCAGGAGGATACAGTCGTGCCTCAGCTCCTTGTAAGTCTTTATCTTTCCTGATCAATTTACACAAAAACAGTCGGATTTGAGCTACTGAGAACTTATGTTGTGTTGTTATTCCCAGACTGAGTTTATGGTAGATATGAAATGTGAGGGTTGTGTTAACGCCGTGAAGAACAAATTAGAAACCATTGAAGGTATTTAGGAAATTTTTTTTTAAAAAAAACTTTATTTTATCTTCTGTTTTGGTTATGATTTACTCTGTTGCTGTTACTGCTTTATCATCATGTGTAATGAAAATTTTGATCTTAAAAAGGGATTGAAAACGTGGAGGTGGATTTGTCAAATCAAGTGGTGAGGATTCTTGGATCTTCTCCTGTTAAGGCTATGACCCAAGCTTTGGAGCAGACTGGTCGAAAAGCTCGATTAATTGGACAAGGTGTTCCTCAAGGTTAGATATCTCTTCTGTTTTTGTTTTTAAAGAAATTTCTTGTTTTCAGAAGAAAGGAGATATCTTTTCTCAGCTCATTGAACATGTAGGAACTAGATTGAGTTGATGTGAAGTTTTAATTCTTATATGAAGTTAACAAGCTAAGAAGATTTACATTCCGACATTTTTTTTTATCTTTGAATCATTCTTTGATAGACTGCGTTTGCTTTTGTCCGTGTTCTTTTTCATTAGACAGTATTGAATTTGGGGATTTACCGTTTCAAATTTAACCCCTGACTTCTTTTCTCATTTGTCACTTTTACTTTGTGATATGTATGGCAGATTTCTTAGTCTCAGCTGCTGTAGCGGAATTCAAAGGCCCTGACATCTTCGGGGTGGTTCGATTTGCTCAGGTCAGTATGGAGCTGGCAAGAATCGAAGCCAACTTTACTGGTTTGTCTCCCGGGATTCACAGCTGGTGTATCAACGAGTATGGAGATCTCACAAAGGAAGCAGCCAGCACCGGGAACTTGTACAATCCATTTCAAGATCATACTGACACAGAGGTTGGTCAAACTAACTCTAAAAACAATCAAATATCATCACAATGCTGTAAAAACTTCAAAACCATCTTGGTTTTCTTTTTCTTCTTTCAGCCATTGGGAGACCTGGGAACACTGGAGGCAGACCAAAACGGAGAAGCCTTTTACTCTGGAAAGAAAGAGAAACTCAAGGTTGTGGATCTTATCGGGAGAGCCGTTGTCGTGTTCAAGACTGAGGATAATAAGTCGGCCCCGGGATTGACCGCTGCAGTGATCGCTAGAAGCGCAGGGGTTGGAGAAAACTACAAAAAGCTTTGTACTTGTGATGGTACTGTCATATGGGAAGCTACAAACAGCGATTATGTGACCAGTAAGGTATAAAAACAACAATGTATGGATAATACCGTACCGTTTGTAGCCATTAAAAACTTGCTTTGGAACAATTTATATTTGAGGTTTGTCTTGAAACAACCCAAGTTTTTGACATTTTGTAATGTATAAAGGTACCATACATTGTCTGTAGTGTGTGCGGATTTACACAACGAATGGTGAAGAGAAGGATTAAGGTCCTCTCAGATTTTGATCATTATATATAAAATTGATTTTTCGTATATATAAAATTTAGTTTGAACAGTTTCATCTGGTTTCGTGGTGTAGTTGGTTATCACGTCAGTCTAACACACTGAAGGTCTCCGGTTCGAACCCGGGCGAAGCCATTTTAATAACTGTACGCAATATGAAATAATGCTTTTTGTTTCACAGACAAACTGTTCTAGATAATGTTTCGTTGTCAATTTTTTACGGCCCCATGCAATTAGCAGTAGACTTTAGTTCCACTATTTTTGGGCCCATTTAAATTGGATCGCACATGGAAACAAATGGTTCTTACGATATTCTGGTCCACATAATTTATTCTTTTAGATAAACGTTAGAACTTGGAAATACTTAAATCATAGAACTTAGCATACCAAGAACATGTGATGTGATGTGATGTGATGTGCTACGCTACAAATATTCTACTCTTAAATCATACTATCCCACATTTTCATAGATTAACTATCATATACTATGTTATTCTGATCTGTTTTAAAATAAAATATTTGATGGGTAAACATTTTACTTCATAGTAGACTAGTAGTATCAAAATTTACAAAGAAAAAGTTGTCATCAAACTTTAAACATTCTGTGTAATTCTGTGCTTTTCATTACTGAGATAATACATACTTTTATGGTAAAGGTCAATGCGTACGTATTTATTTAGTTTTATAACTGTAAAAGAACAAGAAAAAAAAATAGGCGAGTTAGTTGATTTGTTATCATTAATAATACGTAGAGCATCCATCATTCTAAGGTTTCTTAGCGTAGTAGTAAAATCATTTGTCACAAGGCAATTTACTAAAGGAGACATTTCACTATTTATGGAATGCAAAGAGACAGATAAAAGTTTGTTGGTCCTTCTAAGTAAAGATACCTTATTCCTCTTTCACACACTCGTATATAAAATAGGAAGTACCTTTTTCTGATAAATAAATAGGGTCGACGGGTTGTATCCCCACTCAAAGTTTCAATTAAGTGTGTGTACATATGAAACTTCAACTTCCAGATATAACCACACCATTAAATTTATATGTGTTGTATCCCCACACAAAATTTTAATTAAGGTTGTGTCCCCAAGAAACTTTAACATCGGTATGTAACCACACCATGAAAGTTAGACAGTTTATATCCCCATAAAACTTTCAATTTGGGTTATATCCCCACACATGTTAATAAGTAAATTTCTGTTAAATTTAACATTAAACCGGATTAAATTTAAACTTAACCAATAATTTAGTTTTAAGAGATTTTAATCTCAAAACTCAAATATCTTAAACTCTATATCTGATATCAAATGTTTAGGAAAACACCTAAAACCTATAACTTTAAACGACATGATTTTTTGTTTAAAGAAGAAGATCCAAAAGCATCCACAAAAACACCATTGAATAGTTATAAATATTGACGAGAAGCACAAAATCTCTTCTAGGAAGACAAAAGTGAATATTCATTTTTAAAAAGAAAATATAATGTCCATGTTGTGGTGATGTTGATTAAACCAAAACCCATGTTTTTTACTTTTTAGTTTTAAGTTTTTTCTTAAACTTTTGATATCAAATATATGGTTTAAAATACTTGAGTTTTGAGTAAAAATCTCTTAAAACCGAATTATTGGTTAAATTTAATTTTAATCCGATTTAAAGTTAAATTTAACAGAAATTTACTTATTAACATGTATGAGGATATAACCCAAATTGAAAGTTTTATGGGGATATAAACTGTCTAAGTTTCATGGTGTGGTTACATACCGATGTTAAAGTTTCTTGTGGACATAACCTTAATTTAAATTTTGTGTGGGAATACAATACATATAAGTTTCATGGTGTGGTTACATCTGGAAGTCGAAATTTCGTGTAGATACACCCTTAATTAAAACTTTGAGTAGGGATACAACCCCTCCAGCCAAATAAATATTAAATACCTTGATTATATATGTCTACATATTTATAGACAATTGTTTTCAGAATTTTCTATGAATAATTATGTCTTCCACGTACTGTGTATATATTAATGAGAAAACAGTTTAATTTTGTCTTGGTTTTATAGTGGACCAATGTGATAACGATAAAGTGATTTTCAAAAAAAAATTTGATTTTATTGGAAGCTGCTCGTCTTAGTACAAAAATAAATCACGTCTTAGTATATGGGCATCTAAATTCGGATCATATCGTATAATACAAAATAAATAAATCACGATTTCTGTGCTTCATCTTTCATATTTGGATTCCTTTTCAATGTGAGACAATTTTCGTTTCTTTTTATGTCAACGAACAATTTCTCGTTTTGTATAAAACCAAAAGATGTTATCGTTTTGTAATTGATCAAGGCAACTATTAATTTATTATACGTTAAAAAAAGAAAACTGTAGTATTAATTAATTGTCCACCTTGTTATTCTTTTTTTCCTTCGCAGAAACGATTATATCGGTCAAATCCTCGAGGTGCAAGTTGTTACTTCCTTTTTCGTTTGTTTATGAAGGAAAAAAGTAACATTTACTTAATTACTAGTCACCTTATAAAATTATTAACTTCGATAGTAGTAATCGAATGCATGAATCAGTTGGCGTTGGCGAAATGGCAACCGATGAAAATATAATAATAACCTATAAAATGCAATTAAGAAAATATTTTGCAGAAAGTTGCATTTTACTGGCCAAGTCCCCTTTTCTGAAATACATCCTAGTATTAAATTTTTGAGTGACTATATTTTCTAGAAGATATAATGTGGCACATAGATCACAGATTCATGTGTGTATATATAAATATATACATACAAATCTATCTAAAACAAAAACCCGAAAACCCCAGACCAAAAACTCAACCGAAACCTTAGATTGAATTACTACTTAAACCCAAAAGACAAAATTGTTCAGTACATTTATTTTGTTTTTCAACCCATGATGATGTCAACACTGGTGCATTTGTTTCACATGTTATAATTAATCCTAAACATACTACACACCATCTGTTTTGCTGTATATATAAGGCCGCCTTTGTTGTTGATTTCTTTTTATATTTTTGTGTATTCTAGAATGTTGATGTTAGGCTTTTAGAATA
Organism: Nasturtium officinale; assembly: GCA_963854855.1. Lineage (NCBI taxonomy): Eukaryota > Viridiplantae > Streptophyta > Magnoliopsida > Brassicales > Brassicaceae > Nasturtium > Nasturtium officinale. The sequence goes on along the minus strand of OY978501.1, from coordinate 3,495,781 downwards.
AATAATGCTACTATATTGTGTATTAGGCCGATCAATTATTAAAACAAAACTTGAAAGGAGAGTCTAATAATTGTAGTACGTAGTATGTAATTAGGCTGCGTCATAGAGGATTGCTTCCGTTGGATCTCAAATGTGGTCCTACTACCGACACTTCTGACTCATGCTTGGACTCCGAACACAAAACTTCGAATCTTTAAAATTAGCTTCGTTAGATTTGTGTTTTTTTTTTTGTTTAAATAAAAGAATTCCCTCCAACTATCAGATCCAACGGCTCATATCACTCAAACCTTTACCTCTAAATCTCAATCTCCACCGTCCGATTCATCATCTTCCTTCTTCTTCTTCCTCTTTCTTCACTCTCAGATCTCAATCTTCCCAAAAAGATAAAACCTCTCACTTTCTCTCTCAATCTCTCTTTAGCAGAAGGAAGAGAGACAAACTTATTTTTCCCATTTTGTCCCTAAACCAAAATGGTTGAAGCTCAATCATGGACGACACGGAGGATGAGCAATCCGAGATTTGATGCAGCCGCAACAGCCGCACCAACAGTCGTAGACATCCCAGGAACACCTCCTCATTCCTCCGCTTCATCCACCGGAAAACCCTTCTTCCTCTCCTCATCCACCGTATCTCCAACAATCCTCACGGCGGCGATAATCGCCGCCTGGTTCGGCTCAAACATAGGAGTCCTCCTCTTAAACAAATACCTCCTCTTCTACTACGGTTTCCGCTATCCAATCTTCCTCACCATGTTGCACATGTTATCCTGCGCCGCATACAGCTCGGCCGTAATCAACGTCGCCGGAATCGTGCCACGTCAGCACATTCTCTCACGTCGTCAGTTCTTGAAGATCCTTTCCCTCTCAGCGATCTTCTGCCTTTCCGTCGTGTGCGGCAATACTTCCCTTCGTTACATCCCTGTCTCTTTCAATCAAGCCATCGGAGCCACCACGCCTTTCTTCACCGCCGTCTTCTCTTTCCTCATTACCTGTAAAACTGAATCCACTGAAGTTTACTTAGCTCTCCTTCCAGTTGTCTCCGGCATCGTCCTCGCCTCTAACTCGGAACCTTCTTTTCATCTCTTTGGTTTCCTCATCTGCGTCGCGTCCACCGCCGGTAGAGCTCTCAAATCCGTCGTCCAGGTATATATTATTTACTGCATTCGGTTTGATTTCCTTCATTTTCCGGTTTAGAACCAATTGAAAGCGAAACCGTGTCCGAAATTTCATCTGTTTACTTCAGTCTCCGTTTGAAACTCAATCTTTATCATCCAATCCATGTTTTTCATCGGTATGATCGAGTTGCGTCTGAATCTCGTTAGGATCTCACTTGAATTGGGAAGGAATTTGAGTTTGAATCCGGTTTTGATTGGTTTGGTTTAATTGAACCGAATAGTGTGTAAATTGCAGGGGATAATTCTAACGTCGGAATCAGAGAAGCTACATTCGATGAATCTTCTGCTGTACATGGCTCCAATGGCAGCTTGTATCTTACTACCATTTACACTTTACATCGAAGGAAACGTATTAAGAGTCTTGATTGAAAAGGCTAGGACGGATCCATTCATCATCTTCTTGCTTGCCGGGAATGCGACTGTGGCTTATTTAGTCAATTTGACCAATTTCTTGGTGACAAAGCATACAAGTGCTCTCACTTTGCAGGTTTTGGGCAACGGAAAAGCCGCGGTGGCTGCCGGAGTTTCGGTTCTTATTTTCAAGAATCCGGTGACGGTGATGGGAATTGCCGGATTTGGCGTCACGATTATGGGTGTGGTTCTCTATAGCGAAGCTAGGAAGAGATCCAAATTGCTTAACCAGAAGTGAAAGTGGGAAGAGAAAGATATTGGATTTAAACCGGTCAAGTAATTTTTCATTTTTACGTTTACTTTCTTGATTCTTTGGAATTCTGCTATTGTTTTGAACCGGTTTGGTTCGTTTTGGGGATGGGGAAATCAGTTTAATTGTAAATGGTTGATATTGGGGGAAAATTAAAGAAATGAAAAAGAGGGATATATATATATTTATGTAACAAAAGTTAAAAAGTAGGAGGCAGCCGCAGAACTAAAAGAAATAAGATTGTATCTTTCGTTCTTTCAATCAGAAATAAGATTATAGAAACACATAGAGAGGGAAAAGTTTATTAATAAATTTCGTTCCATTTCTGATTTCAATTATTTGATTTCTTCTGTAAGGCGAAATCGCATTTTCATCTGGTTGGTTAAATTTGCACATTATTACTTTTATTTTTGGCAACTTGCTCATTTTTGTATTCTTATAATGATTTGGAATTACTATTTTTTTTAATCTAAAAACTATTGATCTTACCTTATAAGTTTATTCTTTGTAAAAAATGTTAGGTTTTTTTTTTATTCCAATGCTTAACTATATGTTTAGTCAGTTTTTAACGATTTTTTTTACTATAGTATTTCACTCTCAATATACATGTATGATTTTTATTGTTTACTAGTGAAGGAAGAATCAAGTTATTCCAAAATTTAATAAGTATTAAATAGGTTTGATAAGACGTTGATGTGTTAGCTAATGTAGGTTAAATTTATCATTAGACTTACTTGTCAAGGTGTGTTCGAATATAGTTAACACAACTATATAATTTAGGCTTCTATGTAATTATTAGCCCTGTAATATACTTACATATATTTATACTCCATTTCATATAGAATAAATAAGTCCAAGTTGCTGTGGTCTCATTTTCAGAGTTGCATTTGCATATATGTGTAGATCTAACGTATTGGTTGGAAAATATGTATAACTCTAACATGTTGGTTGGAGAACCAAATTTTGAGAGAGATAGTGACAGCTTATGTGAGTTTGTCTTTTGGTCCAATCCATGCGAGGCTGTGAATTGATTTATTATCACTTTGTATTATTTTTTGTCTCGTTTATTCATAGATTTTTGTTTGGATAAAGGGAAAAGTAAAGCAAAGAAGGGACCAATTCATGAAAAAATCTCTTAAAAAGAAAGAAGAATTTATGCTATTCTTACTTCTTCACATATATTTTGTTGCTCCACTCTTAATTCCTTTTACAAAATTTTATATTTTAGTAATCTATATCATTACCACTCGAATATGTAATCAACTTGTTTGTATTAGTGTCAGTATTTAAAGTTAAATTCAGTGCATGTGTATGCGTTGCAGGAAAAGAAAAACGTATACCAAGATTACGTTATTGTGTTTGTAATTGTAAACTAGTGTGGTCTTATCAGCATCCAAATTAAATCTGAATGGGTAAGGTGAAGGTAAAAATCAGTATGGGTAAAAATAAATGATATTTTTGACATTGACAATAAATAATTTATGGTTTTAAATCCAGAAAGAGAAAAACCTAATATAACTGATGTTTTCAGCCAGTAGATCTAATGGAGCAAATGAAATAGAATCAACTAACCCGAACCGGTCCAAGTAAACCGACTAAAATTTTGTTTTGTAGGCCGGAAGAGCAAATAAGCAAAAGGCATTTTGATTTTGGTTATGTATTTAGAGTCTCGTGAGTAATGGAACGGCTTTTTTTTTCTCTCTCTTTTCCAAGTTGTTCGGATCGAAACAGTTTCACGAGAAATCTAAGAAACTTTCCGGGAAAGTGTTAGTTGACATACACCATAAATCACACCATTCACTAAGCTTTCTCGTGATTTGTTCTCCTAATTAACCACATCTTTCTACATACATCAACATGTATCCTCTGCATACTATACAAGAGAAGAAATATTTTCTCCTGCATTTCGAGTATCATCAAACTGCACTGATCAATGGAGAGGAAACAATCACTTTCTCATTACAATTTCGCTGACATCATTGAAGTTGCACCAGAAGAAGAAGCAGAGCAAGAACCGCAACAGAAAGAGAACAACAAGAGATTCTCTGGTTACAGAGGACCAAACAGAGGGAGACAAATACCTAGAGGTTTCGGCAGACATGTTTCGCTAGAGACGGGGTTCTCAGTGCTCAACAGAGAATCTAGAGGCAGAGATGACAAAAAGAGTTTACCGAGAAGTGGTCAGCTTTGGTGGGTTTGAATCAGGAGGAATCATCAATGGTGGAGATGGTCGGAAAGCGGATTTCAGTATCTTTAGGACCACGCTCAGCAAACAAAACTCTTTGTTGCCTTCTGTAATACGGGAGAGACACACTGAGAATGCTTTAAGAAATGAAGATGGTGAGACCAAAGATGAATCTGTAAACCAAAATGTTTCTGCAGGAAGATACTTTGCTGCTCTTAAAGGACCTGAATTAGTTGAAGTCAAGGTAACAACTAACAACTCTTCTTCATTCTACCTTCAAAGCTTAATTAGTTAGTTCCTATCGTATTATCTTGCAGGACAATGAAAATATTTTGCTTCCAAAAGAAGAGCAATGGCCTTTTCTTCTAAGGTTCCCCATTGGTTGCTATGGTATCTGTTTAGGACTTAGTAGTCAAGCTGTCTTGTGGCTTGCACTAGCCAAAAGTCCTGCTACAAGCCACTTACACATCACACCATTGATCAACCTAGTTGTATGGCTGTTGTCTGTAGTAGCGTTAGTCTCTGTCTACTTCACTTACATACTCAAATGCATCTTCTATTTTGAAGCTGTCAAAAGAGAGTATTTTCATCCTGTTCGAGTCAACTACTTCTTTGCTCCTTGGGTGGTTTGCATGTTCCTAGCCATCAGCGTACCTCCTGTGTTTTCATCAAACCGAAAATACCTTCATCCTGCCATTTGGTGTGTTTTCATGGGTCCTTTTTCTGCCTCGAGCTAAAGATCTACGGCCAATGGCTTTCGGGATGGAGAAGGCGACTCTGCAAAGTCGCAAACCCATCTTCTCATCTTTCTGTCGTAGGGAATTTCGTTGGTGCCATCTTAGCTTCTAAAGTTGGATGGAACGAAGTAGCTAAGTTTCTATGGGCAGTAGGTTTTGCGCATTACTTAGCTGTGTTTGTAACACTTTATCAGAGACTCCCCACAAGTGAAGCTCTGCCTAAAGAGCTTCACCCTGTTTACTCTATGTTCATAGCTGCCCCGTCAGCAGCAAGTATCGCTTGGAACACCATCTACGGCCAATTCGACGGATGTTCGAGAACTTGCTTCTTTATTGCACTCTTTCTATACATTTCCCTTGGAGTGCGGATCAATTTCTTCACCGTGTTTAAGTATATTTTCTCGGTTGGAGATGTATTTGATGCAACTAAGTGGCTAACGGGTTGTACAGGTTCTCAGTGGCGTGGTGGTCATATACTTTTCATATGAGAACAGCATCAGTAGCAACTATAAAGTATGCAGAGGCAGTACCTGGTTACCCGAGCCGGGCTCTAGCACTCACTCTCTCCTTCATTTCCTCATCGATCCTTTGTCTGGCGAACTTTGTTCCCAAACGATCTTGCAATTGCCATCACAAAGAGAAAACTTACCAAGGAGAAGAAGCCTTTCAAGAGAGCCTATGACTTGAAGCGCTGGACCAAGCAGGCTCTGGCAAAGAAAATATCTGTAGAAAAAGATTTTGAAGCCGAGGAAGAATCGCATCACTGATGCAAAATCATGGAATTTAGAAGGAACTTTCAGATCGTAATATTAGTCAAGAAAAATATTTAGATATAATGACACAAGTAGGTGAGCAAGCTTATTGTAGTATCTCCAGAAGCATGTTTAATAGTATTACATCAATTATAGAGCACTCAAAAATCACATTTACACTCCAAATCCAGCTGGAAAAAGAGATCACACGACAAGGAAATATGACATAAATCAAACAGGCAAAGAAATAGTCCTCTGGTTTGCTAAGTTGGTGGTTTGTGGCCGGAGGTCCCATGAAGCAGAATGTAGTGAATCCTCAGGTTTAATAAAAGGCAGAGTTATCTCATTGATCATTAATTCTCCACAGAATGGGCATTCGCAAGCAATAGCATCATCTAGCTCTGATCGAAGCTGTCTCACAGTAGAAAAATATGTCACGACATAGAAAAGTGTTAAGAAGATTAAATAAAAGGGAAAAATGAAACAATTGTTTCTACCTTGTCTGCAGTAGTTGTGCTAGTTATGGGTTCATCAGATCGATTACCATTTATATCCCTCCGGGTTTCACTACCAAGCAATGTCAGCTGCTTCTGCAGATCGAGTATATGCTCGGCCTAGACAGATTTTTGGAAAACAAAAAAAAATAACATGGAAAGTGAAGCCCGAGATCTATGTAGTACAAGCAGAATTAAGAAATAAGCTGCAGGTAAATTGAATCTTTACTTATCATAGCACAAACACTAGACCAACTGAACATACGTAGCTACAATTTTCAGTATCTAGTACACAGAGGGAACTCATAACAAGAACTCATGGTCCGAGACTTACTTGCTCTTCATGTGCACAGCTTGTGACGTGTGTGATCAGGCACTGTGCATGGAAAGAATGCCCACAAGGAAAGACGTAGAAAGGGGCCAATGGTCCAGCTGAAGAATATCCCTGGGCCATTCTGAAATCCCCGGTCATCATCAAGATTTTCCGTTTACAAACCTGGTAATACATTGAAAAGGATAAGGTGTGCTGGTGAATTTTCTGCTTCAGAAAAATTGATTCCTTCTGTATATATAGGTAGAAGTTAGATAAAGGGTATTCAATCTTAGGACGATCATACCCCACATTCCTCGTCGCAGTCGATTACAGCATATCTTTGAGTTAACGCACTAATGTCATTTCTAATGTTATCTGCACCACGTGTGGCATCATTCATCTCCTCTTTCAATTGTTCAATTTGCTTGTTGTAATCCTCGAGAGATGAGCAAATCGCTTCCTGCACAAGGGTATTGAAGAATATAACAAGAGAGCAGAAGCTACTTTTTGGGCCCTAGACGAAGTGTATGTGTGTCTGGAAAAGAGGAAAAAAAAGAAAAGTTGACTAACCTTGAAGTCATCAATTAAGGCAAAGTCCGGAAAGAAAGGCAAAATGTCTTCAATCTTTAGAAGGCCATCAGTTTCCTTGAGAAAGGCAATAGCTTTCCTTATGTTTTCCCTTTTAGCTCCCTTTTCCTGCTTGACGACATGCTTTGCAACCATCAGCCACAGCTTCTTTCTCAAGTCTTCATCGTCTTCAACCTTGTCAGCCTCAGCCATAGAAAGTTCTGGATCAATCTGTAAAACAGAAACCATTTCCAAACACTACCAAAAGAAAGTTCGGACTAAAATGGTCAACCAAACCTTTTGAGACACATTGGCGTCACAAAATATGGCTTTCAGTAAAAAAAATTGTTTCAAAATATGTTATAAGCTAAAGATTGCGAGTGGGAGAAGGATGTGAAAAGTTCTTGATTTTTGATACTTATGGAATTATTACCTGAAGAGCAAGAGCTACTGCCTCTTCATGCATAGACATCATGCTATATATATGGACACAGGCACGAGTTCTCTTTTCCTTGAGACACAGGCGCAACGCATATTTGGGATCGTAGAAAAAATCGGGACCATTCTCTCGCCCTTTCCCAAATTTGCATTGTAGGAAACGGAGGAGGGCACTGTCATCTTCCTAATCACATAACGAAAAAGAAAACCATTATATATCACTCCAGCAACCTCTTGTCACAGTGTTAAAAGTCGAAAAGAAGAAAATAACCAGTAATCCTAGATGTTGCTTCCTGGATTTGTTACAGGACTCTAAAGCTATAAGTAATCAAAGAAAACTTTTCGATGGAAACCAAACAAACCTGCTTGGCATATAATGAGAGAAGTAGATTATGAATCCCTGGATCCTCGTTATGCAAACGGTGGACGCAAAACTCAAGATATTTTATGACTTCATGTGTCTCGTTCCTGCATTTTGGTTTGAGGAGTTATTAGCGAGATTGATAACACAGCGTGAATGAACCTATAGTTGGGAAGTGGACCATTACTTTGCATGAGGTTCGCTTGAGTATCGCATCATTGCAGTAATTAATCTCCTTGGATTAAGGTTTTTGTTGGCCATCCATGCTTCCACGGTTTCATATGGATCAAGCATAATAAGGTCTGGCGCAAATTTATACTGAAATACGCAATATATTATACTCTGAGGACAAAACAAAGATTGGGAGAGTACATAATTTAACAAGATCCCAGTGCTAATATATACATACCTGAAGCTCATCTGAAACTGAAGATTTTTGGAGCACCTCCAATGCTTTCTTTGCTTCCCCTTGCTAATGAATAAAGACAAAATTCATAACGTAAACTAAACAAGCCTAAGTAAGCTATTGTATCAATATGGATCAATCAGGAAAAGAAAATTTGTCACGCCTTTCACCTGAATATAATGGTGAACTACAATTTCATATTGCTCCTTCAAGTTTGCAAAATATACCAATTCCTCAACTCGACCATAACTACAAGAGAAGAAAGAAAGAGATTAAAAAAAGAAGAAGAAAAGTGGTGTTTCACACTGCACTCAAGGTATCCAAGGAGATATTCTGAAAACAGTCTTTAAGAGAATAGCTTATTCCAGAAAATATACACATCATCAAAGAGGTCCAAGTGCTCACTGGCTTAAAGATAGAATTTAATATATCGCCTGGGATACTTGTGGAATTTACCTTTCCAGAAGTTTCATTGTGGTTGCCTCATCCAAGACATCCTTGCAGTCGCTCATGAAAGCACGGAATTCTTGAATGACTGAATGATACTCCGAGTTACGATTCTCTATAGCAGTATCATCTTCCAAAAGCAGACGATTTATCTACATTCACATTCAAAAAACAGGAGATAGAGGACAAAGATATAAAAACTCAGAAAGCAAACAGGCGGCAAAATCAACGAGGAGTACTGTGGCACCAGATTAAAGGAATATACATATATAACATAAGGAAATTGCCAAATATATGTTTAACGAGAAGTGAGAGCAGAGACCACAAAAGCTAAACCTTGTCTAGATATAGCTCAGTTGCCCATGTTGATATCATTGTTATTTGGCATTTATCATCCTTTGAAAGATTATCAAGCTTCCGCAACAGGAATGTTCTCAAAGCTTCCTGCAATCACAAGTAAAAAGGAAGTGAATATTCCAGCCCACATGTGAAGCACTTTGTTCTTTCCAGCACAGCACGTACTGGATTAGATATTTGATATTTTGTGACGAGTTTTTTTTGTTGTTACATAATTAAAACTAGCAAAGACACAAATGTAAATGTTTACCAGTTCGTTTATACTGATAAACTTCAAAGTGACCTCCTCAAAAGATATTACATAATTGATCTGCAAAGAAAACATTTAACCACGTCAACAATGAATTACATCATGTAAGGACGAAGCAAAACCGAGGAACTAGAAATTACTTTGGCGTAGAATGATGCTGCTCGTAAGTATTCTTTGTTGGTGAAAGCAGTTTCTGCCTACAACAGAAGGTGAACAATCCACAAAAAAATCAAAACAAGAGAAATTCTTTCTTCCAAGTGGCTATAGGAGGCAACAACAATAACACGATGATAAAGCATTTGCAGATATGACAGGTATGACATGAAAAGCAATGCCTATTAATGTAACTGATGACATCAAGGTATCACCTGAACTAAATAAACTTGGTCTCTCTGGAGAGGGTCACGACAGTTAGCTAAAGCTGCAGCATAGACTTTCAAGTCTAGGTAAACCTTCCACATATCTCGTCCTTCGTCAATCACTGAAACCTAAAGAAGATAGCCAAAGCCAAAAATAAGAAGTGAAAGCAGAAGATATTAGAGAAATTTACTCGGCCAATTTTACTAAGGTGATTACAAACGACTAGTCAACACCGGAACGGACCTGGAATATCGAATTTTGATCATATGCATAGAAAAGTCCAGCAGAGGCATCGCTGCAAAGTCCAATTATGCCCCTCGAAACTGAATCTGCCGTTATATCAAACTGGAGCTCTTCAATGATTTGTTCACTTATCCGATTTACAACCTACCCTCACATTCAAGGAATGCAAAAACCAGAAAGTAATCAAACTTATGAAACAAAACACTTACATGCAGCCAGATCAAACTAAATACATGCACGAGGAATGTATCAACCTCATGTGTCCAAACATACCTTAACCTTATTCCCAATAAGAAGCAAGAAATGATACTCAGAGAGTGCCATCGAACTAGGCTTCACTGCTTCAGTGCCATCACTCAGTTTTGAATAGTCCAAGAGTGCTTTGTTCTCCACAAAGTTCTCATCACCATTTGGATAACTATCAACAAGTTTTAACTAAATTACAGAATGAAATACCCAAAAAATATGAAAGAGGGCAACAAATACAAAGATGCCAACAATAATTTTAGAGGGAAATTTGTACTGTCATTCTACCTGTGCTGAGCTCCAAAATTAAGGCCACCATGATATATTCCTGTTCCTGGAAGCCATGCAAAGTGCACCGCTCTTCGTTGCTTTATAAAGAAATGTAGTTCACTGAAAGATGATAAACATTATATGTTTAGAGAGCAGAGTTACAATTTGTGGTTTCTTTCATATGCAAAATGAGCCTAAGGTAATAAAAGCACTTGCCTGTTTGGTATTTCACCAGGAAGTTCCATAAAATGAACTGCACGTTCTTTATAACTAGCAAAAACAGACTGAAGTAAACGCTTAGTCGTTAGAAGTTGACCCCAAGAAAAGCTAATCCACATTTTCCAGAGATCATATATTTGAAAGCAACAAAGATGTAGAGAATAAGACGTTTGGATCCAGTCTTTTGTTGCGATATTTGAAAGGAGGAACAATCATGTTTGACATTTGAAGCCCAACTATTGGCGAATGAATTGGATCATGTTCAATAATATAATGGACCTTAAACTTAATCTCCTAATGCTACCATTTCATTTCATGATAAGAAGTTGATTTTACTATCATGACATTTACTGTTCGTAAATAAGTCATCACATAGCGGAACAGAGTTTAGCTTACTTCTAGTGTTCCAATACCGGTGAATGAGTAGAGTCGAGTGGGAGTTACAGCCATAACATAGTACCTCATCCCACCGCTTATGTTGGCTGTTTCCATCTACACATTAGTTTCAATAAAAGACAGTGATTGGAATTATTAATCCAACGGAGGAAGCATATAAGTTCACCTCGGTATGGAATGTTAGTACCTGCAAAGCCATGAAGGCCTCGGGAAGTTCTTCTAGCTGAAACAAAAACTTGATGTACTTGTCTCTTTTGTCCTTCTCATCCACGGCCATCTCAAATAGCTGCCCATCTTGAGTGCCCAGAATGATCTCCTTAGTAGAAACTGAATTCAGGAAAAGACGAAACAAAATCAATACTAATCCATGTTCAAACAAAAAAAAAGAAAAGAAAAGGAAGATTCATCATATAACAACCAAAGCATAACCTTCAGTAATCTGTTGTCTGTTCCAAGCCACAGCATTAACCACCAAACCTTTTAAGCGGGTCAACACACGTGGCTTAGGCCACTTAGCATGAGTATAAAAAGTTTCAGCTCCTCCAACACCAATCACAGTAGCAATGCAATGGCTACCACCAGGATCGACAAAAACCTTGTGAATCGATTGCTCCCCAGTTCGACCAACAGAAAGATCAATATCTATAATCCAAAAAAACATAGATTTCACTCTCTCTTTATTTTGTTCTCATAAAACTGAAGTTTTTACCACTGAAATTAACAAACTAAGAAGTGAGTATACCATAAGAACTCCCAAGTCCAAAATCATAGCGTATAATCCATCCTTTACTAGTTCCCAGAAGAATTACATCATTTCCAGCAGCCATACATGTAATCATGCCACGATTCTTTGTGGCATATCTCTCCAGAAGATCAACTGAGAATACTTGCCTTCCTTGTTCCATTTTAAACTGCCCAAAACAAAAATAATTTACAAACTTAATAACTGTTATCCTGATTCTTGAGATTTTGACCCATTATACCTCGATAACAAAAATTCACAGATGAGAGATCGACTCTGTTTCTCAAATCGACTAATCAACACATTGGCAAACTATCGACTGTAATTTTCAAAGCAGAAATTAGCAGAAACTTTAAAAACTAAAAAAAAATCCTCAGGAATTTGTAATTTCATTATGTCTCTCACTTCAACAAGAAATATTTCTGCATTTGTTACGACAATCAAACTCGATACCTTCGTCGGAGATCTGATCGGCGACCAGGAGAAACCGCACCGTCCCGACTTATTTATGCCGTCTGTCTCATCACGTCCAACGGATTCGAGGCCAACTCACTGACAAAAAAAAAAAGTAAAACACTCGAAACGGTGACGTTTTGGTTTAAAAAGTATTAAAACGTTGCGTTTAAAGTAAAAGAATAAATTAAAAACGCAATCTGTTTAATGTTTACACTTACCATCCTCATTAGTAATAAATAGTAACCCTCTTAAAAAAAAGTCTTTACAATAATTAATAATAAACGACATCTTTCACATGTCAGTAATGATTTTTCCGATATCCGATTCGGGTCACTGTAACTTGTGGTTGCGGAGAACAATCAATACGAAGTGGTGGCAGCGGAGGAGGAAGGGGAACAACCGTCATGAGAGTGATCGTGCCTTTACGAGGAGTGGTGGTTCTATGATGTACCCGTACCTACGTTTTGCCAAGAAACCAATTTCTTTTACATTTGACCAAAGACCAACAATCCATAACACAATGAATTGAATTACATACGTAAAGGAGAAATAGAACTAGATGATCTCATAAATATACACGATATATTTTCCAAAACTTCAGTTGATAGGTATATATATACAAGAAGATATTCACTTTCAAATGAATAAGAAGAAAAAAGAACCAAAGACAAAAAACAACTTTTATAAATTATCATTTTCAAGTTCGTGTTAGATGATATGTTGTGGTAAGGATGGTTCTTTAAGCGCTTTAGTGGTGAAAAGAAGATATTGGAACTTATAACGTCTCTACTTCCTCTGATTGCATGGCACTTAGCTTCTTCTTCGCATAGATTGTGCAGACTATCGTCGCGCTTGCAGTTACACAGAAGCCAAGAACATTCACTACTATCTCCACAACCGAAAGACTGTGTCTCTCGTCTGATGCAACTGCTAGTGTTCTTAGCATTATTCCCCTGCAAATAATCATAAAAGAAAAGCAACAATTCTAAGATTCTGCAAAAAAAATGTCTTAACATTGAGACAAACATAAGAGAGAAGCATATACGTGTAGATTGAGACAAAGATCTCAGGAACCATTCCAACAAGAGAGCCTAAGATGTAAGGACCGTAGTGAACTCCAGTCGCTAATGCGCAGTAGTTGTAGATCATGTAAGGGAATGGAGAGACACGGATTAATGTGACTGCTTGAAACTGATGAAACCATGTTCCTTCACCGGCAGCTCTAAGTATGGCTGCTTTTTTCGGGTATTGCTTCAACCATTCCTGCACAAATGACCAGGAAGAAAGAAAAGCCAAATTGATCATCTAATGGTATAAACTTACTAAATATGTAAACCAAATAGTGCATAAGATCCAAGTATTTGGGGTGATGCTTACTTGCATCTTGTGGAGGAATAGATGTCCAATTAAGTAAGGAAGAGTAACACCGATAGATGCTGCTGATAAAATCAATAGAAATCCATTTCCATAACCAAAGGTAAGACCAGCCATCCACATGGAAGGAGAAGAAGGAAGAAGAATGCTTGGGAATAATGCCACTGAGGCAAAGAGTAGAAGGCCAAGAACCGGGATGCTGAATGTACTTCTCACCCAATTTATAAACGGAATCAGTTCCTGAAACGTGATCCATAAACACAGCAACATAAATGAGGATAACCTTCACATTTCATACCATAAGAGACTAACCCCCATTAGGCTACCATTGATCTTGAGAATTGCATGGTTGACATTTTTCAAACGAAATTAGTAATTAAACGAATAAACTTTAAAATGCATACACGAAAAATTGGAAATCCATTCATGTAATTCAAATTAAACAATGTTTCTAGCATCACTGACCAAATTACAGACAGTAATTACTGTAAACCTACTTCTGCACCATCAATCATAGTAGATGAGTAGAGGTCATGAATGATAGACAAATTCACAGACGATTCTCATTTTCCAGATTTGGGCGAATTCTTCTAGCTATAGTGGCAGAGCTGATAATGCATTCTACAGCACCAAAATTTGATTTTTGAATGTCTAAACCAAAAATCTAGTACACAAGAACCCTAATTTTTCATGCTGTATAATCGGACCCATAAGAAACCAGAATCGTTATGCATGCCCTAATTCCATCAAATGTAACCAATTACATTAAATATCAGGAGAAAAAAAACGTACCTTTTCAATCAAAAAAGGACCAATCCATTTGATAATAACAAACGCCAATACACCCAAACAAGAGAGCAGAGAGATCAATTTCACCCAGAACCACACAGTCGTCACCGACCCTATAGAACATCCCGATGATTCCACCGATGGTCCTTCTTCTTCATCCGATCCTCCTCTTAATTTCACATAATCTCCATTTTCGGAATCTTCGACTCTCAGTTTCAGCTCAGGCACCGTCTCGCCGACGCCATTGCTGTACGTCATAGATCGAGCGAAGAAGACCCCCAAATTTTCAAAAATTAACCCTTTTGCCCAAATAAAAAGCCTGAGAAGTACCCGTCAGAATCGTTTTGCTCCTCTGTTTTCCTTCCGTTTCTCGAGAAAATTTGAACGAAATGAGACCGTTAGATCAAATGGTGATTGGAGAAAGCGAATGGGTTTTAGAGTAAGGAATCTGAATTATTCGTTCGTTCGTTCATCTTTTTTTATTACAGACTTTTAAAATATAATACCCCAATTATCAGTTGGTTAATTTTTCAAATTGTTAAACCGGTGTCGCAATCGGACATGTGGAAACATAGTAGCTGACTAGCTGTTCCTCACGAAGCGCCGGTATCAACAGTTTTGGACTGTGATTCATGCAAACCTAATTACAGTTTCATTGCTTTCAAAATAGATATAACCACCGTTTGAATATAGAATTTGAGGATAATGATTTATGTATTCCGACTATTTAGAATTGTATCAATTTTAAAAGACAAGAGACGCAAACTCTCATGTACTATTACTTCGAATTCGTTCATACTGTTTGCAAACATTATACGTAATTCATTTGGTCATATAAGTTTTGCCCCTAATGCTTTACTAACGGTGGACTTGTGAAAGCCTATTAGCTTTCAAATTAACTGGACGTTTTGATGAACACCAGCTGTAAACTGCAAAATCGAAATACGATTTGGTTGAAACGACGAAGGTGGAGGAGATGCATTTGAAACATGAATGGTTTACGTACGCGCGTAGTCATCACATTCCAATCAAATCAAAATAGCGATTGACTAAACGCGTCGGAGAGAGACGCGCCGCTTTTCCTTATTTAGTTATCTTGTAACGTCACCGTCCAACCAGCTAAGCTGTCCCTACAAACCAAACCCGGTTCAAATAATCTGATTATCCTCACGAACCGATAATAACTTTATCGTAATCCACAACACCAACAAAAGTTGACAACCCCGCCCATTATATATACACTTTATCTCACATAAAAAGTTCCAATCGCAACCGTTGGATTATAAAACAATGACGTCGTCACCTTCAGTTGTTAAATCAAGCGAATATTATCTGAAGATGCATGAAATCTCCCGTGCGCCTTACTGCATTTGAATAAACCATTTTGACCACAAGAATTATACAAAGACAAATGCAAAGAACGAAGAAAGAGTTTGGTTTCTGTTCTGTCTAAACTCTCATCTGCCGAGAACTAAAAGGTTTCGGTTTCCGATCAAATCACATATTTTCTGTCGGAAATTTCAGTGTTAAATACCGTAAGAGAATTAATAGTCGCCGGAAACCGAAAGCAGTGATATCGGGACCGCAACGGATTAGGTAATATCTAATTGGTTTCGTTCTATTCGGATTTTCAGTTGCGGTCAGATTTGTGTTCATCGCGTTTTTCATTTTGATTCCTAAAATATATTTCAGATTTAAGTTTTGACGGCGAAGATTAAAAAAATCTGAAGATAAAGACTTTTAATGTCTCTAGTTTTGCGCCATTAGGATAAAATAGTAGTTTTGAGTTAGACGCTGACCTTGGTCATGAATGTTTACAAATGACGCATTTACTCTTCGACTTTATAAAGAGTTGCATGGGTATTTTCGTCATAATCAATATAATTAATATAGTCTTCTCGCGTGAGTCACAAGCCAAGAATCTCAATTTTCTAAATCTATCGATATACTCATTTTCCATTTTTTTTCTCGACGATTCTATCAAAGGGAATCATATAAAAATAACCCTAAACCGTAATAGATTTTTTTTTTTTTTTTTGCATCTCTTCATATCGTGTTCGATTTTTTATTTGTATTTTTTTCAGTTGATTCGAATTTTAGCTTTGGGAGATTTTAATTATGGGCTCGGAGCAAAACGACAGCTTCTCTCCTTCAGAACCGAAGCTCTGTGTCAATGGTTGTGGTTTTTTCGGAACTCCATCGAACATGAACCTCTGCTCCAAATGCTACAGAGATATCCGAGCAAAGGAGGAGCAAGCCGCATCTGCTAAAGCCGCCGTCGAGAAATCGTTTAACCCTAATAAACCCAAAATCCAACCACAACAGAGCCACGAAATCACTCCCGGCTTCGAATCTGGGTCCTCCTCATCAACTAGCGGCGGCGATACGGCTGCAGCTTCATTGGATGCGCCGAAATTGACGACGAGATGTTTGAGCTGTAACAAGAAAGTTGGCGTGACGGGGTTCAAGTGTAAGTGTGGGAGCACTTTCTGTGGAGCTCATAGATATCCAGAGAGTCACCAGTGCGAATTCGATTTTAAAGGAGCAGCGAGAGAAGCTATTGCTAAGGCGAATCCTGTGGTGAAGGCTGATAAGGTTGAGAAGATATGATTTGGTTGTTTATCTTCTTCTTCATCTTCTTGTTTTTAAGTCTTGTGGTGTTGGGGATTTGGCTCTTTTCTCCTCTTGTTATGGTTTGATTTGTTTTAGGGTTTCTTTAGGAAAAGGTTTAGATTCTGCTATTATGTGATTTCATGATTTGGAACGGTAAATTTGTTCTTCTGTAATAAAATGTTGGTCATTATCAGAAAACTGTCTTCTTACCGGAGAAAGTTTGAATCATTTTAAGTTGTAAGACTTAGAGCAAGTGGAGTTTGTACATAGCTTAAGGTAGGTAAAGTATGTCGCTTGATCGTTCTGAAACTAACGATGTTGTCTAGAGAGTTTATCTGTATTGAACCATGTAAGATCTAGGATGTCTTTGATTTAGCTGGTAAGTGTTAGTTCATATAATCATATCTAGGATTGTTAGTGTTTGTATATAGCTTATGGTAGATAAAGTGGAACAAGTTGATTTTGTATATACTATATAGCTTGTGGCTCTTTATTGCTATCAATCCATAGAAATGGGGAGAAGTATCTTGATGTATCTGCAGGGTTAATAGCTTGAGAAACTTCTTAACATTTAAAAGCTTGAGGTTTTCTAAATGGCTAGGATTGATTCATTCGACTTTGTCACCATATTCGAGTTTGTATTCGATGACTAAGATGGATCCATATTCCTTGGCATTGATGCCCATCAGATTTTTTTCTATGGGCTTGTATGATCTCTATCTCTTTGTGGGCATGTTGAGAAGTTCTGAACTCAATCCTTAATTACGGCAATGATGTTGACAAAAAAAAAAGACCGTCTCTTAATGACTTTGTTGAGACTCTTTGAAGAGGTTGAGTTTGATTAGTAACGATTCTTAGCAAAAAGCCAAGAAGGTTATGAGCTTTTTTAGAAAGAAAGCAAGAGGTTTCATCTCTAAACCGGTTTAAGAGTAGACAACTTAGTTTAATCAATTGCTCAAATGTCAGAGAATGAAATTTTTTTACAAGCGGTTGAATTACGGAAATTTCTAAAGATATATAAAACATGAGTTTGTTAGCTAAACACCAAAAAATACATTAAAAATAAACTATGAAAGTCCAAGCACTACATTACATCCATCCAATTTATTTATTTTAGCAAACAAATTGTGGAATAAGTAAATGCCATTGCAGATTTTTGAATGGCGTATTGAACATGTCACTATCTAATCAAGTGCAATGGATGCATTCGATCTGTTTTCTGTAAAATAAGTATCCGTCAAAATTTATTATATGCTGTCTTTGTAGACAGTTGAATCTATTTAAAATTTGGATTGATGGAACTAGATTATATTTTAATAAGGTTTCTAAACTGTCTAAAAACCGAGAAATTTGATATCAAAACTTTAGATTGCTTAACCTATGAGTTGAGATAGACTACGAAATGATATAACCTAAGTCTTTGCTATGGTAAACTGTTACTTTCACTATCACTTCTTGATGGTTACAATACAATCATGGGTCCATTTCCGGATCTGATCTAACAATTTACACAAAACAAAGTGAGAAAATTAGTGCACTATAGTTTTCTGTATAGAACCTAACAAATGAAAATGTGGACTTTACATTTAACTTTGAAACATGTTTTGTCCTTTATTTTTATTTCTCAACATGTTTTTTCCTTCTTTGCTATAGGCTTTATATTTTTCTTGTTTCTCTCTATATATATATATATAGTGGGAAAATGAAGACTTTATTGCGACATTGCAACCTTTGCAGACCCCACTTTCGGTCGATGATGCAATATCATATGTTCTGACATTGCATCAGTTGTATGACCTTTTGTTTTATGGTTTTACCAGAAAAAAATGTATATGGATTTGATTTTCGATATCGGACTTATTATGTTTTGGGTTTGCATAATAAACAAATGATTCTAAAATTAGCAAGGGAAAAAAGTGACTTCTGATATTTAGAGGAGAGATAAAAAAAAACACTCATTGTTGCATGAATCGTTGAATATAGGCTCCGACTGGTAACATGTAGTATTAAACTTGAGTTGCAGTATATATTATAGTTTGATGTAATTTGCAGTATAATTTATGTGATATAAATTTGAGTTGCAGTAGATATATGTGGTAATTTTGCAGTAAAAATATGAGTTATATTCTGTCAAAAATTAATTGATTGGTAGCTTTTATGATGTTTAATGTTGCAGTACGTATTATTTAAAAATAAATTTAATCTAAACTAATGATAATAATTAATATTTATTACAAATTTAATACTAATACAAATAAATTCAATATGTTGAAAAAAAAAATTTATGTGATGAAAATACAAAAACACTAATGACGTACATTCCATAACATATTAGCTATCTCATCTCGTATGTTATTCATATATTGGCCATCCACTGTTGCTTCTTCTTCTTCGAGTCGACTACGTTCTTCTTCATCAAAGCGTCGTCGACAATTACCTTGATTAATGATATTTTCTTCTTCAAAATCGGCATCTGGAATTCTATAAAGTCTGATAAAATTATGAAGAACCATAGTAGCATGCACAATTCTGTTCTGAGTCTTGACATCGTATCGAGGCAAATTATCTAAGATCCTCCATTTTTTCTTCCAAACTCCAAATGTTCGTTCAATCACAGAACGGAGTGATGCATGCCACCTATTGAATAATTCTTTTTTGTTCCTAGGAGCACCTGCATCAAATTCTGAAAGATGATATCTGATATTTTCTCCACTGTTTCCTCTATACGGGGCTAGAAATCCTCTCTTGTTTGCATATCCGGAGTCAACAAGGTAATACTTACCTACAGGTGGTTTAGGGAACATAGGGTCTCCATCTATTGCGTATTGTAACACCAATGAATCATGTGTAGATCCAGATGCGCCTAGCCATGCATACTTGAAGAGCATGTTTAAATCACATATGCCCATTATGTTTAGGCTTGTTTGTCCATGTCTATCCCAATACCCAATTGCATCACTACCTCCAACCATTACTTTGACATGTGTCCCATCAAGTGCCCCAACAAATCCACTGAAGAAAGGCCAATATCTTGAATCGTCTTGTAACTTACGAGGATAATGTTGGAGTGACGCTGCTGTTGGAGTTTTTAAGTACTCACCTGCAAGACTTTCTACTGCATCTAATACTGCATGAAACTTCCGATAGATTGTCTCTTGGGAACGACCAAAGGACAGTCCAACATAACGTTGGGTATCATTCTGGGAGCATGTAACAAGAAATATCGCCACCATCTCATCAACACTTATATGATCCGTACTCTGTAAGTTGTAATGCAGCTCCAGTGTTGTGCATAGGTCCTGAAATGCTTCTGGATGCATTCTTAACATGGTCATACAGTGTACTGGATTATTACTAATCTGATTTTTGAGGTTTCGCCAACCTAATCCTCTTTCTGTCACCATTGGTTGTTTAGAAAAATAACGCTGGTAGTACTTTACCAAAGGTTCAACTATCATATCCAAAAACTCCTCGTCTTCTAAATCGTATAGTTCTAACAACTCTTCTTCTGTAAGATTTTCTAAACCACTAGAATACAGCTCAATTAATCGTATGATCTGCAAAAAAAGAAGAAGTTATTAGGACATTTTAAAAATATTGAAAACATATAAACTGTGAAGCATAATAAATTTATTAACTCTGAAAAGGAAATAAAAAATGCATAAACTAATATTCCATAGAAAACATAAAAATTATTTTTAATCTTTAAGATTAATCGTCGACTGACTTGACTCTCCATCAAGACCCGTGTTTCCAACTCTGCCTTCATATCCTATTTCTCTGAATAATGACATTAACTCTGTGTGAGATGTGGCATTGAATTGTTTGTGACTCTCCGTATTTGTGTTTTTGATGTCTTGTTCTAGGATGATGTCTTGTTCTAGGTTGCCACTCGGATAATAAGTTTTGCACCTTTTCAATTTATTGAGACGATCTCCAATATAATTTCCAGCACGATCATATCCCGTATAACCCTCCATAAATGTAATCCTATCTTCATCATTTCTCGAGCAAACGGATCTTCTTTAAATGCTTTGATACAAGCCCACCAAAAATCAGTCCACCTAGTCAGACCTTGAATTAATTGCATGACTCCATATGCCTCTTTATATGGTGGAGCTTCATTCTTTTCTCTGCGCTCTTTTGCTTCTTCCACTTGTGCACGACGAAATTCCATCATTTCCTTGAAATGTCCATTTATCTCTGTTTCAAATGAATTTTTTCTTCGTGATATGTTTTTCCCCCGGCTTTGTAATATATCTTTTCCTCGATTACTTGGGTATGGAGGACCGTGTGACTGTTTTCCGCTTGACCGCTTTATTGGACCAAAAAGTGATAATGGAGGAGATTCAGGTGCAATGTTTGATGACTGTAGATGCACATCATTTGGAGGAGTAAGGTTTGAGTCATTTGCATCATTATCTTGGGTTATGGGAACAGACGTATCCATTGGTTCCTCCTCATTCTCATTAGCATTCTTTGGACCTTGCGTATGAGTTGGATACATAGCTTCTGGTTTACTGCCTTGACGACCAAATATGCGCCTCATAAGCTCCATATGAGGAATCCCTTTTTCTTTTATATCTTTTGCATATTTTATTTCCTAAAAAAATATTTTGAAATATTAATACAAAATCCAATATTCTTATGTATAAAATAAATGGAACAATGAAAATTTCTAAAAATTACAAATTAATGAACATTTTATATTTCATTAGAAATAATAATTTTATTTATAGGTATCTTTTAAATTTAATATGATGACCTTATGTATAGGTGGGAATAAATAAAATAGATTTAAGTTTCATATCAACTAAACACGTAATATGAAATAAAGTTGTCAATAACAATAGAATGCTGAAATCATGTAGTTTTAATAGCTTTTAGTTTCAATAAGCTACCATCTATATGTATCGACTAAACCATAATTATTTTATATAAATAAGTTAATATTATAGCTTAGGATAACTTACGATGGAGAAAAATAAAGATGATAATACTGTACTATATTAATAATCAGGACTATTATACGAAGCAAGGCAAATGCATTAGAAATTAAAAAATATATTAAATTTTGTAATATTAAAATAATTAAATATTCTAGATATCAAAGTTCATGTATTAGAATAATTTTTGAAAATAATAACATACCTTTTCACGATCATTCCACTAGTCATCATCCATTGTAATGAAACCCGTGTTGTGATCTACCGATATACCGGTAAACATATTCAGCCTTTTATATGATTCCCATTTGTTTCTTAAGATGTCGTATTTACTTTTGAAACAATCCCACTGAAGACTTATACCAGTTTTTTCCAAAAACTCTTTACAAATACGAACTCTTCCAATCTCTTTTGGTAATTTTTGCTTGTATCTAATTTTGGCTAATTCAATATCAAGAAGCTCCAAATATAATCCAACATGCTCATCGTCCCATAATATTTTTTTCTATAATAAACATTAAAAATTTAATACTAAACATACTATATTTAAATTTAACTTTTGATATAAAATTACCTTACGATGGATACTTCCATTTCCAGCACCACCATCATCAACACCACCATCATTAGACATCTTCATCAAAAGCAAATAAATTAATTATTCATATAATAAAGAATACACTAATAACTTTGAAAATATGCAAATTAATGAATATAAAGTGTCTTTAATAGGTTAAAAACCAGACCTTAAAGTTTGAAGAGTCATCTTTGATAAAGATTAAGAACCCATATATATACAAGTTACGTAATATTTTTAAAATTTAACAAATAAAATCAATAATTAGATATTCTAGGAACAGTGTTAAATTTTTTGAATTACTTAACAACCTAAAAAAATCTTTGACCAAAATCTGATTTACTGAAGATATTTTTTTAAAAAATAACAAAACAATAGGAAAACAATCGTTGGAATTTTAGAAATAAATAGCAAATAAATAAAAACAAACCTTGGAGTTTTGAGTTACCACATGGGATTTATGTTGATTTTTAAAAAAATGTGGAGTTAACAATTATACAAAGAACATACCTCAAATTTATACATCAATCATACATCACTTAAACTCAAACTCAACTTCAATTTTTTTTTTAAACATCATGATTGGTAACATTTTTGAGTTATGATTGAAGTATGTACATAAATAAAAAAACATCAATGATACTACATGATGCCAATCAGAGCCATAACTCACTTTGGTAACTCTCATTGAGGTAACTACATCAGTACGTAGTCTGAGTGCTTTGAATAAGTTTCCCTCTTTATACATCAATGCTGCAGTATATAAAATACCAGAATGACAAAAGAAGATTCATTTGACTTTTGATTATGAAATACTGAAATGTGCCCATTTGGTTAGGAACTTGCTATTTGAATACGTTAAAACTCAAAAAACAGATTATTGCAATTTACAATCTATGTTTTTGTGTTAAGAAATATCAATGATTATTAGACCAGGTATGACGGGTCCCGGAGTACAAATTTTCGAAATACTGGCATAATTTTCTTAGATCGAACCATTTTTTGCCGATTTCTCATCTGGAAAATAATTTGAGTTTGTGTTATAAACTTATAAGTAATATATATTTTAATAAACTAGGTCAAATTCATCTTCATCTTATACTTTTTGTTTATAATTTAGTTTCCTATTTATTTATTTTTTTCACTTTAATTTTTCGTGTATGTTTGACAACTTTTTTGATGGATAAATTAATTAAACCTTTTTATTGGTCCCTCTAAAGTTTTGAATGGAAAACTTTTTTCATTTGGGCGATTTGACAAATTTACTTTATCTATGGGGACCCTTAAATCCCTTTATTGTTGTTATTGCCTTTTTCATTTTTTTTTTCCTTTTCCCCTTTATCAGTCCAAAATCTTTTGATCTTCCTGTAGTTATGCTTTAAAGAAACAAATTCAAATTTAATATTTAAAAAATCATTCGAATTAAAATCCGTCTAGACTTATATGTTAAGAGTTTGACACAAATATATATATATATATATATGTATATGATAGAATTACTGAAAATGAAGAATGTGATGAAATAAAATTTGGTGGACCAAGTGAGTTAAGAATACGTTAAAAAAAGCCTTAATTAAAGATGGCAAATAAAAGAAATGGACACATTATATCTCGTGATAGGCTGATTAGAGTCATTGCAATAATAATGATTCACACGGGACAACAATATAGTTGTAGACTTGTAGTCCAACAACGGGTAGAGTAAATAACGGGACCGGTAAGGGCATTTATGTCAAAGGAGTAAAAAAGTTCGATGGACCCCACTTATTGTGAGTTTTTAACTGTGTCACGCCTCACTAACACGATTCACGACTATTCACGACACTTCACTCAACTCTCTCTCTCCCTCTCCCTCTCTCTCTCTCCTCTGTAAATTATAGGTAATTTTCCCGAGAAATTAAACTCCGAGAAAACGAAAATAAAGGAATTATCTCGGGAACCAAATTCACTGAGAGAAGCTTCTCTGACTTGATAGTCCTATAGAATTTGTTTGGTCGTTTTGGATTGGAAAAAATGTCGATGAGTTCTGCAACCGGAGCTGTGAATTACAGAAATGGGACGCAAAGAAGCTCACTCAGAAGTCACTCCTCTAATTCTACTTCCGCTGGACAAAAATCTTCACTCAAATCCAAGTCTGTGCTTAGAAAGAGCAGCCCCGCCGCACTTGGTGGCGCCTCTTCTAAAGCTGGAACCGGTGGTAAATATCCTCTGTTCATCTTTTTTTTTTTACATTGAATTTTCTCTGTTACGTTTTGTTTTCCCCCTCAAAATAGAAACTATTTGAATCAATGTATTTGAAATGTTGGATAAGCTAATTTCATTTGACGATTATGGACTGGTTTTTATTATTGCTGTTAATTGTGAATTCTTTAAAGTTCCTGGGAGGGTTCGAGTAGCTGTGAGATTAAGGCCACGCAATGGTGAAGAAATGATTGCTGATGCTGATTTTGCTGATTGTGTTGAGCTTCAGCCAGAGGTATGATTCCTATTTATACTAAGTTATATATATATATATATATATATATGTGGAGAGCTCAATTGGAATTTTTGTTTATCAGTTATGTGTTTGATTTTTATTTTTGTTAGCTTAAGAGGTTGAAACTCCGGAAAAACAATTGGGACACCGATACATTTGAGTTTGATGAAGTGCTCACCGAGTTTTCTTCGCAGAAGCGAGTTTATGAAGTTGTTGCAAAACCTGTTGTGGAGGTATATACATTGATCATAGATGTGCACTCCACCTTTATTTTCTTTGCTGTATTATTGTTTATTATCAACATTCTCACAGCTTCACTGTTGTTGAAGCATTAAGATGATTTCTCCCTCTTTTTTATTTTTATTTCTGTAGGGTGTTTTGGATGGTTACAATGGGACAATTATGGCGTATGGTCAGACTGGTACTGGTAAGACCTATACACTTGGGCAGCTCGGGGAAGAAGATGTAGCTGATCGTGGAATTATGGTCCGTGCTATGGAGGATATTTTAGCCGAAGTCTCCTTGGAAACAGATTCTATATCTGTCTCCTATTTGCAGGTTGTTATATTTCTCGATACTATTTTTTCTTTTTTCTTTTTTAGTTTCATGTGAGTTCTTGGAAAGTTTACTTAATGTATTTTTTTTGCTGGATTAAAATACAGCTTTACATGGAGACTGTTCAAGACCTTCTTGATCCAGCTAATGATAACATTGCCATAGTTGAGGATCCAAAAAGTGGAGATGTTTCACTTCCAGGTGCCACCTTGGTTGAAATTAGGGATCAACAGAGTTTCCTGGAACTACTGCAACTTGGAGAAGCTCACCGGTTTGCTGCTAACACCAAGTTAAACACTGAGTCATCCCGTAGTCATGCTATCTTAATGGTGAGAATTATTGACCCTGAATTTGGTTGGAGAGTAGTTGGTAAAATGCTTTGCATATTCATGGTCAACTAAGTTGCAGGTAAATGTCAAGCGCTCTTTGAAAACAAGAGATGGTTTCTCGAGTGAAACTAGTGGAAACTCACATATGGCAAAATCTCTCAAGCCTCCTGTTGTCCAGAAGGGAAAATTAGTTGTGGTGGATCTTGCTGGGTCAGAACGTATCAATAAATCTGGTTGATATTCTCAGCAAATGGACTTAGCTCTAATATTTATATTTTCCTTGTATCTGAACTGGTCTTTGTTTATATGTATTTTACCAGGAAGTGAGGGACATACTCTAGAGGAAGCCAAATCTATCAATCTCTCTTTGAGTGCACTGGGGAAATGCATCAATGCACTTGCCGAAAATAGTTCTCATGTTCCATTCCGTGATTCAAAGCTAACTAGATTGCTTAGAGATTCATTTGGAGGCAAGTTAGTCTCTGCTTTTTGTGTGGATTTATATATGTTAGTTTTAGATGAAAAAAAACTCAGCTGCATGGTTTTTCGATCCTCTCCAATTTGTACTATCTTGACTTGCTTGACATGTGGCTTGTGATCTCAACAGGAACTGCGAGGACCTCCTTAGTTATTACAATCGGTCCATCACCACGACATCGAGGGGAGACAACAAGTACTATAATGTTTGGGCAGAGGGTAGGGCTCATAGCTTTGGACTTCACTTTTAGTTTGATTATTACATAGCACGATTCTTCCAGCTTTTAATATTAATTCACTACTTGCTACTTCGAATTTTGCTTTGCTCATTTTTATGACTATCTTTAACTTTTTGGTTATTGCTAGGCTATGAAAGTGGAAAACATGGTGAAGTTAAAGGAAGAGTTTGATTACAAAAGCTTGTCTAAAAGACTTGAGGTACAACTAGACAATCTAATTGAGGAAAATGAAAGACAGCAGAAAGCCTTCGTTGATGAAATGGAAAGAATAACAGTAGAAGCACATAACCAGATTTCTGAGGCTGAAAAGAGATACGCCAATGCACTAGAGGTGAGTTCTTTTTGTAACGTGATGGAATGAGACCTTGCTATAGAGATGTCTATTTTGTGTGTGGATTCAATTGCCAAATCTGTGTGTAGGAGGAAAAGCTAAGGTATCAGAATGATTACATGGAATCAATAAAGAAGCTTGAAGAGAACTGGTCAAAGAATCAGAAAAAGCTTGCTGCTGAAAGACTGACACTTGGAGAGAAAAATGGCCTGGACATCACATCAAATGGAAATGTAATGTCTTTCGTCTTGCATGATATTTTGTTCACCTTGCAGATATAGACTCTGTAAATCTGATTTATATATTTTTTTTTCTTACAGAGATCAATAGCCCCTGCCTTGGAGGAAGTCTCTGAACTGAAAAAGTTGCTTCAGAAAGAAGCTCAACTGAAGAAGGCGGCTGAAGAGGAAGTGAATAGCCTGAAACATCAACTCGCTGAATTTAAAAAAGTGGAAGTATATATCGAAAACCTTCCTTCATTTGTGTTTTTTTCCGTTCTTGTTTTGGTTTTTGTTTGTGATTTTTTCAGCTCAAAAGTTTTATCGAGCTGCAATTTCTTAATTGCTTAGGTATCAGGAAATTCTGAGATCATGAGACTCCACAAGATGTTGGAAAATGAGACACAACAAAAAGAAAAGCTAGAAGGGGAAATAGCGACATTGCATACTCAACTACTGCAATTAAGTCTTACTGCTGACGAGGTAAATAATACAGTAATCTTCACACGAGAAAGCAAATTGTTCCATTTTACTGAATTTCAATAAATTAGTTGAAGGTATCTTGTTTTACGTTTCTTTATATATTTTTGGCAGACACGACGGAACCTTGAGAAACATGGTTCAGAGAAAACTGCTGGTGCTCTAGATTCGTTTATGTCTCAGTTAAGACTTCCTCAGATCCAAGATCCAGGAAATGCAGAGAAGCAACCTGTAGCTAGACTATTTGAACAAGGTAATTTCTGACGTTTGACACTATTGGTTGGTTTTTATCAGTTCATTACACCAGTAACATATATGACACATTATACCGGTTTGCTTCCTGAAGTGGGGTTGCAAAGGATCTTGTCTCTGCTTGAAGCTGAAGATGCTGATGTGCAGATTCATGCCGTCAAAGTGGTAGCAAATCTGGCTGCTGAAGGTTTCTTTCTGAAATCTTTTATCCTTTGAATTTCTTCATTTCTGGGCCTCATTATCTCTATAAACTGTTTATCTTATGAAACACCAGAGGCAAATCAGCAGCAAATAGTGGAAGCTGGGGGTCTCACCTCCTTGCTGATGCTTCTGAGAAATACAGAAGATGAGACTATTCACAGAGTTGCTGCTGGTGCAATCGCCAATCTTGCAATGAACGGTAATAAATTGCTGTTCTCATGGTTTAAATTCTTTACTTTATCATTTCATATTTTTGTATTTTGCTTGCTAAAGCAATTTATATTTACTCGTATTTTCAGAAACCAACCAGGAGCTGATCATGGATCAAGGAGGCATCGGTTTATTGTCATCAACAGCAGCCAATGCTCAAGATCCTCAGACCCTCAGGATGGTTGCAGGAGCAATTGCAAATCTATGTGGGAACGGTACTTACGATTCACATTTCATATCCCATCTTAATGAAGAAGAATCCACAAGCTATGGATTGATATTTCCTAAACACATTATTTCTTTTGCATTACATAGATAAATTGCAGACAAAACTAAGATCAGAAGGTGGGATTGCAGCTCTGTTGGGAATGGTCAGATGTGGGCATCCTGATGTTCTTGCACAAGTAGCTCGGGGAATTGCAAACTTTGCCAAATGCGAGTCAAGAGCATCAAGTCAAGGTAAAAACCCTATTCATAATCCAATATTCTCTTTGGGAGAAGCTAAACATGTCATTATCAAATCTCATCCCATGTAGCAGGAACTAAAAGAGGGAAATCACTCTTAATAGAAGATGGCGCGCTCTCTTGGATAGTACAAAACGCCAAAACCGAAACTTCAGCCATCAGGCGACATATAGAGTTAGCTCTCTGCCACTTAGCGCAACATGGTAAGTATCAACCACATTGATTTGCATTCGGAATCATGGCATTGGAAAACATAACTTTTGAGTATTGCAGAAGGGAATGCGAAAGAGATGGTGAAAGAAGGAGCAATCTGGGAGCTGGTGAGGATCACAAGAGACTGTTCGAGAGAAGACATAAGAAGTCTTGCTCATAGGACTCTCACTTCAAGTCCCACTTTCCTCACTGAACTCAGACGTCTCCGTGTTGATATCCGGTAAACCCGTTTTAGCGTCTAACTTGACCCAAAACCCGAATGGCTGCCTGGAATAAACAATGATTAAATTATTCTAATTCAAAGAGACGATGAGTTTTATGATTTTGGTTTTACTTAGTGTTCTGGGTTGGCATTTTTTGGGGGGTGTTGATTGTGTATACTTATTATTTTGGTGGATTTTGTTTGTGTGCATATAGACCTACTAATGAAATTAAAATAAATTTATTGTTGGATTGGGAGAGTTTCTCTCGTCCGATACTCTACAATGGCTTCAATTATTCTTTAATTCCTCTCCGATCGATCAATCTGTACGACTATTTGGATGAAAATTTTGTTTCAGTTAATTGAGCCACTAAACCGCTGAAACCAAATCGAATTAACCGGAGCTTAATTAAAATCTTGATTAAAGTGGGTTGGGCACCAGTAAGTTGATTAATGTTATTTATATCCCGAACCTAACTAATCTCCACCGGCCCAATACTGGCCCATAATATTGTAGGTCTATTATAAGTTACGAGGCGCCAAAACCCTTACGATGTTACGACATTGTTTGTTTTGTCTTATAAAATCTCAGCCGGCTATAGACAATGGAGGGGCTAATGTAATGCTATGGAATTAGCTTTGCTTGGACCAAACTATCATCCTACGTACTAAAGTCAAACAAGTTTTTGTCAACTATTAAAGTAATCATAATTACGATTTTTTATTAATCACTATAGTATATCGAATTTTGAAAATCCAGTGTCAACATTATATTACTTTAACTTAGGTTTGGTCAACTACTGTATGTAACTAATTTAGAATCGTAAAACATAAGCAATACATAGTTTTATCAGCCGGCCCCGCTCGAACAAATCTAAAACAAACAACTTCTAATTAATTTCTTACTTTTTGTAGATAATAGAAGCGTTTCATGAACATTAGCTCCAAAGTGGAGGGAGTGGTGAAATTTGTCATAGATAATTGGAAATTTCGGTATTTGGTATTTTTCCAAAGTCGTGATGTACAATGTACATATTTTTCAAGAGATTCAATTCATGAAGACCTATTGTCGATTGAAATCAATCTGGTAGTACTGTTATTAGATAATAGCAACTAAAGATAAACAAAATAATTAGTAATACAATAAGGCTATTAAAAAAATATAAAAATGAAGTCAGAAGCGGCGTGAGAGTGGAATGGTGTGTTACCACTCCTAATTAATTGTGTTAGCTTCCAGCATTCCACTTCGTCACTACTCAACAGCTAACTCATCTCATAGATCATGCTGTAGTTGTGATTATTTATTTATTTCCTTCTTAATATTACTTTTTTTAAAAATTGTTTATTCAAAAGTCAACCCATTGTTAACATTGTAAATCAACACTTTTGTCTCTGTATTTTAGATATTTTTATGAAACAAAAGTCAAACCATCTCTTTATTTTTGCACAACAAAAGAAATCTCTCCTCAAGTAATTAAGGTTTATTACTCATTACTCCTCAAACATTTAGTAGGATAACAAACCAAAAATTCAATATAATAAGACCGCTGCAAAAATGTATAAATTTAAAAACCTTTAAAAATATTTCTTCTGTTATATCACAACTCATAGAAAAACATACAAACTATCATTTACCCATTACTAGAATTAAAAAAAAAATATAGTATTTCATTGCTAGTTATCCTTTTGTTGATTTTATAAAAGTGAGTTTTAAACATTCACCAGCATTAGTTTATAAGCGTTTGAATATGTTAAAGACTCATGTACATGTTTATGAACGACAAAATCCAATAATAGTCAAACTTCTAGACTGCATTTTCAATATTTATTTGGACAGCAGAAATCTTATAATTTTAGAGAAAATCTTTAGATCCGCGAAATTCTCCTAAAACTGTGGAGATTTGTCGACGACACTTGTAATAGGGAAGAGTCGAACATTACCTTATTCGTATATTCTGCAAGTATCTTATTTATAAAATTTCAGTCGGCGATACATTGGCCTAATCAATTTACTATCTATTAAAGTGAATAAAACTATTTAAACATATAAAATATCTGACTAAATTAATACGAAAATACATGTTTTTGTCACGTCCGAGGAACAACATGCCTAACGGTGTGACCTTAGCAAATTTATTTAGAAAAATTTATCTTCTCGATTATCTTTAACAATTATATAATACTCTTTTTAAAATATGCTTATTAGTTATTAATGGGTTACTATACCGAGGTCGTGCGAATATCTTCCCGATATTGGAATTTGAACTTATTTATGATCTATAAAAAAAAAACCAATTGCAGACTGATGAGATTGAAAAATCATTTATGAGTATCTTATATATGGACATGAGAAAGCTGTCAGACAGACAAACTCTCCTCGAACATAGATATCCTATTAGTCTAATAAATTATACAATTACATTAAAATTTGATGTGCATAATCAAAAGATATGATATTTGCCAATACAACTGATTAAATGTAGTTGATAAAAAATATCTACATATTATTGATGTATTAGCACTTAACCCTAATTAAAAAAAAATGTTTGTCACACTGTATAGAGAATATTCACAGCAATCGATCAAAACGAACAAGATCATCGATTTTGCACAACAATGAACAAAAGGGTTTTAGACTTCTTTTCTTTGATGGAAGAGCGAGGGAAAACGTATTCGAATTTGGCGCCAAAACACTAACAGTCAAAAAGCAACCACCGAACTTTGTCTCGACAAAGGCAGTCCTTTTCCTGGTTTCCATGTGCAATTACGAAACTACCCTATGTAGATTTGGTTGGTTTGCACTTATTTAGAATCAAAGTTAACAACATCCTTACTATAAAAGGAATTTCCAATACTCGGGAAAAGAGATGTCTTGCCATGTCAGCAAAATTCTCCACGAGTTTTTTTTCTGTCCATTCAACGTTTTGTTCCTACGAGTTGCGCAAAGGCTGTTTTTTTTCTTTTCTTGTGGGTTGTGTTTTTTGTCCTTTAAGCTCCACATACTTTTTGATTTTTAAAATCGTATTATTCGTAAAGAAAAGTCACATAAAAAAGATTATCAAAAAATAAGAATTTTTCGAAGATTTAACGGCACCGACTGACCCGACCCAAATCCTCGTGGACCCCTTTTTATCTTGGTTGATTCTAGTGCAAGAATCCATCGTCATGATCTTATACGTCCTGATGACATGGCTCCTCACCGGCTACCGGTTACCGGCCGTTCCCGTTTCTTTGTACATTTTTCCAATAAAAGCTGACGTGGAAAAGAGAACAAAGAGAAAAAAAAAATGCCAAAGAGCCAGACATATTTTCGACTTATAATTACTAATTAGCTAACAGCATAACATATTAGTTGTTATGGACGCACGTAAAAGCTTATAACCCTACTCTTTTTTTTTTTTTTTTTTGGTAGTTGTTCTAAGATTTTCCGCCAACAGATTTGATCTTTTACACATTTATTTTGTAATTTTTCCTAACAGTACTATTGGATGTGGAGTTATAATATTTAAAACAGATTTAAATACCAAGCAAATAGTCATTAATGATAGTCATTAATAGCTAATAAACGGAGCAGAATAGTTAAATAGAGAAGAAGAGTCATCTTTGTCCGTTAAGCTTGACGAATAGTTAAATGCTTTTGCAGCTTCGGTTACTGCATCGCACGTCCAAGGATGAATGAAACTGAAATTCGCAAGATCTAGACCGTGAATGATTTATAGATCGTTAAGACATATATTTGCACGTGACATAGTTCTGTAGAAAGTGGCCCATACGTGGGGCATATTCGTATTTAATGCGAATGATCTCCTTAGATCCTTGTGTGAGACATACACTTGTTTCTTTTCAAAATTGTTCTCGTACTATAATCTAATACAACACATAATAATATAAGAGAATCTTATAGTTTTGGAATCTTCTAAATGTAGCCTATTTATTTAATCCGAGAATAAGAAAGTCAGCGAAATCACGCTTATGAACGATCATAAATCTAGAAAAGATGATATGTGATATTCCGTTTTAAGTGTATTTATATGTGTTTCATTTAATAATTATTATGATTTATGACTAATATAAGTTGGTATAGGTTCGGTAAATGAGTTATGGCCTCATCTCATGTGTAGGCCAAGAAAATCACCTCATCGACGTGAGTACTTTTCTTACGCTACCTCTGGACCAATTAAATGGTAGCACGTGAGTAGCCCCTGAATTCTGTAGAGGGACGGACAGTTTTACCCCTCACGACACGCTTAAAGTGACACTCTCACTTGCCAGCTTTTAAGTGGGCCCCCATTAGATCTTTCTCTTCTTAAAAGTGCGTGGAGATTCCCAGGATATGAAAAGACATTTAAACCCTTGGAAATTTAATAGTCCCGAGTCAAATGCAAGGGTAGTACCAGAGTATTTTTAAGTTTGGAAAAGTACGGAATTTGAAGAAGCGCGTAGCTCTCACGTTCTCACGTTCTCACGTTCTCACGTAAAGAGGTGAGTGAATCAATGAAGGAGAAGAATTCTCATCTTAGCTACGAAGCGAGTATCATTTGACGTGGGACCTTTAAGATTATGACACGTACCCTACTCTGGCCGTTAGATCGACGATTGTCGGAAAAAAGGATCATAGTAGAGTGGAATGCACGCAAAGTAAAGAGAAAACCACCCAGGACAGGTGGCGTCCTAGCTGGCAGTTGAACAACCAGAATTAAGGATCTATTGACACGTGGATGGCTGGTGGGTTTTATTGGTTTCCCTCTTATGATGGGATCTCTAACTAATTTCGGGAATATTTAATAGCAAATTTAACCATTTTTTTTCCGGGATTTACTCCGATTTCGATAACTTTGTGTCAGTCCCGCTAATAAATAAGCAAAATAGATATTCGATGGAAGGATTAGATCATAACAGAGATAATTTATATTTCAGGAAAGGTATGGAACGTACAAAATTATAAATGAATTACCATAAATAAAAAGATTTTCGTTGACACGTTAAAAGCATGACTAAATATAACTCTGACGTCAAAAAAAGAAAGTAAAAATGAATAACGTTATGGTGGAGTTAACATTTTAAGGTTAACAAAAAAAATAATGAAACATTACAAGTCCAAGTGGGGAAGACTTTTAGCATTTGTAACAATGCGATGCGTGATTCGTGCTATTCCATTCCATGTGACTTTTCTACAATTTGCAGAGAGAAATATTACCAACTTAATTAAATATTATATTTATCTATATATATAAATATATGGAGCCAAGTGCATGGAAGGATTATGTGAAAGCGTGTTTTGATACATAGGAAAAAAAGAGAGAGAGAAAAAAGTATCAGTTTATCAGAGTTCCAGAGCGATTAAAACGGTACCGTTTGTCTAGAAAGAAACGCTGGTGTAGAGATTTAACATGTGTTTAGTTGGACGTCTTTAAAACAAGAAAGAGGAAGAAGAAGAAGAAGAAGAGTTTGGAAACGACGGCGTATTTGCAGTAGAGAGATTGAGAGTTAGATATGGCGATGAAGGGTTATCTGGATGAGTATGAAAAGCTTGTGATTAGGATGAACACTCCCAGGTTTGTGTTTTTTTTTTATTCTTCTTCATTTTTTTGGATTTTATTTTGGATTTTCTTATAGATTAGAACATATCCTGTCGAACTGCATAAACCCAGAAATTGGGTCCTCTCTTTGTCTAGTCGTTTTTTCTGGGTAACTTATGATTTTTGTGTTTCCATTTTCTTGAATTTTTCCCCCGGGTTTCCACCTTCAGGAAAATTCTCCCGGAAAAAATATTTTTTATCAGTCCGGGAAATGATGAAATTAATTTCAAAATTTAAAACAGAATTTTGAAACATCAAATCTTCTTTTTTGATTTTCTTTTTATTTAAATCAAATAGAAATATTAAAAAATTGTTCTTTCTGTTTTTCCTAGAAGATTTTCCCAACTTTCCTTTCACGTCCTCTTTTTTTCTTTAATCAACTTGAATGTTTTTGAGGACTTATCTTCTCAAAACTTTAATTTATAAATCATACTAATTGAGATAATGAATTATATATTTTCTGACAAAAAAGTACAAATCTAAAACCAAGTCATACATTATTACAGGGTCGTTATCGACAATGGTGTTTGTTCTTCAGCGACAATTGTCAAGGTAAGATATTTTCTTAATTAAAATTGTTAGTTCCAAATAAAATTATTAGCTTCAGAACAAATCCTAATGATTGAAAAAATTAACAATAATTTTAATCTCAGGTTGATAGTTCAAGAAGAAATGGGATATTGTTAGAAGCTGTACAAATTCTAACAGATTTAAATCTCTCCATTAAAAAAGCTTACATTTCTTCTGATGGAAGATGGAACATGGATGGTAATAAATATTTAAAATTCAAATTATCATTATTAATATCTTTCTTATAATTATATTTATAACTTTCTTTCCTAATTCGTTTTGTCTAATTACTGCAGTTTTCCATGTGACTGACTTAAACGGAAACAAATTGAATGACCAGAGCGTTTTGAAATACATTGAACAGGTAATTTCGTAATTATAAAGTTTCATAAAATATGTTTAAACAATACAATATTCTTAATTCAAGATCGTAGATACTAAATCTAGAAACCTTATTTCTTTCCTGATTTAACAGTCGATTGAGACGGTTTACTACGGAGAAAACATTGAAGTAAGCGGTTTAACATCCTTAGAGTTAACCGGAACCGACAGAATCGGTTTACTGTCTGAAATGTTTGCGGTTCTCTCTGATCTCAACTGTGATGTGGTTGACGCTAAGCTATGGACACATAACGGTAGAATTGCTTCCATAATCTATCTCAGAGATGGTAGCTCAGGATCTCCGATTCTTGATTCTCAAAGAATCTCCAAGATAGAGGGACGGTTAAAGAACGTTTTGAATGGAGATAACGACGTTGAATCCGCTGCAAAGACTCGTGTTTCTGTGGATTCTATGATGCACATAGAACGTAGACTTCACCAACTTATGTTTGAAGATAGAGATTACGAGAAAAGATCCAAGAAAGAGGAAAGATCTCCAATGGTGGTTGTGACGGTTCAGAATTGGGCTGAGAGAGGTTACTCTGTTGTAAATGTACATTGTCAAGACCGGACTAAGCTTTTATTCGATGTGGTTTGTACGTTAACCGATATGGAATATGCTGTGTTTCATGCTACCATCAACACATCTTCTGATCAAGCTCACTTGGTATGTTCCTTGAAATGATCCTGTAAATTCATGATGTTTCTTTTTGGTGTGATTTTGAGCTAAAAGATGTTTCCTTTGTTTGGTTAAACTGTTTAGGAATTCTATATCCGGCATAAGGATGGATCACCTATAAGTTCAGAAGCAGAGAGACAACGAGTGATTCAATGCTTAGAAGCTGCAGTTGAAAGAAGAGCATCTGAGGTATATATAAGACTATTCTTGAATTGATTGGTATTTCGAATGTTTTAATCCAAAATCTAAAACGTTCTTTGATTTTGTTTGTTTCTAGGGTGTGAGATTAGAGCTGAGACATCAGGACAAACAAGGTTTACTAGCGGAAGTAACGCGGACATTTAGAGAAAACGGTATGAATGTTACAAGAACAGAGATATCAACGAGTGGTGACATGGCTGCAAACATATTCTATGTAACTGATGCAAATGGAGACGAACTGGACTTGAAATTGATTGAATCGGTTAGGGAGAAAATCGGTTTGGAGTGTTTAAGAGTAAAGGAGATGCCAACAGTGAACCACAAGAAGGAAGATGGAGAAGAACAGCAACAGACTAAAGCAGTGTTAGTTTCACTTGGGAGTTTGGTTTGGAGAAATCTATTCAACTTTGGTCTGATCAAATCATGTTCTTAAAATCTTGGGTTAACAGAACCACTGGGTTGATGAGAAACATCCTTTGAGAGGCACGCGAACTTTGTTGAAGAAGTTCGCTTGCCTTAGAAAGGATTAGCCTTTTAATCGGTGTGGTTTGGTAGATTGAAATTTAAGTTAAGAAATGGTTGGTCATGTTCTTGTAAATAGAAAAAAACGAGGAGAGGTATTATTTATTAGAAAACCAGAAATTGCTTACGTGTTATTGTGAGATTTTAGATGTCAGAATAGGTTGTACAAAGTTTCTAAAATTATTTAATTTATTATTGTTTGGTTATGTTTTAATTTTGTGTGTTTGATAATTAGTAGTTGACTTGTATTTTCTTTGTGGAATACTATAATGTTTTAAAGTTGGGTCATATTGTTTATAAATTTGGAAAAAAAAATCTAGATGTGGTTCCACATGACATCTCTATATTTTATAGCGAAACATTTTCAGGAATTCGTACCACCGGACCAATCATTTTTCATATGATTATAAATGTTGTTGAGCAAGTCCAATAATTTTAATTAAATTTTTTAATGGTAGTCGTATGGCAAAACGTAATTTACAAGAATTTGCATCCATAATTTACCAAAAAATAGTCGTATGTTCTAGAATTTGAATATTGGAAGTTTGCATCATAATTTGCCAACAAGAAAAAGGACAATAAAGGTAGGTAGCCAATAAAGAATTTGGGTGGGTGATTAATGGAGCAATTGGAAAATGATGCATTTGCTGGTCTCTCTTTGCACGTTGCTCAATTTCTTATTCAGTTTTGTTAGAAATTTATTTCACAA
The DNA here is from genome assembly GCA_963854855.1 of Nasturtium officinale. Classification (NCBI taxonomy): domain Eukaryota; kingdom Viridiplantae; phylum Streptophyta; class Magnoliopsida; order Brassicales; family Brassicaceae; genus Nasturtium; species Nasturtium officinale. The sequence goes on along the minus strand of OY978501.1, from coordinate 3,458,119 downwards.
AAGTTGGTGGTTGAAACTTGAATGTCTGAATATAGATTTGTGTCATTTTTTTCAAATTCAAAATCTCCAAAGATCAGATGTCCATCTCCAATCCAGTCAAAGATATATACGTCGTTCTCATGTATTAGGTTTTAGTTGTTAATTAGTTTATGTATCAATAATACCGACAGCTTTTCATGTTATTGCCTCAATTATTTTTAATAATATAAAATCTTGACTATATAATAAATTTCATATTTTTTACACCTATTCACTTATCCAACATTTTAATGGATATCCGAAATACTTTTGACAAAAACAAAATACAGCCAATGGAAGTTCTCGATTACATACAACTTGATAATTAGTATGCAGGAAGTATCAAGTATGTATAACTCTCACAATATAGCCCTCATAATATATTTTAATTTAACAAAGTTTCCCCAAATATATTAACTTGGACTAACTTGTTATTGTATATTCGTATGAAAGAGAAAACAAGACAATCATGGGTGATGGATATCGCCGGTTCACGCTCATTCTAATTAACCATACATTAAACCGGCCAAGTTTCTTCAGTCTGTTTGTACACTACGCTCTGTGGTCGGGAGCTTTCGTACATGAGAGATGAGAGAACCAACAGCAACAGAGAGCCAGACAGAAACATCAGCAAGAGTTTTTTTTTGTATATGTCAGCTTCAACTTCCGTAATTTATCGGCTATTCCTTGAATGTTTCAGAAAAGTCACTCCCTTTAGTTCTTACAAAGCTCTTTAAGATGTTTATAGAAGCACCGGAAAATAGGAGAAATGAGGTGACAAGAAAAGTGATTTTATGCGGTAATCAATCAGAATCACAAGAACATCAAACATTGAAACTTTTTGACATGGCAAATTCCATAACAAAAAAAGTAGGACTAGCCAAGACCTGCGCTTTCGTCTTGGCGAGGTGCGTCTTCTTTGATGCGCGGTGGTCTAACAATCTTATCAATAAGTCCATACTCGATAGCTTCTTCTGCGTTGAACCTTTTCATCCGGCTCAAGTCTTTAAAGACCTGAATCATCATATCATCATGAGCACACATAAATTCAAAATGTTTACCTAAAACAGTAAATATAAATTATTTGATTTGGTCATTGTGAAAACATCATAACTCACCCTTTCTGCAGGCTGGCCAGTATTCTTGGCTAGTTCATTGAAGAGGTAATCTCTTATTCGTGAAAGCTCTTTTGCTTCATTTTGGATATCATCAGCCTGAGGGAAGTTTGAGTTTAAAAGGATTGAAATAATGAATCACATAACGTTGAAAGGTTTTTAGAAGAAAAAAACTCGAAAGGCAGCTTATTTACCTGACCACGAGCTGCACCAGCTGGTGATTGGAGGGCGATTCTTGACAATGGCATCGCAAAGCGTTGACCCTTTACACAGCAAAAAGGATACCCAAGAAAAAAAAAACAATAGTTCACTTTTAAGTGCCCTCAGAGTCTAGCATATACATTTCCTTTGATTTCCAAGTATACATTAACTTTGGAGAATGATGCATAGATGATCCAATACATGTGGAAATAAATCACCTTTTCTCCGGCTGCAAGAAGAAAACCTGCAAGGTTATAAGCAAGCCCAACGCAATGTGTTCCAACCGGACTTTTCAAGCTCTTCATTGTATCATAGATTGCTAGACTTGGAGTAAGCTACAAAAATTACAAACTTTTTAACCTTAAGAAGCTAGAGAAGTATAAGCAAAGAATAAAAAATGTAAAGAACAAAAGAGAAACTTACGTCGCCACCTGGCCCATTTAAGTACATATAAATCCTCCTCGAGTCATCAAGAGTGTCAAGGTACAACATGGTTGCTAATATCTGGTTGCTAAACTCTTCATCGATGTTTTGTCCAATGAAGATGACACGCTCTCGATACTACAGCAAAGATTTAAGTTACCACTTTCACAGTGACCATAAAAAAACCCTACAAAACGTATATGCATGATTATGTACAAGTCAAATATACATACAAGGGCATTCCATATATCAACCCATTGCCAAGTGCCTTCTTCTCTGTTTCTGTAGGGCACTCTTGGTGTTCCTATAGGCATCATCTTTACCCGTGACCTGCTCGCCTTCCCATTCCTGCAGAACACAGAAACCACACTGAATTTACCACAGAAGACAAACATAAAGAATCATAACATTCGAAGGCAATGACATTTACATCCTGTTATGTACTACAAGTCTTTAGCTCAATTATCACCTTTCATCATTCACTAGAGGAAATTCCATTACAAATCAAGTATAAATACTGTTAATTCCCAGATTGGGGCAGCAAAAACCCTAAAATTTATAAGGAAAATACAACAAGAGGAGCCTCCAAGCAAAACCCAAGTCTTGAATCAATTCAGCAAAAGAAGAATTGACATTACCTGGATTCCAGACTCTTATGAACTCTTCCATAGAACTCCTTATTCAAATTCTGATACCCACTTGCCAAAAAGCCTGAACAAATTCCGACAAGAGTAACACAAATTAATCAGTTCCCTCGGCACAGACCAATTCGATTGAAAACGCTAAATTTCGAACAGATTAAGAAGAAATGGAACAAACTTGCAGATTGAGGCTTTAACCCCGAATAAAGCTTGATGCTACACCTACAGCTGCAAAAAAAAAAAAAAAAAATCAGATGCAAGTGAATATAGATGTATAATCAGATATAAAAGTATGTAAATTTAGAGAGTTTGAAGATTGCCTCGGACTCAGATAAGGCTGCTGAAGTGTTGTATTAAGCGAGACCGCCATGCCTCTCGAGCGTGTCTGAGCCGAACACTGATTTTGTTTTTGTTTTTGTTTTTGTTTTTAATTTAGACTAGAAGGAGAAAAACTTACAGATTGGGTATTTTTTTTTCTTCTTGTAGACGATAAGTTTTATCAACTATATTGGTAAGTCTAACCGATTGGTTCACATGTGCAATTGTATTTCTGATTTTTACTTGGTTACTGAGTAAACAGAAATTGAACTTCCAATTCCTGAATCTGTTGGTTTAATAGGGTTCATAGCCATTTTGGCACTGATTTAATCATCTCATTCCAGTTTCACAACACACACACCACCATGATATTTCACTATTGAGTACCTAAATTGGTTTGACAAAACCGGTATAGAGACACTCAAATCTTTCCGGACAATAACAAAACAAAAGTTTATTCATTAAAAAGATTTCCCACGACAGATAATAATTTTCGTCTCAAAACTAACCAAGATAGCAGAGAGTAGCGAAGCAGAAACAAGTAAGTGTTATAGTGGTCTAAGAAGAGGGCTTCTCGTAAGAGTTTTGATCTCTAAACTCAGAAACGGCGCTACGAATCATCTGCTCGACATGTGGCTGCACAAACAAGTGAGTGCTATCAAGTACATGAATTATGAATTTCTGAGACGAAGGCATCGAATTGTTCATGTTCACTATGAACTGTGCCATTGGAATATCGCTGCAAACAAGGACATAAAGAGAGGGGGAAAATATAAAACTGAATTAATCAATCGGACTTCAATCATGTTCATCACGATTTGCTTGAGATTCGAAACAACAGTACCATGAAATGAACACTCCTTTGATTGCATTAACCATTGAAACAAGTAAAAAAACCTGTAACAAACCGAATAATCTGAGATCAATTTTCATCAAATGAGACTCGAGAACATTCTTGAAAACTCAGAGCAAACAAGGATCATATGAGCAAATAAAGCTTAATCCTTGTTCCAATTTAAGGAACCCAAATGAAATTAGGGGTTTTAAACTAGATGCAACGATTCCGAAACTGGGTTTTCGCTACCTACACTTCAGCCAATAGAACTCGATTCCTAAATCTAAGACTTCACGATTATAGACCAAATAAATCGAACCCACACACACCTTTTAAACCGTCACGAAGAAGATCGAAGAAGCTTGCTTTGGTTGGAGGAATTAATCTTAGAGGTAGAGCGAAGTTGGAAACATTAGAAAGAGAGAAAGATCTCACCTTGATAACCAAGTTCTTCCGATAGCCACAGCGATTGAGAGAGACTGGCTTTATAAGTTAACATAATTACAGAACTGAAACGGAAGCTTCTAACTTTATCAAGTTCTCAAACATCCTCGTTTTATTACATCATTCAAATGTCAAAAGGATATCCCATTCTTGAATACATGAATTACATTTGTTTTTCCCAACACTGAAATTATTCAATTTTTTTTTATATATAACCAGTAGTTAACGAGCTTAATCATTTTTACAAATAAATGATCAAGACATGAAAACAGCTGACTTATGATCTGAAAATGTTTCTAGGAAAGAAAAAAAATACACAAATCTCTCTGCCATTAATCATACAAACATCAAACCGTTAACATTTTCCCATGTCCCCCGAGCACGCGCTGTATCTTAAAGCGCGGTGTCAATCAGATGAAATGCCAAATAAGATGGACCACGTTTCATCAGTCAGTCCTCGTAATCATCCAGCGCAGAATAAATCATCCTACAAACGAAGGTTGCAGACATTTACTGTTTTAGCTATCTTGATCTATAATGAAGAAGATCAAGCAAAGAGGGGTTCCAATAAATATTTGCTTTTTACCAGAAGATAGTGAGAAAGAGGTTAAGGATTATGTAAGCAAGCTTGAACAGGCGTTTCTTCTTTTCCCAGTTAAGCAAATTGAAGATCTCGGTGACATCTACTAAGTGTTGTCGTTTCGAGTAACTGAACAATGGAGAAACCGAATGGATATCAAGACATAGACATTTGATTGGAGTAACAAATACAGATTATTTGTAAGAAACAGACTTACAGTTGGAAGTTGTAGTAGAGATAAGGGAGACATAAGAGTGCCATGAACCAGTGTCCTGTGAAAAGGTAGAATAAGCATAGCACTCCCTGAACAATAAACTCCGGTAAAACCACAAAATTTATTCTCGACGCAGAGTCGTAAGGGTTGATGTAATCAAACTCGAGATCCGCTAAGCAAACAAGCTGCAAATGAAAGATTTCAAATTCAGAGAAGATAAATTAGTTTCCTAGAAGAAGAAAAAAACGTCTTCTCTCAATTCGGGTTATTTATCACGCTTTTTGACATTGAAGATTCAATTTGCTAGCTTATCAATCTCAATGACTCCTCTAATCATAGTATAAACTCAATAAAACATTGACTTCATTACGCTGAGATGAACCTCAATTGTAAAGGAACAACTTGTGGATAACAACTAATAATGAACCTATATAAATGTTTAGATTCACTCCTTTGGTTATAGAATGAACCATTTCTTCTTACAATCATGTGACACGAACATAAACCTCTAATTTTAGTTAAATCACAGACTACCAAGAAACACAGAGGCTCGAAATGGGCAAATTCGAAAATCTTTAAACCGTTTGCGGAGAGCTGATAAATTCGATAGAAAAGCTACGAACTTTATGATTGTTAATTTTAAAATAGGGAATCATGTCGAATTAGAACCTGATAGACAATGATTCCGACAAGAGCGATGAGGAAGAAGAAGGAAATGAGCCATGTCCAGATATCTCCCATCTTCCTCCTTCTGGTTCCAACAATTTCCTTGGATCTATTCTCGTTCTTTCTCTCTCCTCCCAATAAAGTTCGATGAGGAACAGAGATAGAAAGTTAGGAGGGTCGTCGAGTTTCGACAGTTCAGTTCGAGATTCTGATCGAACAAGAACTGGTACCAAAGTAAAAGCCTAGACGCCACGAGATTCCCGGTTCAACTGTTTACAGATGTTCCGGTTCGGTTTCCGCTTAGAACCAAATTGATTTTTTTACTGAAATACTATTTTGGTTTTAAATGCCGGTAAGATTTATGAGCTCGTGGGCCTATGGTGTCAGCCCAAATACATCTTAATAAGTTTGGGTGATGATAGGGCACAGAGCCGTATACTGTATTTTCTTACAAGGAAATAAAAATATTAAAGGGCCCAGAAACCATTGAATCATGTGAGTAATAAAAAGCCAGCTGTTTCTTAGTACAAAAACAAGCTTAACTTTCTCTCTTTCTTTTTTCAAGACATTTTAGAGGGTGATCACCGTTTTAGCATACCTTAATTACTCCCTTAAAATTTCTCCAAATTAAAATTCATTACAGAAAACTAATCAGACTAATCATTGACCTTACTTCTGTTTTCTGGACCATCGATTAAATTCTATGAAATTGTTTAATCATGTTATCGTTATTTCTTTCTACATATTATACATCAAACAGCATTGCAAAATATATTTTATCATTCTATTGAAATGTCGCATTTAAGTAGAGGCTATTATGGTGATAACTAAAATATCCAAGTCTAATAATCAAATAATTAACATCGCTTTCAAATATACTTTGGAAAAAGAGTTTCTAGTTTTCTATTATACTTTCTTAGATGGTATACTTATATTTCAGTTCTAAACACGATATAGACATATAGTGGAGTGGTTGATAAAAGAAATTATTGTACAAGCTTGTAAATCAAGCAAATTACGTCTCACAGTAATAATTAATACCAGTATTTGTTTTAAAATGATTGGGTCTTCATTTAAAAATTTGATCACTATTATATCCATAGTAATCCTTCCAAAATAAATTTTATTTTTGATATATAGCTTTTGAGTGAGAAACGCACTATCACATATACAAGTTATTTTATGATATACACAATTTAACAACATGATATGTTTATTAAAAATTATATGAATTATGACAATGTATTGGTAATAGTAGTACTTATCACTGTATTACAGATTTCGTTTAATAACATGATATATTTATTAAAAACTTATATGATATGATGCAATGGATTTTGGGTGGTTGGTATGTAACAGACCGACAAGATCATTCTTATAGATAGTACTAGTCTATTTAAGATTGGACTGATCTAAAGTATGTGGTAAGAAAATAAAATTCTGCTACACAAATATTGGTGGAATTTGTATATCTAGAACCGAGAATCCATGGATCATTCATAAGCATGCATACATGAGAAGGTGGGCGACAGTTGTGACATGTGGTTTTATTGACATTAGATATTGACCAATTAAAACTTGACTCCTACTAAGTTACTAACCTCCACTTATTTCTTTTATTTATATCAGATTTACGAAGGTGTTATTAATTATTTTGGAGATAATAATCAATATGCACAGGAGTAGGTTACGGCTAAGCATTTATAAATTAATTATACTGGAATCTATATATTTTATATTATTTTATTAATTTATCAATATTATTAATTTATAAAAATGTTATTTAAATTAAATATTAATTTAAAATAAAAATAAATATTCATTTACAGAGGTTTTAACTATTGTACACTCTCTCATAAACTATATAATGTTAGATGAATTTGAACCATGCATATTTTGAGTGTTTTTTTGGTGAGGAAATAGGTTAAAATACAAATTTATCTAACTGAGTATCTTGAGTCCATATACAATCTGCTTTTAATTGTTGATTAAGGAACACAGTGTTGAAAAAAGTTTCCTAAAAAAGTGTAGGCATGTAGCAATAGCATTATATTTTGTTCGTACCATGTTATCTCAAAATGTTCTACTATTTTCGTTAACGTGAGAATTATTTGTATTGTTTTACTAATCTCTCATGTGATAATAATCAAATTAAAATGCAAATCACCCTTGATGAGTAAAAGCTGTCAAACTATATTCTCTATATGATAAAAAAAAAAATCGCCAATGAGATTTTCAACGAGGATAACGTTTAATCTTTTATGAATTGTTTTGGCTATAGCAAGACAACCTATCATTTAAGTGTTAGGTGTCATGTTGTTTGTAACCATCTCTTAAGTCGTTCATGCCGTTTTACATTTGAAAAGGGCACAGAATCTATGCACACAGTTTTAAACGGGTTAATAAGATATATACGATTACATATACTTTTTAGGTTGCGTTCATATTTCTCTGACAAATTTGAAAGTAAAACCCTAAATTTGATCGTATTTGATTTGGTATCTAGCAAAAATGTGTTTTACTGTTGAGTCATTTCAATTAGACAATATTTATCATAAGTGGGTCTCAATGGTATTTTTGTGTGTGTTCATCTTTTGAAGGTTGTACATCCAAAAAAAAAGTTGAATGTTGTGAAGAGTGCAAAGGGCGTTATTATTCATGACTTCGACTTGCTAACTACGGCTATGACACTCATGATTCATGAACATTCATGCAAAGGAAATGAAAAAGAAAAAACTTTAGTAACAAAAAAATGAAGTAAATTAAGTAATTAAACAAACAAATATTTTAGAAAGTGGTTGGAAAGAGCAAGCAAAATTGTCTGTAAAAAATGGAAGATTTAAAAGGATCCAGTCAAATTCCAAAACTATAACTTTTCAACATTGAGGACAAAAATATTTACAAAGAAATGTCCTTTTGAGTCAACACAAAATGGTCAACAGAACAAACTCTCTGCGTTATGTCTTCCACTGTCAATCTAGAAACAAAATTGAATTCTCACTCTACCCTTTTATGTTCAAATTCTGAACACATCCCACGTAGACAAGAAGACACATATGGAAATCCCACTCACCAGTTTTGATTTGTAACGATATATGTACATTAAAAATAAAATAAAATGTCTTGAAAATTCAGTATGTACAAAATGAGGATTTATTTTTGAACGGAACTATACTCTATACAGTATATTTTTGTCAAAAAAAAACTTGTATACCTCGATGTATAAATGTTTAGATATTTTACTAAACTGTAACTATATATATATCAAATTATAAACGTATATTTTAGTAATACAAATAAAAATACAGTTTCGTTTAATTTATGTATGTAAATGACCATACAAAAATTGACTTCTGTATGACAATTAAAACAAGAACTCGAAGCCTATTCTTTTTAATTTTTACCAAACGTTAGATCCTTCAAAATTCTTAAGATACTCCAGAGTCCAGACTGTAGAACCAGAAAAACATGTAATAGTATAGATTAACAAAATCTAAAATGCATTAAACTAAGGTCCCAAATAGTTCCAACTAGAAAAAATAAAGCAGGAGACAAGAAAAGGGAGCAAAAAAAAAGGGTTTAAAAACCAAATAATAAAAAACAAAGAGCAAACGAGAAAAAGCGCGTGTATGAAACGCTCCAATGATGAGGAAGTGAGAGAGCTATTGTAACGTTTGGGTTCTCGTACGACGTGGGACTCTGCTTTCACTCTTGTTCCTTTCTAACTCACTCTTTGATCATACGCGTGTTCTCCAATCTCCCTGTCTCTTTCATATTTCTTCTCTCTTCCTCTTCTTCTTCTCCGCTTCTGTCTCTTTCTTCCAAAAAATCTCTCACATAGAGTGAAGAGAAGACTCATCATCTTACAAGAGAACTAAACTTACTTAAAGAGTGAACTCAATTCTTTTGATCACCGGAAAAATAATGGCTTGGACTTATCACCATAACGCCGAATATCGTCATCATCTTCCGTCGAATTTTCACAGCTAAAAAAACAAAAAATGTCATACGTTTTTTACGAGGCAGCAACTCCCGCCTAAACCCTTTTAAGAACCAACCTCGAAATTTCCGATTTTTTTCTCTATCGATATTTAGAAGCTTTCTTCCGATGGCGACGACGAACGTTTCCACGGCTGCTCATCAGCAACAGACTCAACCTCCTCTTCCTCCTCCTGCTCCGGAGACGACGACGGCGATGGATGGATTAACAACAGACGAGCTAACGGCGAAGGCTTTGAACAAGAGATACGATGGTTTAATGACGGTGAGAACTAAAGCAGTGAAAGGTAAAGGCGCGTGGTATTGGACTCATCTTGAACCTATTCTCGTACGCAACACCGACACTGGTCTCTCTAAAGCCGTGAAGCTCCGTTGTTCTTTATGCGACGCTGTTTTCTCCGCCTCTAACCCTTCTCGCACTGCTTCTGAGCATCTCAAACGCGGCACTTGTCCTAATTTCAACTCTATCACTCCCATTTCCACCATCACTCCTTCTCCTTCATCTTCCTCCTCGTCTCCTCAAACTCACCGGAAGCGAAACGCATCCGGCGTCGTCACCACCGCCATTCCTTCTCGGCTTGATACTCCTATCGAAGGTTCTTACCATGTGACGCCTATAACCGTTGTCGATCCTTCGAGGTTCTGTGGCGGAGAGTTGCATTATTCTACTCCTCCGCCGCCGCATTTGATGCTTTCCGGCGGAAAAGATGATTTGGGTCCTTTAGCTATGCTTGAAGACAGTGTGAAGAAGCTTAAGAGTCCCAAAACGTCGCAGACGCAATCTCTTACTAGATCGCAAATAGAGTCAGCTTTAGATTCTCTCTCCGATTGGGTCTTCGAATCTTGCGGCTCTGTTTCTCTTTCAGGTCTGGAGCATCCAAAGTTTCAAGCTTTTCTAACCCAAGTGGGTTTGCCAATCATCTCCAAGAGAGATTTCGCCACCACAAGATTGGACATAAAGTACGAGGAGGCGAGATCAGAGGCTGAATCCAGAATCCGAGACGCTATGTTCCTCCAAATCGCATCGGACGGTTGGAAATCAGGAGAATCCGGCGAGAACCTGGTGAATATGATTGTGAATTTACCCAACGGGACGAGTCTGTATAGAAAGGCGGTTCTGGTGAACGGAGCTGTGCCATCGAACTACGCAGAGGAGCTTTTGTTCGAGACAGTTAAGAGCATTTGTGGGAATTCACCTCAGAGATGTGTTGGAATAGTCTCTGATAAGTATAAGACCAAAGCACTGAGGAATCTCGAGAGCCAGAATCAATGGATGGTGAATCTTTCTTGTCAGTTTCAAGGGCTTTACAGTTTGATCAAAGATTTCGTAAAAGAGCTGCCTTTATTCAAATCCGTCTCACAGAACTGTCTGAGACTCGCCAAGTTCATCAACTATACGGCGCAGATAAGAAACGCACACTGTAAGTATCAGCTGCAGGAACCTGGTGAATCTATCATGCTTAGACTGCCTTTACATTGTGATTACTACGATGAACTTAGTAGAAGTGGTAGTAGTAGTAGTAGTAAGGTTTGTTACTTGGAGCCATTGTTTAATCTTCTTGAGGATGTGTTGAGTTCCGCTAGAGCAATTCAGTTGGTAATGCATGATGATGCTTGTAAGGTTGTTTTAATGGAGGATCATAGTGCTAGGGAAGTTAGAGACATGATTGGAGATGAAGGGTTTTGGAACGAGGTAGAGGCAGTTCACGCTTTGATCAAGCTTGTCAAAGACATGGCTCAGAGAATACAGGAAGAGAAGCTGCTTGTAGGGCAATGCCTCCCGCTCTGGGATGAGCTAAGAGCTAAGATTAAAGATTGGGATTCTAAGTTTAATGTAGGGGAAGGACATGTAGAGAAACTCGTTGACAGAAGATTCAAGAAGAGTTATCACCCGGCTTGGGCTGCGGCTTTCATACTCGATCCTCTTTACTTGGTAAGAGATAGCAGCGGAAAGTATCTTCCTCCGTTCAAATGTTTGTCGCCCGAGCAAGAGAAAGATGTAGATAAGTTGATAACAAGGCTCGTGTCTAGAGACGAGGCACACATTGCATTGATGGAACTAATGAAATGGAGAACCGAAGGGCTTGATCCTATGTATGCACGGGCGGTCCAAATGAAAGAGCGTGACCCGGTTTCTGGAAAGATGAGGATAGCGAATCCTCAAAGCAGTAGACTTGTTTGGGAGACGTATCTTAGCGAGTTCAGGTCACTAGGGAAAGTTGCAGTGAGACTTATTTTCCTCCACGCAACAACTGGCGGGTTCAAGTGCAATTCCTCTCTTTTGAAATGGGTAAACTCGAACGGGCGGTCACATGCAGCTATAGATCGAGCTCAAAAGCTGATATATATATCAGCTAATTCGAAATTCGAAAGGAGAGATTTCTCTAATGAGGAGGATAGGGATGCAGAGCTGCTTGCCATGGCCAACGGTGACGATCATCTGCTAAACGATGTTCTTGTCAATACATCCTCGGTGTGACATTTATAATCTTGAATCGCTTTATTGATCCATTTGATTTCAGCTTAGTTTTTCATTAGAAATTGGCATTTCATAGGATTGTTTGGATTCTTTTCTTTAATTTTACAAGTATTCCTTACTATCATTAATAATTTAATATTCAATTTGTATTTGGGTTCCTTTTAAGAAAGTGAGAATCGATATGTGGTTGAGTATTTGTATTTCTTAAGCCTAAATATTTACCATAGTTTGCGGTGAAACATATTTGTCTATTTCAGTTTCTTGTCATTATCATCTATGAATTAGTTAGAAGTTAGAACACTAGTTAATGACAGCTTTTGATTCTTCTTCTTCTTCTTGGTACATAGTGTAATGATCCCTCTCTCTCTTTTTCATCGAAATTCATACACTTAATCATGACTTGAAAACATATCTTTACTTTTTGAGAAAATGACTTAACTTTTGAAAGTTTAATGTTCTTTCTTCATGATAACGTTTGTTGTTGGAAATGACAGACTAAAGATGCATATTTTTGTCATCTAGAGTTACTGAAAAATATAACCCTAGCTAACGGGTTTTTATTGCACTTCAACTATGCTTATGATTATCCATCTACATATCTGAGTAACTATCAATCTATTTTCTATCCCTAATCCCTTTGTAAGTCTTCCACAATAACTAAATTGTGGATCCCCACCATGAAATCATAGTATTTTCTTGTTTTATATAGGTCCATTTTGAAGCTGTAAAAAGTGAAATTGTCAAATTGTAGATTTGGAAGAATCAATTACTGCATTTTCCGAATTTCGACCGTCAAATATCGGTCAGTCTTTCATCAGTTCAAGTGACATATTTACGCGGTGCATTCCGCATTTTCAAGATTCTTTACTTTTTGCTTTTACAGTATTATCATATACTAATGTTTTGTAGTTGTTTTATTGCATCCTATATTTGATGCAAGCACATAAGTACTTTTCTAACTCTTTCTAATTAAAAGTTTTTAAACGGATAACTTAATATACTAGGTTTGACGACAAAGACAAAGAAAAAAAGATGTGGAAGAACAATTCTAAACCCTTAAATCTAAATCTTTGATGAGGTTCCAAAACCCATTTGATGTTTGTATATGAAGCTGTTTATTAGTATTACTACAAGTCTTATTAATCTGTTTGTAAGAAAATGCGTGATTTACCCATGAATTCTACCACTGTGAATAATAGTAAAAAAAAAGGTGTTGAACCAAAAAAAAAATGAATAGTTAGAAAGGTAAACAAATCTTTCATCTTTATTTTTATGAGCCCATGGTTTGTTCTTTGTGGGGTATTTTTTCTTATAAAGAAAATCTATAACCCATGATTATTTATATTCTTGTAAATCATTACTTTATCAATAGTACCAGAATTTGAAATCTAGTGGCAAGATTTCATAAATAGACTGACCGGACAGCTAAAGTAAAATTACACAAACTAAGTAAGAACAGTGAAGGAATAGAAAAAACGAACAGTTATTTAGATATAGTAAAGAGCAAATACAATTATTTAGATGCTATTGTTTCCATTTAAGTTACAGACAAATAGATAAGTCAAGTACCTCTTCTTCTTATTTTACTCACTCGCTCACACACACATACGCGCAGACATATGTACGCCATTCTAAAGCACTGTTATATAATTTAACAAGAAAATTTATAGTTACGGTTGTTAAATAATAAATTTTAAAGTCGTATATATATATATATGTATAGGCTACTGATAGAAGGGAAGCAGGTTTTAACTTAAATTATTTAACAAGGAAACATTTTTATTGGGTGTTAATTTGTAAACATCGCCGAACAAGGGAGTAACCCCAAAAGTAGAAATCAATAATTATATTTATACCCAACAAATAGCAAAGTGTTTACTACTTTTTTAAAAATTAACTTTATTTTTTCTCCTTGTAAAACTTTGAACTTTCTAGCAGGCATTCTATTTCACCTCACCCACCTCAAAGATATGATCTGAGAATTATCAAAACTTAAATTAGATAATTAGTTCTAAGAAATTAAAATACATAGGGTACTCACCTTTTTTAAGCATATACATCAGAATTTAAACAAAAATTGGAAGGTATAGGCAATAATTCGCAGTTCAGTTATGGTTTGCACAAAATAAAATTAGAAATTTAACTATATATATGATATGATATTCTAATTTTTTAACTATATATATGATACCATATATATAAATCCAACTTATTGTAAATATGTCGTCAAAAGAGGATTGTAATTATGTACTCATACATTCACAACCTAAATAAAGTTATTGTAATTATTGGTTTGGTATTTTCACCATTTTGGTGGTGAGGCAGAATTTCCTGTCGGCAATGCTGACCTCTCACCAATCTCTCAAAAATTATATGAATGTGTATTTGATTTTCTTATTTTCGTTAAAAGGTTATAGAAAGCTAAAAGGAGAAAAATGAAGAATAATTTAAATGATTTGAAAAGAGAACATTATCTTTTGAAAATTTTAATACACAATAATCAGTAAATAAAATTCATGTTGTTTTAAGAAACTAAAGTTAATTTCTTTATTAAAAACGCCCTTTAACAGAAAGTTATAAATCGAGACACTACGATTGTTTTACATAAATCGATTTTTCAACTTTTATTAGTTAATAAACAAAAAAGCTTTCCAATATATTACATATATGATAATCTAGTACAGAAACAATCAGTTTTTTTGATAAAAGAAATAACACTATAGTGTAGTACATAAATAATAATTTTAAGATAATACTATAGACTATAGTATATTATTCTCAGAATAATGGCATTAGGTATTCTTTTAACGTAGAGTACGTTTGTTTTGTGTAAAAGCAAAAGCAAAATAACTAATGCAACGTCAATGTTATACCTATTTTGTTTATAAAGATTTGAGAAGGTTAATATGGAATTACGTATATAATTACATTTATCCCCAAAAGCCTTTTGTTTCATGATTAAATTTTTTATAAAATGGATCAACATGAAACCAACGTGTGAATTAAATTGTACGTATAAGAGGAAAAGAATGTTTAAGGCAGTTGATTAACCTGCTAATGAACCTACCACGTGGCAATATCAGTGGCTCAGAGATCATTGCATTCGTGAGAGGTGGACGCTTGATTTCGTTTCAGTAATTCACTGCTATAGATACTCCAGTATAAATGAGACACGTGTCTAACGGAGTCTTGTTATACAGAGTACACGTTGTCGTATGAGCAGCAGATAACTGTCTCCCCTTAGAAAAGAAAACTCTCGATAAAACTACGTCGTTTCACTGACAAAGTTCTTAATAATTCCTCGTGTCTGCTGGCACGTGCGGTCAAAACGGAAATATCCGTTGTTTATGACGCAGTAGTCCACCACGTGTGACGTCACCTAGTATTTTGAATAATTAATTGTAGCTGACTAGGATGGACATTTGACTGTGTATTTCTTTTTCTTTTTTTTAACAGACAACATCAAACTATGTGAATTAAAAAATAAATCACAAATTCCTTTTTGGTTATATATATTTTTCACGGTTTTGGTTAGTGTTTAGACTCTAGAGTAAGCTTTCGCGAGACGACATAGCGAATGATAACAACCACATTAAAACATAATTTTGATTTGTAATTATTAAAGCAAGCTATCTTTTGAAAAACATCAGTATTTTCTCCATATATATTGCGATAAAAATAATAATATTTGAGCAACTATCTCGCGATTAATTATTAAATTGGTTCGAGAACTAACTGTCTCTGACAACTAGTTCAACTAAAAATTAAGGAAATTAATATTGTTTTGACCTTTTTTTTTTGTTATAAAGCTCATAGGACCTACATATACTGTAGTTAGATTATTCCGCTGAAATAAACCAACATGTTAATTTGATTCGAATGTCAAATTATCTACCAAAAGGTCCATTTTCATGTAATATCGTAGTTATCTTTTTGTTTGTTTCTGCTATTACAAAGCTTAATATATTTTATTGAAAGACGAACTTTTTTAGTGAAACTTGTATTTTGTTAATGGTTGATCTAGGACAGATTAGCTAAACCATACTTGGCTTTATCATGGCAGATGAGAAAGTTTATATACGCTGTACACAAAAGTCAAACAAATACATAGGATATTTAATTTCTTGGATATCAGCTTTTGTCTGCCCTATAAAGTTAATATATTTATAAAAAAAAAAAAAACAGGTACATATAAGACGATGATTCTGTGTAGTGCTAGAGCCTGTCATTAAATATACAAATTTAACCCATCCAAACCCAAGTTTCGTGAGTCGAGAAATCCATGGGAAAGGTTAATGGAGTCATTTATGTTAAAAATAGTTATAGTTTTTTCTGTTTTTTTTTTTAAATTTTAATAATGAAAATTTGGTATAGCTGAGGTCAAATAAAAAACTTTAACTACGGAATCGAATCAGAAAATAAGATACGGTAGGTATGTTTATTGGTTTCCACATTCATTGGATTGCTTTTTAATTATTACAGTACAAAAGATGTGACTCGTACAATCTGTTTCTATTCTGATGCCATGTATAAATATTAAATACAAACATTGATATACGACACAAACAAGATTTTAAATACTTTGGTTATTCCAAACCTCAATAGCACCATTAATTTATTTAAGTGATTTAAAAATAGAATCTAACTAGTAGGACCTTGTCAATAAGATACTTCATTTGTGTTTTTTTTGCTATACTGGACCGAAATTAAGACGGTATTTTTGTACAATGATTTCAGCTAATTGTAGTATTATACCATCACAAATGATAATGTGTATGTATAAAAGCATAATGATAAAAACAGAAGGTATAGTTATGTTTACAATAATGCATTTGAGATATTTAAATGAGTAAATCCTATATAAGCACGATCGAGCATGTGAAGGAATAATTCGCTCTAGGTTTCTTTTGTTTAAAGGAAATGATGAACCAGAACTATATAGATCATCATTCTATTCTCTTTTTTTTTCATCATTAATCAGTACCATGTATAAATTTGATTCGTTTGAATTTTGACACGTTTATCTTCATAGCAGTTACAGAATTAATAATTACAAAATATCAAATTATATGTCATGACAGTTTGGACCATTATGCATACAAAATGATGGATGCAGATATCGAAGAACGTAGAGAATGTATACACATTATAAAATAAATATTATGCCATGTAATAAAAAAGATTTTGTGATAAGATTCAACTCCATTAAGGAAAGAGCTAGTAGTCTATGAAAACCAGTGGTCGTCCAAGTTATTTCATTATAACTACTACTAGTCTAGATGTACAATTGACTACTTGCATAGATTTAGACTCAGTACGTAGTAACTAATCAACATGATGATTGTAGATGTATGAGTGATCTAGTGATTAAGAATATTACGATTTCCTTGATATATGAATACAAAAAGGATTTAATATTAAAATCCAAACTAATTCGAAACTGTTGGAAACAGCATGCAATCTTGATTTTGTGTGGTAATCTAACACCACGCTTGTGCTTAAAGCTTAATAACAGACCTCGTGTTTGTAGTAGATAAGCTGAAAAATTGATTTTGAGAAAATATATGGATCAGCATAACAGTTTCTCTTGCCTTAATTGACTATAAGTGATAGTGGAATGGATTGGAGAGTGTTGACTGAAGCTGATTTATCAATTTGTTCTTCGACTGTTTCTAGGTCTGGAAAGAGAGAGAGACCGGTTTTTTGGGAAGATACGGTACATGAACTATGCAGGTTGCAAACGGAGATTCATAGTAGACAGCTATATCTCTTATGTCAAGAGTTTGGTGTCAGTAACAAAGAAGAAGAGGAAAGCTGAAGAACAGCTCACCTGAGACTCTGTTGATCCGAAGCCAAGTAATGTTTAAGTAAGCTTTTAATGTGTTGGTGGTGTTGATACACTACCTTGATCTGTGTTGGGGCATTTTTATATGTAACTGAATGTTATGACTGAAAAAAAATCGAATCGAATGACACACAAAAGAGAAGATTCTGAACAAGCAAATAACGATTTAGGTACGTAATTTACACAAATCGAATGTAGCAAGACGATAGCCAAAGATCTAGAGAAGTCAACTTTATGAGTTGCTTTACATATTAAGCCGATAAACAAACAAGGGAAGACTTACAGTCGTGATCTGATAATCTGATGATTTTTTCCATGTCTTTTACTTAGTTACAAATTAGATAAACAACGACAAGGATTTGACTTGAGATCTGGATTTCTCATATTTGGAGATCGTCAACAGATAAATCATTTGCAGTTAGAAGCTTCAATTTCTGTGGGTGACCAAGAAAACAGAAGAATACTTTAAATTGAGAGGGTGATTCATAGTTTGCCAAATCTTGGAATGTGAAGTGTGTGTGTGTGTGTGTGACTTACCGTAATGAACTGTGGAGGATCGTCAAGGCTCGTGGACCCGAGGATAACTTCTCTTTTGAGTTTCGTGGTAAGCTTGTGGCATACTTTTAACTGAAAATCAAAGTTTCCAGTAATAAGAGATCATCACATATCCTAATTCTACGGTTTGATTTTCATTCCAACAGTAAGACCCATTTTTCTTAAGCCTCTTACCTCTGATCTTGTCGCTCCACCAACAATAAAAACAAATATTCGTTGTCCCATCTTCTTGAAATCGCTTGACGCATGTCTCAGCACCGAGTCACTGCAAGAAAGAAAAATATTTAAAGTAAAGCAGCTCCGTTTCAAAATGATGTGCGCATAAAAGTGGATTCTTCAAACCAACAACGAGACGCATGATTTGAGCTAGCTTTTAGGTTTCAATTGCGCACACAGAGAGGTTAAGAAGATCGATGAAGACAACTTGTGTTTAGGTTTAAATCAATATATTGGATAGATCCTTCTTGGATTGTATAAAACCAGTTTACCTTGAATATCCATCATCTGAACCTCGAGGTTTAGCCCATGTTGGTGTGCGTCTTGATCTCATAGACTGAGCAGCTTGACCTTGACTACTACTTGCTGCTGATGAAAGTGCTGTTGATCCATGGAAACTCGGGCTTGGATCGTTCATACATGGGTAATCCTCGTTTGGCAATTCTCCTTTGCTAAGTTTTTCGATGAGTTCCTAGCAAATTCCACATATGAAAGAATCGTCAACACACGAAACTTGTATTGTGCTAAAAAGCAAAAGTAATGTCCTATACAAAATTTCAAAGGAAAATAAACAAAGCCAAATGTGATGGGCACCTCAATCATAGGGTAAAAACGAGATAACTGCCATGCTGCTTCCTCTTGGCGCTCGATTCTGACAGCTCGTTTTTTCTGCAGCCGTTCCAGGGAATGTTAAGAAGATGTACATATTTGAATATATTGATGGGAGACTCGGAGAGAAGATGTTACCTTGTGAAGATCAAACTTTAAAGTAAAACCTCCAGGGGTATTCTTTTTAGCATCAACGGCTGAACCAAGTAAGCTCATATTGTTTACAGCAGTCATATCATCAGATGGGAGTTTTGCCAACTAGAAACAAAGTAATAAAACCTAAGATAGAGTGGTTGAGAACCAAACAACGATCCAGAAGCACTAAACCCCAAGTACCTTCATTAGATTTTGACCTTTATCACCTTCAAACTTTTCAGGGTAAATTGTTGCAAGGATCATCATTAGACGTAACTTACCTTCACGGCTTGCCTCCTGTACAGAATTTTGAAGAAACAGCTCAATTTCCCATGAAACATTAAACCACTATTACAGTAAATAAACCACTTTAACTAGATGCAAACCTCTTGAGTACTCAAATATTTAATCACATCTTTCATCCCAGCATCACCAAAAACAAGGTCTTGTTCAAGTTGTCCAAGCTCCCGAAGTCCTTGCTCTCTTATAATGTCGTTGAGTTTTCTAGCAATCTGCAACGGTAATAAAGAGAGATGAATCCAAAGCTCAGAAAAAGCCAAAGAAGTGATAACTCTAGAAATCTGCAGACAGATCGTCAGAAACTAAATCCTGTGAAATGTTAATCATACGGTGCAAATGTAATAGAGTAATTTTGTGTGGCATCACCTAAAATCCAAAGCTCTAGAATTTAAGGAAACAAAGTAGAGGCATATCATGTTAGAAGTGGATGTGGACACAACAAGAAAAGACAAGGGCGTGTTGCACATAAATATGGAACTACCTCTACGTGGAGAGAGAGCTTGTCAATTTGTTCACTATACTGTGGCAATGCTTGAACCATCTTCTGTAGATCCCTTGTAGAAAGCTCACTTCCATCTCTACAAATAAACGAATAAAATTCATAAAAAAGGAGAGAATAATTGAAAGTACTTCTTCAACCAAATTAAGTATACTACGTAGATCAATGCAGAGTTATGTCAGGGAATGATCAAACTGAATCATAAGAGGAGAGAATCCAACAGTAAAATCTTGTTCCACTTGTTCACACGAAATGTAATATATATGTTCTCTGGTTACATTTACTACAAAAATAAAAGTAATACCCACCTCTTACCATGCTGAAGCTGAGCAGCTTTGTTTTTCGATAAGAAATTGGTCATCTTGTCATGCAATCTTTCACTCGCCTGATGAAAGACACAGGTCAAGAGAATTAGCTTCTTCTTTTTTTCCATTATCAAAGAAAATAAAAACCGACGCATCAGACTCACATCTGCTATATGTGCGTGTCGAAGCTCTAACCAAATAGGATCATGTTCCTCCAAGAGCACATCCTTCTTCTCTGGTTGTCCACCTGATTTGCTTGGAACCTAAAAACTAAAAGAACATCATATGGAGTATCCAGGAAGAGAGCCACCACAAAATCGCAATAACTTATACGGCAAAGAGTTGAACTTACCACATGAACATATTTGTTCCCTTCCATATTCAGTAAATCATGGCACATAGCATCATAAGTCCACTCATGTATAACAGGGGCAATCTAGAAATTCAATACAAGAAAATGCTGCTAATCATATAACACATGTAGAGAAGGAAACACGAGCTCCATAAATAGATGGATGATAAAAAAATGAAAGAAACATCAAACACAAGAAAGAAAAAAAGAGAGAGTTCTAAACCTGGTCTATAGATCTGTCGAGGATGAGTAGCTCGCACGTTTCAGTCTGAGGGAAATTTTCAATCGACTGTTTATGTTTTGCCAGACAATTCCAGATTCCAGCGGCAAGCTTTGTGGGAATTAGATCACGCAAAGTTGTCATCGTCGATGCATCAAGTGACTTTGCGGCTCGGTATCGTACTGAGGGAAATTCCTGTAAAGTCCAAGTTGATTCAGAAGAGTCGTCCGCAGATAATAACCATTAATCATGAGAATAATGATCGGTACCCGTAGTGAAGCAAAGACTGTGGCAATTCGAGAAGCCATCACATTCAAGCACGCATCGCCTTTCCGAGAAGTTTCCTCGTCACCGAAAAGATCCTCCAAAGCTCTCTCATGATCGGTGATGAAACCCTGTATAAGTTTTCATTATTTAAAAACCCTTGTGACCTCTTCCATATCATGAAACATACACTAACAACATGACCACAGGTCACACTGGATTTTAGACCATTGATGAAGAAAAATATAAACAAGGCTAAAGTGCATGAACCCAAGAGATTCAGAACGACCATACCTGGCTATCAATGGCAAAAAACTCCAAATTCATCTGCAAAATGAAAATCAAATATTAAGTTTATCGATGTGGATGCTCACATAGCTCAATAGAATACCTAGAAAGTATGATCTTTTGCAAATATAGACCTCTCTCAATGCTCCAATTCGAGGTAATACACTCGAATCTTTCTTGATGTGACCAACCAGCTCCTTGGAAACTGGTGAGCTGAAGAAAACAAATGCCCTTCAAAGATGCAGAGAAAAAAAAATGAGTGTTTTATAGAGATTTTCTTTAGGATAGATACGATAACTAGGAGGAAATAATTTCCTTACTTCTTGTACAAGGGTGATTTCCCAGACATGTCTGACAAGAACATGATGACACTGATGAAACAGGATCAAACATTAATATAAGAGGAAATAACAAATGTCAAACACTTTGAAACTCAGTAAAGGAACATCAAAGATACATTACTTCTCTTTAGTTGGCTGGATAAAATATATGGCATCCATTGAAGGTAGAGGTTGTCTTCTTCTAAATATGTCTTCAACCACTACAGAAAAATGATAGCTTACGCCAATTAAGTTATTCAAAAGTAAAACACCATATCGAACTAAAATTAAAAAAAAAAAAAAAAAAAATTCACTCACATGAAACTCCTTCTTGTGTAATATCAGCCATTTTGCAGGCATATGACATTATCTTGACAGTAAGTTTGTCCATGATTAGCACCTACAATAGGAAAAAGGAAAAAAAACTTGGCATAAAAAATTAGGTATCAACCTAAAGCGCACATTATCAGGCCAGGCAAAGGTGAAGTAAACGAAAAATACCTTCCAGGTGGATTTTGAGCTCCCTGTCTTTGCAGATCTAAGCATCTCATACAAGAGTCCTGGAAAATAACGAAAAAAAGATCAGATACACTAGCAATAGAAAAAGCCTCGGCAAAAAATGGAAGCAATCTAAAGAGCCTTAAGAGAAAAGAGTAGAGACAGCAGCCAAAAGCCTTAAGGGTGCATTACATACACTACACTGGCCATAACTCTACAATGTGACTACAATCAAATCCACGACCATGTTTTTTACTTTTATATACACAATACATGCTTTCATTGTCACAAACATGTAACAGTTTCTGTCCCAAGTGTGCGTCCTATAGGCAGAATTAGGTATGTATAAACATTATTAGCTCTAAACCTCATCATAAACCCTTAATTCAAACCTTGAGAATCCAAAACCAGTGTAACAGGCAACAGATTCGCCAATATTTTATCAGAAAACTATCCCAAATGCAATTCCGAGATATAAGTCTTAACATTGAGCTCTCATATTCTCCTCCGGTAAACCAATTTAAACCGCAGAAAGAGCTATACAGTATCGTTCTCATGAGCCTAGTACCCAGAACCAAAATGAATCAACACGACTAAAACGAATGCGACGAAGAACCCGGAATCAGAAATAGATCACGTGAATCCAGAGAATGACGAAGTCAATTTGAATCAACGAGAGTCAAAACATATTTAAAAAACAAAATCAAATGAAAACGGAGGTAGATAGAGAGAACTCACGTTCACGCGTAATCTGCCGGAAATTCTTGTACTCGCTACCGTGAGATGACGAATCAGAGTCGGAGTACGACATAGCTGCGATCTGCTAATTTTTAGACTTGTTAAATCTCCAGTCAAAATCTCCGATCGACGGATCGAACAAAAAGATTGACCGGAGATAAATAGAGACGAAGATCACCGAACTAATCAAAATGTAGACAACGACAAACGACGAGACGAAGACCGATGCAGAGAAGAGAAGAGAATCTCTTTTTTTTTTTTTTGGATTGTTTTTTTTTTTCAATCTAACACCTTTAATTAAATTAAAATTAAACTCTCTCTCTCTCGAAACGCGCGGAGAAGACCTTGTTGACCCGAACCGGCGGTTTGTTGAATCGGTAAATCAATGCAGTTCGAACCTTCAATGTGGACCGGGTCTTCGCTGTCTAAGATATTTTCTTTAGATAAGATCATAAGATCTAGCTCATTTGTTTGTTGAACATTCCAAGTCTAAGAAATATTGAATCAAACAATGTGTGAAAATTTGAATTAATCATCCGTTCATCACTTGATACAAATTCACACCGAATACAAAAGAGTAAAAGTTATATTCTGTGGAGGAACGATTCAAACTTTTCTTGACTTAGAAGCATTTGAGGAATCAAGTGTGAGATTCTTCGATGTATGTTGAATGTCGATCTACGATGAGACGAATGAGATTATCTTCTACAATAGATTCAGGATTATCGCTGTCACGTCTCACCACAACATTACCGCTACTTGAAACAACCACAACCTCCTCTTTACGCGTTGATAGCTCATTGGCAACAACTGCGTGCACTTTGTACTTATGTAGAGCCTTTGTAGCCTTCTCTATCAAAATCTTTGAGTCTGTCTCAAGCTGTATACACAAAATTCCATATGAATTATGGAATATTGGAGATTTAATACAAAGATAGAATGGAGAGAAACCTTGAATGATATGCAGAAAGCCGTTGGAGCCCAATTTGATCTCAAGACTGAGAGCATTTTTGGGACTTGAGCTAGTCTTATGTCCAAAGGACCAGATCCTGATTCTATTTTGTGCTCTGTCTGGATTCACCAAATATTCAAAAAACTCAATTTTCAGACAGAAGAATTGTGTAGCCATGCACATGCAAGACTCTTACCATGCTAGTCCACGGCACATAAAAGTCAGATACAGCAGCAGCAAGATAAAACATCGAACATGGACCGACATCTTTCAATGCCGTTGCAATCAACCGCAACATCTGTTTGTAGCCAATCAATAACCAAAGAAAAAAATTCTATTAGTTGCTTACAAGACAAAACAACAAAGATAACAGAAAGTAGATTGTGTAAGATTGGGACTAGATTAAAAATACCTGGAGATATTCATAAATGGTTGAGAATGGGAGTTTTAGTAAGCGACCTTCTGCTACTGCCTGCAAAGTTTTACACAAAAGACTCAAAACAAAACAGAAACAAAAGCAAACAAAAAAGCATAAAGTGATCAGCTTTTTGTAACCAAAACTCATACAGCTTGCTGGTCCATAACAGCCATCTTCACAGCTTCCGAATGTGATGCATGAACTGAAATTAAACACAAAAGATGAATACATGCTCATAATTTGTAACCGTACCAGACTGAACCCGGCAATTTTATCCATAACCAAGCATGGCATTGATATATCAATAGATTGAGAAAAAAGGTTGAAATGAAAAAACCTCGAATGTTATTAGCATCTGGAAACTCAAAACATTCAAGAAATGGATCATCCGGAAGAGACCGGCAATACGGTTGACAAGTTCCCCTAAAGATTTACATAATAAAAAAAGAAGAAGCATCATTTCACTTGATCTTTCAACTACACACAGATGGGAAATACAAAAACAAAACTAAAAAAACATTACCTCCTATAGAGAAATATCACAGCATATCCAGCCTTGATGAAATTCCTTAAATCAAAAACAAATTTGTATCAAGAATGTTCCTTTACGAGTTTTAAAAATAGTAATTGCAAAAAAGAAAAAGACTTACTCAGTAGAGGCAGCACCTCTATTTCCTGAGCTGAAGTTATCGATGTATCTTACACACCGTTGCTCTAATGGAACTGTAGTTCCACCTGAAGTCACACATACAATCCTCTTATCTCCTGAAACATATGAAAAAGCCCTTTCAATTATCTAGAACTTTCAAAATGTCACATATACATACACATAGCTTACTAATCTCACCTTGCCGCGTAGAATTCACCTCAATGAACCGATTAAGCTTTGGTACGATCTCCTCCTGGTTCTTCAAAGGTGGAGATGATTCGAAAAACGAATTAATTTCATCAGAGATCGAACTCATTTCAATCCTCTACGCAAAAAGATTTACTGAATCAGACTCGGAAGACTGAAGAAACAAATGTACGGAGTCAGGAAGAACAAAATTAAAAGTTAGTTTTTTTAAGAGAAGGCTCAAACCTATGACTACCAGATTCTAAATATTGGGCCTCAATACGGCCCATTTTGTTATTACACGCGGTAATTTGCAATTAGGACAATCTATTTCCGATTGTAAATGTAAGAAAGATGTACACATGTATGATCTACGTAACGACAACCATAAGATGTCACAATGAACAAAATCTAATCAAAACCAAGAACGAAGCAACGAGAAAAGGCCAATATTTTACTTTAGTGTCTTCCATGAATCACTTTGACAAAAACAAAAAATCTTTACAACCCAATCAATTCTTAGAGATTTCCTTGAAAAAGTCAATGAAAAAAAGTTTAAGAATATTCACTTGCGAAAGCCTTCGAGTTTTTTTTTTTAATTACAAACTTACAGACCAGAACAAAAACCCACCAATTTTATAACTCCTTAATCAACGTAATTAACCTCCTAATGGGCTACAAATGCTTATTAAACTCTTGTCGTTTTTATTACACTCTTTGACCGTACGGTCTTCAACTTCTTCCTCATCGCTGCCGCAATGCTTGCAAACTACCTTGCACTTAACCACACTCCCATAGACGTAAAACCCCGGCTGAACCATAGCTCGAACCAGACTCTTAAACCGGTCTCCACCAGTTTCCTCCATGTATAACGGGTCAAAACGGTCATCTTTCTCCACGCGAAAGATTTGCAGACCCGGGTTCACCGAATTAGCCAAGAGATGAACCAACCAAACACTCTTCGACGCACCAAAGAACGCCTAACCAAAAAAAACCGGTCCAATTCAATTGGTTTTGACATAAACCAAATAAATCTGTATAAACCATTTAATTAAACGCTTACCTGTAAAAGCGGTTCTGGCCAGGCACGGTTCCAGCACAGCATTGAAACGACGTCACTCATTTTCCGGTCACAGAATCGGCTAAACTCCTCCGAGAAATGCTTCGTTCCTCTGCTCAAAACCTCGTCCCATGTGAGCTCCATCAAGACGTTGAACGAAGCGTAGTTGGATTCGCAACGATCAATCGGGTTCAAAATCCGGGTCGACCCGTTTTTCTGAAACCCGGAAGCTTCGAAATCCTCGAAGAATGCTCTGCTCAAGATCGCTTCGAGGTAAAAGATGAGACTTTTAGGGTTCTTCGCAAAAGAGTTGATCTTTACATCGAAAGGTTGGAGAAGAAGAGAGAGTCTCTCGTAGACTTTCCCACCGACGGTTCGTAGCTGCGACGCGAGAGATCTGCTCAGAGCTCTGATTGAAGATCGAGATTCCGACAAAGAAACGAGAAATTGCTGAATTATCCTGTCGTTGAATCCGTCTTTTCGAATAGGAACACTCTCTTTCTTGTTGCTGCATTCGTCAAGGCCCGATTTGAGATTATGACAGTAAATCTCGAGCTTATTAAGCTTCTTCTCGAGCTCCGTCATGGATGATTTCAACCTAGAAGCTTCTATAACCGCGTCTTCTTTCTTCTTCGTGGCTTGGATCAGTTTATGAGAAAGCTCTGCCACGGCTAACCGCCACTGCTCTTCTCTTGAAGCGTCGGCGGCAGAGGAGGAGGAAGAGCGCGGAGGATGCGGTGCCGTCGTCGCCGAGGAAGGTTTGGGGCTTCTCCGTGTAAGAGATTGAAAGATGGATTTGATTATCAGATTGGGGCTAGAGATGAAAGAAGGGTTGTTGTGGCTTTCGAGAGGTACGACGGAGAATTTGTCACGGTGAGAGTGGTGAGGTCGACACTTGTTGCAGGAGACGGCGCCTCCGTCGTCTTCATCGTCGTCATGTCGTTTTCTGTTTGTGGGTTTAC
Organism: Nasturtium officinale; assembly: GCA_963854855.1. Lineage (NCBI taxonomy): Eukaryota > Viridiplantae > Streptophyta > Magnoliopsida > Brassicales > Brassicaceae > Nasturtium > Nasturtium officinale. The sequence continues at coordinate 3,430,815 of OY978501.1, read as the reverse complement.
CGTTGTGGTGGAGAGGCGTTAGAGTGTGTTGGTGATTGTTGTTGTTGTTACGGCGGTGGTGGTGGTGGTTTGGTGTGGCGGAAGAACCACCGTCGCTGCTTGGTGTTGCTCTGTTTTTGTATCTTTCTTCGTGGAGGTCGTCGTCTTCATCACATTCTAGAATCTGAAAGTAAATAAAGAAAAAATTAAAAATTAATGCCAAATTTGAGATAAAAACAAAATCTTTGGATTCGATGAATTTATCTTATATGAGATTCTGATGGAATCACTGAGATCAAAGGAAGAAACTTTGGACGAAAAGGTAACCGAACTTGCTTATTTTCTTTAATTTTCTCGATAGAATAATTGTGGGTTTCAGTAAAACACGCAAGAACTAAATATTCGAGCTAAACCCTATCAATACCATGATTTTCAGTAGGGAAAAAAACATTTTTTTGTTCACATGACAAGACAACAAAACAAAACAAAATTGAGGTTTGTGTGTTCTTTTTCAATGGTTATCAAATTTGTTGAGTTTTTCCAGTGAAAAAATGGAAGAGAGATTCAAATTTGACTTACAGGAGTGAAGTGAAGAGATTGGTGAAGAGATGGAACAGGAGATTTGGAAGGAGAAGATGAAGACGAAGGGGCCATTTGTTTTTCCTTTGTTCTATATTTTTTTCGGGTTGCTTTAATATCTCACTTTTATATATACAATACACACACTATTTCATGATAATATAAATTATTATCAAGTCAATTAGTAAAAAAAAAAAGGGAGGTACTTGAATAATAATAGTAGAAAATTATGATTCTTTGTTTCCATCTTTAGATCGAGCTAAAACCAAAAAATGAAGACTATGCTGTAATAGACATGTTTTGTTGTCTTAGCTCTAACAAACATTTATCGTTTTATCTACTCTACAAAAATACTGTTTCTTTGTTTGTAGATTATGAATCACAAATTACTTAACGCTAAATTTAATAGCTCGCACATCGATCCGCCAATTTCTTCTTGTACAAACGTACGATTAAATTTTTAAAACCGTCCAAACAGTTTCTTACCGTTTGTTACTATCTTTTGACACAATATCTTATGGTTCCACTAAGAACTTATACAAATAATTTTTTTTTTTACTTATACATATATATAACTTCGTTTCGCCAATGCCAACTAGCTAGTTTTATTTTCCTTTGTTAAATGACAAGGCAAATTAGTCACAAATCAGACTTTTGTTAATCATATATCACACAGTGACCAGTTAGTTACTTTCAAATAAAACTGAATTGCTTTTTAAAGGAAAATACATTTTTTTAAATAAGTAACGTATTTGTTTATTGTAGTTAAATTATATATATATATATATATTGTAATTTTTCCTTCAACATTTGTTTTTATTACTGGCGTTTTTTTTCCATTCATTCCCCCCGAAATAGTTGTGCATTGTATTGTTAGTTCTGCTTCTTTCACAACACTTATTCTAAGACACTTTTTGTAAAGAATACTTTTCAATTTTGTAACCGAAATATATTTACGTGTGCGTGTGTGTATTATTGTACAAATGAAGTGTAATGATTCTAGTTTCGTTGGACCTTGGATATGTAAAAGAGACGTTTAATCAAGATTCTCTCTTTTCGTTTTCTCATCATCCATTCTATTGTCATGTAGTCAGCTTGTGACCATTTCTTCTGAAACAAGCCAGATAAGTTATTTGAAAGCTTTTTACATTTTTCACACACCCACAAACTTTTGTATGTAAATAAAACAAATTCATGAGAATGAGACACTTAGTTATTATATACATCCATTCGGTATGATACTAAAGCTCAAAATTTAAAAGTTTACAATAATTACGTACATACTTTTAATCCTTTTAGTACCATTCAATTGTATGACATGTACCTACGGTTGCTTGGCATATTTATAAACTACTATAAGTAAGGTGATAAATTCTACACAACAAGTGTAAAACGTTATAAGTAAGATATAAATAATGAATTTGCGTAACTGGTACTTTAATTTGATACCCTTGTCTTTGTAAACATATAGTTGGAATTATACAAAATACAAAGAAATCTATGCGTAAACGTAGGTGTATATTTATGGGTGTAAAGACAACCACAGTCAGAAAAAGAAGAAGATGAGAGTTACAACTTACAAGCACTTTTTCTTTTCTTTTTTATAAAATTTCCTTCTTAAATATAAAGTGTATACAAAAATTGCTTTCAATAAATGCATATTGGGTTGCATAGTTGCATAGATTTGATTTTTGCAAGTTTTGGTTTGAATTCTAACTCTGCTACCATTCAAATCCTAAGCTTAGAGTGGAAACTGCCAAAAAAAACAAAACAAAAACTTATAAATTTATAGTGGAGTGGAAACTACGAAAATAATTCAATAATCAAAATATTTGTGAATCCTGCCTTTAGCGTCAAATTTGGCAATGATAAACTATAAAGGGGATTTTCAATTTTGTTTTAAAAATGATGTCGCATACTTATGTTTGTATTTGAAATGTGGTTTTGTTAAGTTAGACTTTCCGGTTGGCACGAGTAAAAAAAAAAAAAGATATAACATTTATTGATTGATCTGGAGAATAAAATACTTGTGACCGTCAATAAGATAAATAACTGACAAACACAAATACAATGCTATACCGCCTTTTCATGACTTATTCAGCTATTGCAGATAATACTTATCGGATTCCATTTTAGATAAAGTTCGTTTGATTGTTTCAACTTTTAAATTCAGTTTCCAGTTAATGGCTTGTATTATACCTTTTAACTTCACCATTCAACAGCAAATGTCATTTTTACTGTGAAGCTTTACTAGTTTTTTTCGTTACTTCTTTGTGATCCCTAGATGATTATTATTAATAATAACAATAAAATATGTAGTTCTATAACTCAGTGGAGCTTGTAGACATATAATAAAGAATAAACATCAAATTGCTTAAAATGAGAAATGACATTTTTGTATTATTATTTGTTGCTTAGTAATAAATATCGAGTAGGGGGAATTGTCACATTAAATTTTGGGAAGAGCATCAAATGCAAATCCAGCTACCTCATTTATGATATTGGTTGACCCACATTACCAAACAAAACATCCTTTGGCCTATGACTTGTTAGATTGGTGTGCCTCATTCGTTGGGTCTTTCTTCTCTTTCAGCTCCTCCCAACTTTAATTATCATTCTATATATCATGTGAGTGTGGTTTTGAAATTAATATATAAGCATGAGAACTGAGAAAAGAAGAGGAAAAAGCATTTTGATTATGGTACTTTCCAGCACTCTTAAGGTGATAAATGTATAATAGTGAATTGTTAAGGACACTTATAATAAAATGGATGTAGTTTCTCTAACCGAAGGATTCGTATCGACACCAAACTAAAGTTTGGAATCGAATATATAAATAAATTTATAACAAAGCAAAAAAAGGATAAATAATCAATTTATAACACTGACAAACCAAATATAAACATTAAATATGATATCCCCATTTAATAGAACTTTCATTAAATGCATGACCGTTTGATTTGCTATATACAGATTCTTTTTAGTTTTCAACTAATAATTTATTTAGAATCAAGATTCAAAACATTAGAATTGGTTAAAGGGACATAATTTTAGATACATGCTAGCAATGAAATCGAATATGTTGTACTAGTAGTTTTTCATTCTCTTAAGTTAAATTTTGTTTTGAAGCTTAATTATGAAAAAAGGCCAGCGAACACAAAATGAGAGAGACAGCAAAGGGCATGTGATAGTAATAAATGGAACAATGAAAGGGTAAGATCGTCCAAAAACATACAAATTTTGAATTGGTTTTGGGCTCTGAAAATTGGCTGACTTTGCGTGACATGTCACTATTCATCGGTTGGATCATGTGCACGTGACGCCTCATCACCTCCTCTCTCATTAATTTCCCCCATTTTTCTTATTTTTTTATTTACTTTTGCCAACATTTTGGCATTTTATTTTTATTTTTTGAAAAACTGAGATAATAATAATTATCGCATAACTGGCCAGACCGCTAAGGATCCGGACAGCCCAACACCGCAGGGAACTTCGGTTAACGACAAACTTAAGCGTCATCTGTGTTTATACCTCATGTTGTATTTCCCCTACGGTACATTTTTATTTTTTCAGTCATCAAACAAAACAAATTTGTTCACTTTTGACTAGTTTGTGTATATATTGGAATAATACCAAAAAATTATCCATAAAGGCACACATATATATATATAATTTGAAGTATATTGATCAGAGTTTAGCTATTAAGGTCCAACGAAAAGCATTTTTAACCTAACAAATAACCACGAAATAGGGATAAAATCGAATAGATGCTTTCTGCATAACTGGGAATTAATATCTACACTAATTAAACAAGGGGGATAAATGAAATATTGAACCATCACATTTCTCGGGCCGGACATTTAACTAGGATTTATGAGCTTTAATGAAGTATGTCATTGTTGTTAAAAAAAAAAATATATTCTTTACCGCCACGTTATCAATACCGGAAATTTCAAGTTGGGAAAATTGGGGAAATCAGGAATTGGGATTCTATGTAACACGTAGATTTGTTTTCGACTTTAATCTAAGTTTTGGTTAGGCTAAGTCAAGCTAACACATATTAGAAGCGGAGATGAAACTAACATATTATATGAATAACATGGATAAATGTAGACATTGCTATTTAGTCAAAAAAATTATGATTCTAATTAACAAATATCGATTAATATGATGTACTGTTCCTACTTTGTAGTATCTGAATACTCTCATATTGGAAGGAAATATGGAACTAACAATACACTTACTAACAAATTAGGTTGGATTGAAATGTGTGTTCTCGATTATTGCAGATGAAGCAGATGCAGAGGAGAAGGACATACGCGTCGGCAACGAACATATGCTCCAAAATCACTTTAGGTCATTATCTTAAGCATTTAAGTGGGAGACCAATTACTTTTCTTGGAGGAAAAGTCAAGGAAATGATTACATAAAAATATCCTCTGGCAATTTATCGAGAGAGAGTAATAATAACTGATGGGCTCTCAACAACTCCTAAACAACTATCTTAAGCCCATCACTGTATAGTGTTCATTTTCCCTAACATGGTTCGATCATAGAAGCTCTTTGAGACAAAGAGATGCAAGTGAAAAGTGCGGAGAGACAAACAGAATACATAAGCTTTAATATGTCACAATGATCACATTTACAAGACAAGTATGTCTTATCAATTAAGATGAGATCTACATAATCTTATGTACAAATAGAACTACAAGATCCAATAAACACTTCTTACAACTGTATTTGTCTCTTACTTTCTATATACTAAACACATGTTCTTCTCCTGATCTCTGATCAATATGTGTGATCCATCTTCTCTTACTGTTCTCACTATTCCCCGAGTTCTTAGCAGCCACATGAGCAATCTCAATACCTCCGGTGACCGGAAGAGTCACCGTTCTAACAATTTTCCTGTCTCTTAAAGCCCGTCTCAACCCAAAACCCAAAGAGTTTCTCGAATATCCATTTCTACAAACCACAACCGCTCCTCTGTTTCCAAACGCAGCGTTTTTCAACGCAGCAGCTGCAAATTCCTTGTTACGCCAATCCACGACCAAGAAATCAATTCCTTGTAGCGTCTCCATAGCCTTTTCGGGTTCTTCAGTTACGATCGTCTCTGGTAAGTTCAGAGGAGACGAAGATTCTTGAATGGCTTGGAGATAAGCATATTTTGATCTCGAGTTTTGTACAATACATATGTGTTTAGCGTTTACGTGTTGGCTCGCTACGTTTAAGCCAATACTTGAAGCTATTGCGTCTCCTTCTGACCATGTTTCCACGATCAGCTTCGCGTTCCATCCAGCTGCCATCGCCGCTATTAGCTCCGCCGCGTCCGGCGTTTCAAGATTCTCGCACTGAACAAAATTGAAACAAGTTACTACAACAACAAATCAAGATTACTAAACGGAATAAGATCTGGGGATAAAATCGAATCTTTCTTCTTTTTAATAAAATAATAATCACGAGTTCTTCTTGTGAATGATAAGAAACGTGAATGATCCTGGCAAGATTCATAGGAAGATAAAAAAAAAAGCTTACAGATTTAACGGTGTCTATATAAGCCTTGGATGCTGACTCCGGAGACCAAACCAATTTCATTTTCTTCTTCTTCTTCTACTTTCTCACGCTTCTTGGGTTCTGCTTGTTGTTTGGGTTTTAGCTTAAAGGTTGGTTTATATAGACCGAGGACTCGAGATAATAAGAGAAGTCTCGTTTCGTTTTTTTATTGGGTCGACTTTAGGATATGGCCCATATATTTTAGTTTTCTTCCCGGTTTTACCCCAAAACTATCAACATTAATAAATACCCCCAGATTTAGCTGTTTTGTTTCCGGTTTTAGCCCCAATACTTTTGGAAAGATTACTATATTTTGTTCTTTTTTCTGTTTTCTAAACATAGGATTGTGTTTCTAAATCGTCGACGTTGACAATAGTACAGGCGAATCTGACGTGTGTAGGTTTTGGTTTTGGATTATAACAAGAGTTAAACTAATTAGTTTGTCTATAATTAGTCTAAAACAATTTATATACGGTCTTTTGTTAAAGTAGTTAAGTTTTGAAATCTTCATTTGGCTAGTACAATCAAAATTCAAAATACTAACCAGACCCAATTGAATTGACTTTTGTATCATGTGATAAGTGATAACTAAAACCGTGTCAATATTCAATTAGGATTTAATATGATTTTTATGATTTACATTGTCGTTGGATTTAAGCTAACTATGTTTCGTTCATATCATCGACATCTTAATTAAAAGCCAAATAAACTAATATCATTTTGTTTTCTAATAACATGTATTCTATTGAATTTGAATTTAGAGCCATAAAACTAATTAATACAAACTACTATATGACATTTTGAATCAAACAAAACTGGTTTTATTTTGTTGGTTTATAAAGCATTTTCAGCGGCTTAAAACTAGAAACGTATAATAAGTTAATAGAAGTTGTTCCCTATAGTCTATAGATGTTAAAGTAATGTGCACTTGAATATATAATACATAAATCCACCTTGAGTTATCTTTTCCTAGTTGGATATAATAGTTAGCCTCTCATTGATCGTTGATAAGAAGTGTTCGAATACTTTTTTCATCTAGGGATAGTGGAGATTGTCGAACAAGTGAATCACATTTCAAAGCAAACCTAAAGAAAGATAAAGTATAGTACTCAAACATGTGAAAATTATCCAAGTGGAAGGTACCTTTTAAATCACATGATGATATCAGATGCTAGATGCATTGATGGTGACCAATGCATTTAAGCTATTGTCTTTGTACCCCATAAATCCTACTATGTGGGACAAATTATAGCTTTTTCTAATTCCTATGTCACTTTGAAAACGACTCTATAGGTTATGGTTTAAAGAAATATTAGGTCATGTTTATTCTTTTTACCCCACTTGTCAAATGTAATCATTTGTTTTTATGGTGGAAGCATTTCGATTTGCCATTCACTTAAACATTAATCTTTCATGATTATAATATCAAAATGCAAACCCACTCAAACTATCCTATTTCTATTGTATTCATTGTTAATTTGTAACTAGCAAACATATGAAGGCTTTTTGGGCAAATGCTGTTCATTTCAAACATGTGATCCTAAACTTTAAAGTTTCACTGCTAAGTAATATGATTGGTTTAAAACTTTAAATGGTTAGACGAAATTACTTAAGTTATGCTGGATCTAATTGAGTATGCAATGTAATTACGAAAAAAACAAACCATTCGTTGTTTATATTATATGCATTATTAGCTATATAAATCGTAAAATCAAAATTTTTGTTATCGTTTGTCATAGACTTATAGTTACTACACAGATGGTTTATATTTCCACCTAGATTTATGTAAATTGAGTTTTAAAATAGACCATGTTATTAAGTTCATGTTCAAGCTAGCTAATAGTTTTATTTGATCATTTGATATTGAAAAACTCAAAAGTCTCTCTGTCGTAAATAATTTGTTTTTTTCTCTCTTTGTTCTTATATATTCGTGGGTCTACGTATGATTTGAAGATATAATGGGCCAAAATTTGTTGGGCCTCAAATTTAAACCACGCGACGCGTATCAACACAACCCCTCTCTCGTTAAAAAGTTGGAAACTCCACACTCTGATCTCAATTTCATTGTACAGAAAAAAGCAAAGAGAGAACACCCGACCCGGAATCTGACCCGAAAACCCGGAAAAATCGAAAAAATGGGGAAAGATGGTCTGAGCGACGATCAGGTCTCGTCGATGAAGGAAGCCTTCATGCTGTTCGATACCGATGGCGACGGTAAAATCGCGCCGTCAGAGCTGGGGATCCTGATGCGATCCCTGGGCGGAAACCCAACCCAAGCTCAGCTGAAATCCATAATCGCATCCGAAAACCTCTCATCTCCGTTTGATTTCAACAGATTCCTCGATCTCATGGCGAAACACCTGAAAACGGAACCGTTCGATCGCCAGCTCCGTGACGCATTCAAAGTGCTCGATAAGGAAGGTACGGGGTTCGTGGCTGTGGCGGATCTGAGGCATATTCTGACCAGCATTGGGGAGAAGCTGGAGCCTAATGAGTTTGATGAGTGGATCAAGGAGGTTGATGTTGGATCCGATGGGAAGATCCGGTATGAAGATTTCATAGCAAGGATGGTCGCTAAGTGAGATGTTATCTTTAAAAATTTGAATTTGGAAACTCATAGCACTTTTCTTTTGAAATTTCAATTTGGAAAGATTGTTTTTTTTTCTTTCTCACTTGTTTGTTTGATTTCGAATGAATCCTAGGGTTTGTTTATCATTGTGGTTTGCTTACTAACTTTATTATCTTCTTTATGTCTGTGTGATTCCTCTTATCTTTTTCCAATATCTAAGAATTTTAAATCTGTTGTTTTTTATGCTGAACTTTGTTGGATTGGATCGGATCATTGAATCTAATTGATTTGAATGTGTTTATTTTTAGTGTTTGATTTAGAGGTATCTAACATTGAAGTGTTTTAATCTTTTCGTGTGTTCAAGACTTGGTTTCATATTCTGCATATAATCTCTACTCTTAATTAAGCATGTTAGCCTTTTTTATTGAATGAGATACTATCTTCTTGTTCATACGCACGATCTCTGAAAAGGAATGTGTTTTGTTGGTATTTGATATCGAAATGATTTAGAGATCTTGTGTTGTTGCTCTTACGCTTTTGCTTGTTCGATAGGCGTGAAGCTAAATCATGTGTTGTTTTGATATTGCGATGTTGTTTTTTTTTTTGGGAATTAAAACTGAAAAGTAATATTTTTAGCGATGGTATATTGTTTACTGGTTACTTGATTAATATAGAAATTCTTCACAATTTAAGGTAAATGATCTTATAGCTCATCGGAACAACTTTGGAGTTCTGGTCTTTTGTTATGGTAATTTTTGACTCGCCTTTGGTTCTTGTTATGGTAGTTTTGTTATGTAGATGGTAAGGCGGAACCGAAATTTTGATCTGATGTAAGTTTCAAATTTTGGTTAGATAGCGTACTCGCAGATTCTTCTGACTTCTTACTTGGTGAATAATGTGAATCAAATCACTCAAAACGAATTTTTCGTTAATGAAAACCACTTGTATAACTTGTAAATCATAAAAAACTATTGTAGCAGTGAAAATAATAGGAGCAGGAAAGCAAAACTCTCGACTCTAGTAACATACAGTGTCCGGTTTATAACGGTTTAAATAAGAATACAAGTCAATTAATTGGTATTACGGGCTCTCTATTTCCGACTCAGTGGAGTCTTTAACTTTCGCATCTTCAAATCAGTGGAGCCCTTGACATATACATTGTCTTTAGGAGACGAAAATTTGTGTTGTTGTTGGATTACATATGGGACAAAGTGAACTTAGAAGCGGTCGGAGACCCGCATCCAAGCAGACAACCCGGATGTAGAGTAGCCTTTACCACTCGTTCTAGATTCTTCCAGCTTTGAAGTATAGTTATGATGATTTAAATGGTGAGCAGGTGAAATCATGTTTTCTATATTGCTCTCTGTTTCCTGAAGATTATCGTATGGGAAAAGAGAGGTTATTAGACTACTGTATATGCGAGGGATTCATAGATGAAAATAAAAGTAGAGAAAGAGCATTAAGCCAAGGTGATGAGATCATTAGTATCCTTGTCCGTGCATGTTTGTTGTTGGAGGAAGCAATCAATAAAGAACCAAGTTAAAATTCATGATGTGGTTAGGGAGATGGCTCTATGGATAGCATCTGATCTTGGGGAACATAAAGAAAGATTTATTGTGCAAGCCGGTGTTGGTTTACGGGAAGTACCAAAGGTCAAGAACTGGAGTTCTGTGAGAAGGATGTCATTGATGGAAACTGAGATTGAAATGATATATGGCAGCCCCGAGTGCTCGGAGCTTACAACTCTGTTCCTTCAGAAAAACAATTCATTGTCACATATCTCGGATGAATTCTTCCGATGTATCCCGATGCTAGTTGTTTTGGATCTATCAGGGAATTCAAGTCTCGAGAAATTGCCAAAGCAAATATCGGAGTTGGTCTCGTTGCGCTATCTTGACTTGTCATGGACATACATCAAGCGGCTTCCTGTTGGTTTGCAAGAGTTGAAAAAGCTCATACATTTGAGATTGGATTACATGAAGAGACTTAAGAGTATTTCAGGGATATCAAACTTGTCGAGTTTGAGGAAGTTACAGTCTAAAATGTCGCTAGACATGAGCTTTTTAGTGGAGGAGTTGCAGCTCTTAGAAAATTTAGAAGTTCTAAACATAAGTATCAAGTCAAGTTTGGTTGTGGAGAAGTTATATGCTCCCCTGTTGGTGAAATGTCTTCAAATTGTAGTACTTAGAGAGCTCCAAGAAGAATCATCCAGAGTATTCACTTTGCATGGTATGGATAATCTCCATAAAGTCATCATAAGGAAGTGTGAAATGTGGGAGATAAAGATAGAGAGGACAACTTTATTATCATGGAACACAAGTCCCAGAACTCAATGCTTCCCAAACCTCTCCACTGTGCATATAAGTAGCTGCGATACTCTGCAAGGATTTGACGTGGCTGTTGTTTGCTCCTAACCTCACTAATCTCGAGGTTCTGGTCTCAGAACTTGTAGAAGGAATAATAAGCCAAGAGAAAGCTATGACTATGAGTGTGATCATTCCTTTCCAGAAACTAGAGAGTCTACGCCTTCACAATCTAGCGATGTTGAAGACCAACTACTGGCAACCTCTGCCTTTCCCATGTCTAAAGACAATCCACATAACAAAGTGTCCGGAGCTGAGAAAGCTTCCATTGGGTTCTGAAAGTTTCACGAGGGTTGAAGAACTTGTCATTAAATACAAAGAGGAAGAATGGTTTCAAAGTGTTGAATGGGACCTTTCTTTAAGTTCGTTGGACCCGAATGGAAAATTATGTATGTGCGAAAGGGATTTCTAGTGTTGAAACAGTGCGATGACTCAAAAAATATTGAACGACAAAGTTGTATCCAGATGCAATAATCGTGTATCAGCTTTGCTAAATTTATTTTTGTTCGCTTCCAAAGATCATAGTCCAAGAAAATATACACCTGATGATTTTTTTTTGAATTTCTACCTTTTCTATGACAACATTGTCATAAGAATGAGGACCTCAGTAAAAGAGACTAGTTCGGCAATATGATTGCAATTTGTATGGAACACAGACGTCAAATGAATCTACAAAAAAAAAAACGGATGATTTGATCTTTCAACTTTTCCATGTTAATTTCATCTGGACGATCCCTGCGCTAGTAAGCTTTTGAATCTTGTCAAAAACCATTGGATTTTGCATGTGTTTCTGTGCTGCACTCGGATTCTTTTGAAGATCAGTCAGTACCTGTTTGGAATAAAGGTTATAGCTTGTTAAGAGGCATACTAATATGCAAACACAATTCGATACAGTAAAATATAAGCCAGTTCTATTTAGATATCTCACAACAGAGAATAGCATTGGTAGTAAGAAATTCGATTCAAACAAAAATTGCATCATACAATAACAATTTATGACTTGGAAGACAGAGTTTGTTTCTTTACCTGTCTCATTACAGGATCTGTGAGGATGTTCTGGATTTCTGGGTCATGCATCCCCTTTGCCTACACAAAATAAAAAGAGAAATCCAAGTTTAACTTTTATTAATCAGGAAAAGGGGGAAAATAATACATGAGAATCATCAAAATGTAACCTGTCTCTCTTTCAATTCCTCAGGAGTAAGGTCCCTGAGTTTAGCCTTATTGATTTGTTGTACACATCTGTAGAATAGATTGAACCACATTAGGTAAATTCATGCCAATGGATAAAAAGTTAATAATCTTTTTGTGTTATATTACCTTCTAACACCATCAAGAAGTTCCTGATTATTAGGATTATGCTTGAGACCCTCTTGGTTTGTTTCCAATGCATTGTCATACTCCTTCAAGAAGAATTGGACTTCAGCTTTTATGATGTATCCTATAGACAAGGTTGGATCGAGATCAATACACTTTTCTGCATCCTTTAGTCCTTCAGGCATTGCACCAAGCTTAGCGTAACACATAGCACGGTTGATATATGCCTAACGTGGGTGCAAAAAAAAACAGCAAGTTACTCAAAAACAGTCAAAATAGATAATCACTGTCGAAAACCCGTGAAAACATATGAGTGATGAAGTGCTCTTACTTTTGGGTCTTTTGGGTTCCTTTTGATAGCTTCAGTGTAATGTTTTATAGCATCAGGATACTTCTTCCTCTTGAAGAACTCATTACCTGTATTAAAAACACGGTATCAGCAGCAGAAAAAAAAAATGCTAATTCGTTCTTGTTTTTGTGGTTCTACAAGTCTTATACAAACAAGATTAATGGCAAAAGCAAACACCTTTTACACGCTCTTCATCCCCGATCTTAGGGTCGAAATACTCCTTCTGCTCCCACTCCTTCTTTGCCCTTTCCGCCTCGTTCAGATTCTTCAATGTATCCGGATTACGGTGCTCTGTAAGACCTTGCTTGAAAGCTTCAATTGCAGGCTCATAGTCTTTAGAGCATTTCGCCATCCTAGTCAAAGCAGTCCCTTTCCTAGTCAAAGCTCTAGCTACCATCTTGTAACTTGATCTAAGCTTCCTACCCCTTTCCACTGTCTTGTCACAATCCTCAATGCACTCATTGTACTGAATCAAAAACATTACCATTTAAAACCATGTAGCTACATACCAAGCAAATCATTATTCTAGCCTATCAGCAAAGAAAGGTTAAAAAGAAAAGAGCACTGTACATACAAAGAAACAATACCTTTCTCATTGCAAAGTAAACAGCAGCACGATTTGTGATATAAGAGATGTCTTCATCATCAATCTCAATGGCTATAGAATAATGCTGCATAGCAGTTTCAAAGTCCTTCTTCATAAACGCAATACTCCCAAGCACTTTCTCTATTTGCGCTTTCTGCTTCCTCTCTTTCTTCTCCTTCTTTTCGTTCAACTCGGGCTCTTTCGTAGAACTCTCAGCCATATTAGACTCAGGAACCTCCACCTCATCTCTGGGAGGTGGCCTAAACTTAACATTGACTAAAACTCCAAGAGAATGCATCACTCTCATATCTTCGAAATACAAATTGAGATAGATAGGGTTCTTCTGAATCTCCTGCATCATATTAACATAGTCAGGCTGTTCCAAAAAGCATCTCGTTAAAGGATCAGCAGTAAGCTTCGTCCACATCTCCGGTCCTTTAAAAGCATCTCCAAAAGGATTCGGCGGAGCAGCGCGCGACCTCGAAGCAGAAGCCTGAACATCATCTATTCCAGATTTCAAAGCTTCATTGCTCGGATCGATCTTTAATCCCTTATAATAAGCCGAAACAGCTTCTTGGAACTGATTTAACCCTAAGTGAGCAGCTCCGAGACGACCATATCCCTTAGGCCAATCAGGTTTTAGTTCAACAGTCTTCTTCGCATCGGATAGAGCATTGGCGTAGTGATGAAGCGAGGCGTGTGCAGCGGAACGGTTAGAGAAGAGGACGTGATTGGTTGGAGCAAGATAGATAGCTTGGGTGAAGTGACGTATAGCGGAAGTGAAATCACCGGAAGAGAATGCAGCGTTTCCTTTCGCTTCAGCTTCGTCGGCCATGGTTGATTCTGAGATTATGCAGAGTCGCTGCAGCTTCTTTGCCAAGACTTTTCGTTTTCTTGGGGGGTTTTTTGAAAAAGTTTGGATGCGAGGTTAGTTGAGTTTGTTAGTGGGTGTTTATCCAGGTTTTATTTATCCTCATTCTGTTTAATTATATAATTTAGAAGACTTACTAAGAAACGTCGTCGTTTTTGTTATTGTCATTGAAACTCCGGTTATTAGTTGACCCACGGTTTGACTTTTTCCATGGTATGGTATGGAGTTAGGAAGATATATACATACTAGTCCATGATTCTAAGAAATATAATGAAAGCACGTCGAATTGATCTCACAAATAAGCTCAAAAGCAGTTATTATTCAATTGATCTTGCAAGTCATGTTGCTTCATATTTAATATATTGAATCACAGATATCCTGTAACGAGTATCATTGTAATTTCATCTTTATGATATATCTCTTACTTTTGTAATTCAATAATCTTCTTTTGCTAAAGAGTTGAATATATCAGGAGTAGACATGTTTTTTTTTTTTTTTAATCTGGAATCATTGTTAGAATCACTTGGATGAAGAAGACAAAAACTTGAGGAAATTTTTTTGGCTAAGTATGTTAGGTTGGATATTTGTTTATTACAAACACAATGTGATATACATGCATATCAAGATTATTTGGCTGCATTATAAAGTTGTATCATCCATAATCCATGCCCCTCGTTTCAGATCCAAAATCATCTGAATAAATGCATACAATCTACACAGGGGAAAAAAATAAAAAGAAGATCTCCGTAAGGCGATCAAACCGCATAAAACATTAAAAAGGAAAAGAGATGCAATATATATTCTAAATTCATGCAAATGAGTGTGTTATCACATTCAAAGAAAATGCAAATACAAATACAAATATAAAAATGTGAGCGAAAGACAAAGCAAAATGGGAAAAGGTGTAGATGTAACTAGCTTCTTCATCACTTTGGTGATGATTCTTTTTGCTAAGTTCCACATGCATAGTGTACACCATGATATATGAATCCCACCGATGCATTTGCGAATCTTATTTAAAAAAAAAAAACTATATTTAATATATTTTACTCATCGATCCCAACTCTAACAGGAATACCAAAAGGAGACTCACGGTTAGAAAGTAGCTGCAGGAGAATTATACTCCAGTAAACAAAACAAAAAAGGTGATACATTCTGTAAAGCTCATTAATCTATAACTACGATGATTCATGTAAATCAGTGGTATTCTGAGATATTAAGTATATTCCCTTTTTTACTTCCGATCGATCTGATTGATTAAAAATAAACATTCAAATGCTAACTAAGGCCCTTACATTGTCTACTTTGTTGTATTGGAGTTACAGAAATTAACATATAATGCAATTTCAAAATACAAAATCAAGACTTTTTCTGTTTTAACACGTTTAATTTAAACGAAAATAAATGTCGGTGTATATAGACACATCATGCTTAGATCTAGAAACTTATTTTCATTATATTTATCCTTTACTGTCCTCTTAACTAATTAATTAATTAACTTGTGTTCATTTCTTTTATCTTATGATTATCACTATAATTCGTATTATTGTTCCGGAGAAGACATATAAACCAAAATTCAATCATATCTCCCATTTCAATTTATATCTTTACAAGTATATATAAATAAAATGTAACTTGTAATTATTAGTGACACCCCTTGAGCTGGCCAACTGTGAAATCATGAAGGTCGGTGTGCATATTTGTTTTTGCAAAATGGTTGACTTTTACAGTCATACAATATATTATTATAAGCCATATGGTTACAGATGATTGTTCCGAAAATTGTCCTAATTAAAAATAATATATAAAATCACCAATTCCGTTTCAAACTTTAAAAATTCAGATATATCAACATGTCTTTACTATTTATCTCTTGAATTGGGCAATGAATATATAACTAATCATTATTAGTTATGTTTGTTGAACTAGTATTCGTCTAATGTAGTTAGAGATCATCCAATAAAATTTTATTATTCAATGATTCATAACGCATGAAATAATTAGTCGTTTGGTGCATGGTATAGTGATTAAAGTCATGCATTGAGAATATTGTTACGTATAATAATTAATGATAATTAGCTTACTAATTATTACGAATCAAGAAAATTTAATTATTAAAAGTTGATGTGTGCTTATTAGCATTGACCCTAGCTCATATCAGAAGAAAAAAATCAATAAACAATTGTTCAGAATTATTAGCAATTTTTGTTTACAACATTTTATGTCTTGCACATACTCATCATTTTAACTTCATATCATTTATTTCGGGAATTTGGACCACTAGTAACACAAATCATAACAGAAAATAACCACAATTGATAAGTTGAAATGACAGAATGGAACTATGTATCCGGCCTTGTTTTTTCTTAGAATTCATAATCTGATTTCAGTTATATTGCCATTCAAGTCAACCCGCAGAGATATATATATATATATATATATAACAGAAAATGGATGTAATGGATTTGGTGTAATCATACTCAACTCTAATAGAATTGGTCATATAATCGGACTTTAATTTTGATTCATCAGAAGTTTAGTTTTTTTTTTCTTTTTTTCCCTAAAACTAAAATCGTTCGGCTCAGTCTACCCATAAAACTAACTAGACCGATTTGGCATACATGATTTTTGCTAGCTGTACACCATCACTATTGGTAACTGTAAGATCAAACCAGACATTATGTTGGATGTAGAATCTTCCACATGTAAGTGGTTTTCACATGTAACAAGTTTTCCTCATGGGACAAGAAACTGACAAAAGGAACAAACTTTTCCACATGGTTTAGTTGTTAGGACTTTTCGTAATGATTAGGGTTATGGGACAAGTTGTAAAGAAATGTGTCTTCTCGTCAAATGGATTTACGACACGACATCATGCGATAATTCCTCTAAAACCCTAAAACTAAAAAGCATTGGAATTGGACTGTTCATTTAGATTCAGTAATGTAGTGTATATATGTATATGTATATATATAGAGTAAAATAGATTAGGCGTTAATTACTTAAGGTGTCATGATCATTTTTAGGTTATAAGATAATATTTTGTAGCAGGATATATATTTATAAATAGAAGGTAACTGAATTTTTAGATATTATAAGAAAGTTTATGCCACCGTGGCCCATGCGTATAAGTTCTTAATAGATAGTATAAATAGTAGTCTTATAGGTTTAATACACTCAGTTGAAATTTTTAGCATGATACAATTTCTATAGAAATACCGATATCTTCATGGAGTTAATTTCTTCTTCTAGAAAAAAATATAATAGTAGTTTTATTATATTAATTCATAGTGGTAACTTGCAATTTCAGCAGGATCTATGTGAAAAGTATTATATTGAACATTTTGTGGGTTAATTGTAACGTATAATTTTGGATTCTATATGAAAAGAAAACAGTATTTTATCCTTTAGTATAATATTCCACAAATGGTAGGTGGTCGAATGAGAGCTCACCATTCACCAATCCAAACCAAAACTTGTGTTATTAATTAATGTAATTTGCAATTTTCTTTTGATGAAACCGTCATTTATGCAAAAAAGAAGAAGAAAAACTGTCATTTATGCCTTAACTCCGACCATTATGTTAGGGTATGTAATCAACTAGGAAACTAGAAACACTTTTTAGTCTGGTGAAATTTGTTTGAAAAATACAAACGACTCTGGTACGGTTGGTAATATTGTAGAATAGCAAGAATGCACATATTTTCAGTGTTTTTCATTACACAATTATGTAAAACGAGAATTTGTATACAGAGCTAGCCATTCTAATATATATTTACTAACAAAAAAATCCCTGCAGTAATACAATATTAAATCAATATCGTATAATGACTATAGCTAGGCATTGTGTTATACATATTTATTTTATTTACCATGGTTCTGTCATTTGGCAACCAACATTCTATGTAAAAAGATCAGAGATTGAGGATTACAGAAAATTTGTTGACTGCGCATCGTTAGATATATGTGGTTTTGCAAACAAATCAATATTAAATAACAAAAGTGTAGAGTACAAATAAAAATTTAATTTCAGTATCAAATAGGTAATGGACAAGAGGCGAAGTGGGACCAAAATGACACTTTTGGGATCACGGTCTTTACTTTTGCTTCACTTCTATGCTTCGTTTCAACAACACACCCAACCAAAAAAAAAAAAATCTAATATCCAATTTCCTCTCTATTTCTTTATTTTGTAAATTTTATGGCATTTTAATTAATATATGTTTTATTCGACACCAAATCTTTGCCCCGAAGTCCCTAACATCAGCCGCATAAACATCCGATATTTGATGAACTTACCTAAACACAAACTCTATCGATATTCTAAATATATATGTTACCTAATATGTATTTAAGAATATTATCATGTTAGTTGGTTAGTTAATTAGTTAAATATTACACAATATTTTTTTGATATACAACGGTCGAACAAATATTGATATTATTAATTAGGGGAACCAGTTTTGTTCATTGTAGATGTATATATATGTATGTTGTTTCAAACATTTGAATGTATTATTATTAATTATATACTCAACGTAAAATTGTGACTATGTCGTTAAAACGTGTGAGACATTTGGAATCTAGTTTTTTTTGACAATGGGATTAAAAAACTACATAGAATCAAGCTCACGTTAATAATGTTATGTCAGCAAAATAAATATAAGGAAATTTCCGCATTGGGAATTAATTAAAGTATACCAATATGCACTGTTCAATTCAATGATAATACACATATATAGAAAAATTTTAGTTGAAGCAAGTAATGTTGGTTCAGTCACAAATTTTGATTTGTAAAGATTTTTCATGTAATACCATTCAAGTCTCCAGATATCGATTTTTTTCATTTATGGATTTTTGGTTTCAACACATTTACTATTAGCTCTTTCTAATTTGTGCAAATGTTTTAATTGGTTCAAAGAAAAGTTTTGGATAGTACTCGACCAACTTATGGAAACTCGAACTAGATTAGGAGTGATTTACTTACATAATTAATTGGATCAAGTAAAAGAAAATTAATAGCAAAAACAGAAAATAAAGAAGGTTTAAGAGAACGGGATAACGGGATGGGGCCCACGTGACCAACCGGCCTGCAACAGCAAATCGTGAGACTAATGATCGAAGGCTCGCCCACGCCGGACCAGCATCCGCCACGTCAGCACATCATTCCGTTTTTCCCCTTGTGGGTCCCTCTTACACTTACACCTGCTCAAATTCCGCGCTGTTTTTTTCCCTCTCTTCAGAGTATAACTAAGACTATGTTTATCACTAAACTAAAATATAAATATTAATTAAACATACTCATATGTTTTGAGGTTTTAAAGTGTTTTATGAAAGATATTCATTTACACTATTCTCTTAATCTAAAGATACTAACTAATTTATTTAATTAAATTTAATGTTGAAAATACCCATATCTAGTTGATCGGCGTGGGTGCTCTAACAACAATCAAAATATCTTCATGGAATAAAAAAACACATATTTTTGTAAGTGTTATGTAATTCATAAGACAGAAATAAATCCGCTCATTAGAAAAATAAACAGAAATATATTAATATACATATACAACGCGTTTTCTTTTCCCAGTTGTGTAAATCTGTTTTTTCCTTTTTGAAAAATTGGATCAAACAATATATAAGATCGATATATATTATGATAATTACTTGATATTCAGAAAATGTCTAGTTATTTGACATTATATCTTTAGAACCAATATCATTTGACCACGGAGCGGTTTGTACTTGTTACTGTCGTGTCATAATCTTATATATCAAGTTATGTTTATAATTTGCTTACAACTTTTTCCTGAATAATTTCACATTTAATTTTTAACCAAGTGAAGGCTACCCTTGTGGTCATCATGGCTAGAGATCGGGTTTCGCTGGATTCCTTCTCTTTGGTTACTTCAATTTTACATACCAACTATAAATTCTGAAGAGTGCATGGATATATGTGTAAAAAATATTATGTACTATAAACCACTTAAATTAATGGTTTTGGTGTTTATATTGTCTTTAAACATACTTTTACCAACAGCATGCATCTTGCATACGGGTTTATATATATATATATATATATATATATATATATATATATTGCTGGTGGGTAGCGACGATAATAGGCTACATGTCATGACAAACGTTTATCTTTGGATTGGAAAAGTAATCAATAGCCACAACTTTGATTTAGATGTTCAAGTTAGGAATTTAGATAAGAACTTATTGTTTTTTTTAACTCTCAAACTAGTTAGTAGTTTAAGATAAATCATTTTTCTCCAGGCAATTGGATCAAAACGGAAGCGATTATCTGTCTATGGTTACTTTTGAAGTTTCTTAAGTATGAAAATATCTGTGTGTATGTGTAAATAGAAAGTAATAATTACTTTTCAAAAGATCTTATAGTTTTATTTTGCAGGTTATTCTTCAAGAAGATATATTCACTTTCACGATAAATTTTGGCATGTCTCCACATTTTGTTTCACCGGAATGATTATGTGAGTACAAGTAATATTTATTTATTATTATTTTATCAAAAAATATTTCATTATTATGTAATTTTTGGGGGAAATTTGTGATATTATTTGATATTTCAATCACCTATTATGATGTTTTATATTACTGATTCAGGTTTTATATATAAAAGACCGGGGTACTCAATTTTACGAGCGATAATGTCTAACTAAAGAATATCGTTCATTAGAATAATTAGTAATTTGTCGTTCAGGAAAAATCACATTTGATGAAAACAATTCAATGAAAGATTTTTAAAAAGGTCCTAAATTACCGATTCACATTACAAGGACACACATATCTGATATTTTAATAATAACAATAAAATTTTGGTCTTTAACCAAAAAAAACACGGAAAATGAAAAACTGAAAAACCAACTCCTTGCATTATTGGTGGGATACACTATTTGTATTGAATGAATTGTTCATAGATTCAAATTTTGATTTTTGTACAGGAATGAAAAAAAAGAAGAAGTTTTTGTCTGGCATGTCGATCTTGAATCTCAGAATCATCATGTTCATGGTTTACCGGGATATCTGATCTATAGATCTTTAGACAAATATTTTCTCCCAAGCCTTCCATCAAACTAGCAATAATATTGTTGGGTTCTCAACTAGTTCAGTTTACTTTTATTAAAGGATATAAGACATTTTAGGACATAAAAGAATCCCAAATTAAAACCATGAATATAATCTTAATGTTGATGATCAAGCATATCCATCAAGAGCTGGTGGGTGGTAATAGATGTTGCCACCTCTCTCTCTCTCTCTCTCTCTCTCTCTCTCTCTCTCTCTCTCTCTCTCTCTTCTCCCCCGAAGCTTTTGCAACAAATAAAGTCCCCCTATTCCTCTCTCTAGGTTCAAAAGGACTCACATAGAGATAGACTATATATGATTGACAGGGAAAGATAAAAAGCAAGTAGAATACAATAGATTATTAGGACACGATTGTCATCTTTTGTTTTGTGTCTTGTATCCTCTCTCTTTCCTTGATTCGTCGATTGATATTCTTTATATAACCCTACTCTCTTTCTCTTTTCACATTCTTCTATCATTCCTTCTCTCTCTCTCGGGATCCCATATTTCTTTCTAGTAACCTATTCCCGAGGAGCACAGTCGAATCTTGTCTACTCTTCGATCTCTCAGGGATTTTGGATTTCACTCTGTAGTCTTGTGGTGAAGAGTTCAAACTTCTGATGTTAGCTATCAAGCACGAGAGGATTAGAAAATAGCCGCAACATAAGCTTTGTTAGAAGCTGCTCAAAAGGTTTCAGCTGGATCATATTGTGTCTAGATTATAGAGTTTCTTCAGGTAAAACCCTAATTTCTGTCAACTTTCTTTTTAATATCTGGTCGTCCCCTTCATAAATATTTTTGGGTGTGTTTCGTCTTTAGGTAAAAGTTATTGCTTTTGAATCATCTTTTTATCGTCATCTCCATCAATCACTTTGATCATTATCATCATCTCATCATACTCAATATTGCTGATGTTACAAGCAAAGCAAAATATCATCTAAACCTAAAATATTAATTTTAATAATAATTTTTAATTAAAAAGTATATCGAGTTGGGGGGTTTTCGGTACTAGGTTAATTAGGAGTTTCATACGATTTTATACAATAATCTAAAAGTTAAAAATTTTAGGATGGCTCACCATATCTTAAAAGATTTTTCTTCCCTTCGCCTTTGTGATCTTTACTTGTTTGGTTATACTTGCATGGAATAATAATAATAATCCAAGATGGCGTTATACAAATGAAGCAATAAATAAGTAGAAATCAGATTTTAATAATATATCTAGTATATTAAATTTGAAATTCATGCATCTCATTAAATCAATTTAAATATCATCATATGACAACTGCAAATTGTTCGGCAACTGATTTTAGTTATTGGCAAAATTTCATTCCATACCATGAATTTTAAAGAATAATTTAATTATATGGAAGCCAGATAACTAACCATGGGAATCTTCACACTTCGTTTTATATGTAACAAAACGATTTCTTGTAAGAGATAAATGTATGCTATTAATTCTGTCGATTTTCAATAGTCTCAGATAAATTAAGCATTTACACATAATTAATCACATGTTTATGTCGAAATTATATATAAACCAATACATAATCACATTATATATGTACTAAATGTAAATTACCTAGCTAGCTATGACATTATCTTATATTTATATATGTTAGTAATTGTATGATATTTTGTCAACTTTTTTGGTAATTTTCTTATAAACAGATTATTAATCGATCAAGACGAATAAAAGAGATGAATTCATTTTCGCACGTACCTCCGGGTTTTAGATTTCACCCAACAGACGAAGAACTTGTAGACTACTACCTGAGGAAAAAAGTTGCATCGAAGAGAATAGAAATTGATTTCATAAAGGACATTGATCTTTACAAGATTGAGCCATGGGATCTTCAAGGTTTCCCCAAACCCATCATTTCTATTGTTCATTCCTTTGGGTCAATTTAGGAAGGAATGTTTTTTTTTATAGATGTTCTTTTGTTGAAATATATAGAGTTGTGCAAAATTGGGCATGAAGAACAGAGTGACTGGTACTTCTTTAGCCATAAAGACAAGAAGTATCCCACAGGGACTCGAACCAATAGAGCGACCAAAGCAGGGTTTTGGAAAGCCACTGGAAGAGATAAAGCTATATATTTGAGGCATAGTCTTATTGGTATGAGGAAAACACTTGTGTTTTACAAGGGAAGAGCCCCAAATGGACAAAAATCCGACTGGATCATGCATGAATACCGCTTGGAAACTGATGAAAATGGAACTCCTCAGGTATTACGTAACTTCTCTTTACAAAAATATTTGGATAATATGTTAAAAATATCATTCTATGATCTCGTAAATCATTTGGTTAACCTCATCATATAATCTTTGGTTGTAGGAAGAAGGATGGGTTGTGTGTAGGGTTTTCAAGAAGAGATTGGCTGCAGTTAGACGAATGGGAGATTATGACTCATCGCCATCACATTGGTACGATGATCAGCTTTCTTTTATGGCTTCCGAGCTCGAGACAAACGGGCAACGACGGATTCTCCCCAATCATCATTATCAACAGCAGCAACAGGAACAACAACATCATATGCCATATGGCCTCAATGCATCTGCATACGCTCTCAACAACCCAAACTTGCAATGCAAGCAAGAGCTCGAGCTACACTACAACCACCTGGTACAACAAAATCATCTTCTTGATGAATCTCATTTATCATTGCTCCAACTTCCTCAGCTAGAAAGCCCTAAGATCCAACAAGATAACTGTAGTTACGGAACAAGCAACACCAATAATAACTCGAGCCATAATACTAACTTGCAGCGGTCGAATCTCGCGCATGGGGAACAATTGAATCAAGGGAATCAGAGTTTCAGCTCTCTATATATGAATAGTGGCAACGAGCAAGCGATGGACCAAGTCACTGACTGGAGAGTTCTCGATAAATTTGTTGCTTCTCAGCTGAGCAACGAGGAGGTCGCTACAACTTCTGCTCCACTACAGAACAATGCCAAGGACACGAGCAACGCGGAGTACCAAATTGATGAAGAAAAAGATTCGAAAAGTGTTCCGGACATGGGAGAAGAGTATACTGCTTCTACTTCTTCGAGTTGTCAGATTGATCTATGGAAGTGAGCAGAAAGAGAAGATTATATCATATGAATGCATATATACCTATATATATACGTACACACGAACATTAATCAAGTGTAGATGATGACGACGGTACAGATTTAAATTTGCTTTAATTGATTCTTACTACATTATTGAATTATGTTATATGCATATATATACATTGCGTATCTCTGCATGTATACTTGTACTCATTATATATTAAACTCTAATCTAAATGTAACTCCTATATTTTTTAATAGACAACTGTCTCTTCTTATTATTATTTTCGTTTCCACATAATCTTCTACTTAAATTTATATACACATGTACACTCAATTAAAATAAAGCTATTTATTTGTCTCTTATTAAATTTTAGTATTTTTAATTTAAAATAAATTTCATATTCTGAGCAACTATCTTGACTTGTGTATTTATTGAATCTGAACAAGTACGCACAATTTACAGAAGTCATAGGTATGTATATATAGTAAATTCAGAAAATATATATAAATAAAATTTTGGACTGGCCACTTACCGGAGTTGTGTTCATGAGAGTAATAACTCCCAGGAAGCTTGAAGAGAATGTATAACCATAAATAGTGAAAAAGAAAGAATGAGAAGAATGTAGCTTGAAGAAGATACAGATTTTTAATGACATGTTGGCTCGAGTCAAGATTGTGTTATATAGAGATAAACCGTGGAAAAAGAAAAAAGAACCTTTTTCTAGTTTTTGTTTTGTTATTGGGTCACAAGAAAGAAGAAGCTAAAGCATTTACTTTCTCATGAAGAATTTTGTAATTATTGTGTTTGATTCAGTGTCGGCACAAAAAGAAACCGTAGATTATAATTTACAGCTTAGATAACATTTTCAATAACTTTTTACTGCGATCAACGAATATCAATAATTTGTGATTAAATATTAAAACATGAATTAACTTAGACGACTAAATCCTGATAATTATGTGGATATGTTGGACCATTCTTGGATTTGATTGATCATCAACACGATGCCCTACAATTCCTATGAAAAGCTCGCAAATTAACCTGTTGAGGAGAGACGCTGGATGCCCAGTACAAAGCTTCAAACTCCGTGTGTTATATGTTGCATAGGTTATAGGTAAAATTACAATGTTTTGGAAGATGTTTAATTGTCTAAGAGAAATGTAATGTAATAAATAAGAATTTTTGTGTAAATTTAAAAAGTTTCAGGACTTCTGTTATAGTTGATATACACAATATAAAACATTAGTCACTGAAAGTTCACCCAATGACCAAATCCTATAGGACCAAGTTAGATATTGTAAATCAGTTTGAACATATACATTCGACTCTTATAACGTATCGAGATCTACACTTTTTGAAAAAGGTTGTTATAACTCAAATTCCATACCAAATATTTACAAGTATTTCATTTGCCGACTACTGAACCTTTTTCTAAAAAGGAAACTTGAGGAATTAGAAAATCTGATGCATTTAATTTGGTGGTGCAAGGAACATCATGATTTTAGGCGTGCTTTTTGAGTTTGACAAACACGGTGCATTTAATCCAACTTTTTTTTCAATTACCGGCGGAGATACTAAACAATTTAATACCCATTCCAAAAGTTAAATTAGCAATTTAATCACCAACAATGATCTCGTAACCATTAGGGAGCAATGTATCATAAAATGAGACAGTCGCATGTGGCGTATCATCATTAGTGTGTTTCTACCTTTTTCTATACGCCACAAATCCCAATAAATGATTTTTAACAAATCTTATTGCATTCCGCAATACTAATACAAATGGTCAATTACTTCATGTATCATTATAAAATTTTACAATTACTAGTAATTGAAAAGTGAAAATCACTGTATTGATAGAAAGAAATTCAGAGGACTCTAGCTAATGATAATATGCAAAAACGTAGTGGAGACAGACTTTTAGATTTTGTCTTAGAGACAAAATTGATCATTATCTCCTTATTTCAGTGTTTTGTTCTTTTTTTCTTAGTCATTTACAATCCAATACTCCTATAAACATACAGAACATGAATAGTGTAACACAACATATAAAGATACAAATGTTACATCTCTGCATAGCAATCACAGTGCGTAATATTGACAAAGAGAATTGAAACTACTTCACGTCACAAAGACCAGTCTTTTCATCGCAGAATCCATCACGGCCGAGCAAACGCTGAGGCGGTGCACTGAGTAATGGAGAAGAAGGCGAGCCATATGCATTTCTCCGGCTATTTCCGCAGCCAAGACTCTTCCTAGTGCTCACTCCGGTTAATGGGTTTGTACCATTTGCATATTTACACAGAGCCTTAAATAAAAGAAAATGTAAAACCATTAGTAAAAGCTTTTGGTGGTTTTGTTAATGGAACCAATGCAATACTATTTTACCTGCTTTTGAAGAAGATCAATCACAGCATCACTAAAATCAGCACCTTCGATTTTGGCACCACCGAGGTCACTTCGGGTTAGAACTGATCGAACAAGAACCGCGTTTGTTAAGTTCGCCTCGTTTAGCACCTAATATCGCCACAAAAGAATCAAGCTTTACTCAAAAGATAAAAAATGCCTTATTTGCAAGCTATATGCAAAGTAATGTGTATGGTGATTATTACCATGCGGTCCATCAATGTATCGCTCAAATCAGCACCTGCCATTGAAATTCATAGCCTTCATCAATACAAACCACAAAATTAAGATTGAGGTATATTAGGATACCAAGTTATGTCAAAATGCTCGTGAAAGCAAAGTATTTGAGATTCAAGTAAGTTTATAAAAGGAGACATGTGAAGAATCGATTATGATTTGTGGAATTGGTTCTCTTTCATAATTCTAATACCACAAGTCCACAAGCATGACAAAGGGAAGGTATGTGAGAGCACAGTTGAGAGAGATTAACCTGAGAAGTTGGCTTTGTAAGCAACTGCTTTCTCGAGATAGGCGCCATTGAAGGTTGAACCACTGAAATCAGACTCTCTCATGTCTGCAGAAGTGAAGTTGGCTCTTCTGCAATTATCAGTAATCCACTACACATAATTAAGAAGTATAACAAAAGTCTTGATTGATGCTTTAGCTTTATTTAGGATTTGTTGATACAAGATTCCATTAGTTCAAAATTGAGCAAACTCAAAACTGTACTTCCTAAAGATCGAAGCTTTTTACCTGAAATTTTCATTGGAGTGAACTGTCTTGCTGCAAAACAAAAATTGTTCATTTTAGCGAACTTCCAACATCGAAAACAAATGAAAGTTCTGTAGGGATATAATGCAAATCCTCAAAAAAAATATAAGACAAGAACTCGATATGACACCTGAGATCAGCAGAACCGAACTGAGCAGCTGATCCTATCCCGAACTCGCCACGTGTCTCGGCCTCGAACTTGTTAAGCTCTGCCAGGGCCGGTACACCGGAGCTCGAGGCGATTACCGCCGTCGCCATTACCGCGGATAAAATCCTCTTCCATTTGTTTGATTCTACGTTGGAACAACAACCTTCCCTTTTCGAAAAACAATATTATTTCCTTTTAAGTTTCTGAGAATTCGAATTGAGAACATAGAGAGATTCGGTGTTTGCGAGTACAAGTGTTCGAGTCTCACCTAGGATCTGATGAATCTCTGATTTCTGTGTTTGAACGAGGATTTAGCTGTAGACACCTCAATGAGTATCTTGGTAAATGATACGAAGATCTTGAGATAGTAGATGAAGATCTTGAAACGTCAAGTGACTTCATCGGTAGAGGAGAGAGCGAAGAGAAAGCCATTGTTAGGCTCTGAGCTTTACAGAGAGAACTCGAAATGTTACATTCAACTTTGTAGAGAAGAGATGATCTCGCACGTGAAGGATTTCCAACTTTATCCACTTTGCTTGGGCAAGGTGTGGACACGTATGTCACCTATGTTCACCTGTTTTATTCTTGGTTTCTTTGCATACAATTTCGTTTGACTCTGTTCTGAATTGTGAGACAGAGCACAAAAGCAGAGTATAATAAAAATCGGATCTTTCGTTCGGCTTTCATAAAAAACTGTCAATCATGTACACTAACAATGTCATCCTTGTGGAAATTACTTTGAAAATTTTCAAGATTTTGAATGTGCAAAACTGCTTTAGAATGTGTAATACTCTTCGATATTTTCCGGATCAAAGTCCGGGTCTACACGTGCACCGTTCTTGATCTTCTCTTGAAGGTCTAAACTCTTGGGAAGTATAATCTCGGTTCCTAAACCTTGTGTCGAGAAATACCTCTCCAACAATATCTGTAACATAAGATACAATGAGAACCATAGTAGTTACATTTTGAGAAGTCGGAGATGGTGTGTTTATATGGCCTTACCACAGCAGCGTATGCATCTGAGCTGTTTTGTCTTTCACTCTTACTAAGTCCCCTGGAATAATAGAACGTTACAAACATTAAATTCACAAAAGTAATCGAAATTTTCATAAAAGTTCAATGTTTTAGGGACTTTAAGAAGTCTATAATGACAAAACTTTTTAAAAACCAAGAACTGAGATTTAAGACGAGGAACTAACATTACAATCATTCGGTCTGAAGCTTCTGATGATGTCCCATGTTCATCAAATACATAAACCCTCCAACCCCTGAAAAGTCCAGAAATTTACCAAATTTGATTCCATTTCGTCGATATAAATGTATGTATGAGTGTGATTCACCTCTCGGCGGCTTGAATAGCAAGCCGTCCAGCAACAGAACGGATTTTGTTCGACTGAATCGTTTCTTTCCCGTCAGAAGATCTCGGCAACCCAATTATGAATTCATCAACCTCCTGCAAAATTCACAAAAATAAAAACTCCGACTTTACACCCTTAGAAAATTTCCAAATTATACCTCTTCTTCAGCAATTTCTAGTAACCTAGTCTCCAGCTTTTGTCCTCTCCATTTCAAAACCTAATACACACAACGCAACACATCAATTTCATTACCTTCAATAAAACTTCACGAGATCGAGAAACTTCCAAGTTACCGTTAGAGGTCGAACGGTGTAGCCTTTACTGATAGCGATTCCGGTTCGAGACAAACCTAAATCTACGCCGAGACTGAACCCACCTCTCCAATTCTGGTCTGTTTTCCGGCGAACGGCATTAGGTGGGATTTCATCAATTGACGTTGCTGCCCTCAACGCTAGGGGATAATCACGGGATCTAATGGGAGATAAACGAACAACGAGTGGGGTGTAAACGTACTTTGGCTTTCCGAATGGAATTATTGCTATGGAAGAAAATTGTTGAAGAGAACACATTGCAATATCAAGAAAACGAAGAGTACCATCATCGCTAACACTTTTGACGACGAGCCCAAAAACAGCTCTGTTCTCGAACCCTCTACCCTTGTCCGAAGGTTTTGTTTATTTTCTACCAAACAACTTTATTTCCTCGAAACTATATATTTTGTAAGAATATAATGTTATGTTTCAATTTAATAATTTATCGAAAAATGAAAAATATTTCAATGCCTTTTTCCTTACATGATGAATAAAAAATAGTTCAATCAAACCCGAACCATATACTATATATATGATTACAACACTTAAAACAGCTAAACTGGATAACATAAAAAATATTTGTTACAAATAAATCTACAAAAATAATTTAATCAGGTGCGGGAGAGAGCACGGACAAGCTCCGCAGAGTAAGGATGAATAAAAGCACTGTTCATTTGCCACACTCTAAACCTCGCCGTAACAGTCGCGTCAATAGCGCTGTTGAACAAGAAGAGCTTCGCTGCTCCATAGATTGCAGTTGTTGGATATACTCTTGAGGTTATACATGTTCTTCCACCTTGTCCGAATGCTTCTACTATCGAGTGATCCACCTATTTTAAAAGAAAATATATAAATAAATTCTATCTTTCTTATTCTTATTAATGAAATTAATATATCAAAGTATTCAAACTACCAATATTCTCATGGTCAATTTCTCCCCTTTTAGGACCGGTACAACGCTACCGTATATCGGTTTTACGACATCGTTTGCAAAAGATGACCTGTCGTAAGAAAATGTTGTTTTTCATAATCGAGTAACATGTCACGTATATAGTTAGATTCTAATTTAGACATACTTTTAAATAATGAATATATACCTTGAGGCGTCGGTGCAGAAGAAAGTTCTGAGCTTTGAATCTTTTCCCTTAGCCACATAAAAGTAAACCGGAGTTTGCTCGGACAAGCTCTTATCTGCGAGAACCGAGAATCCGAAAGGCCCTAGAGCACCACGGACGGAGGACCCTCCGTTTTTCTCGCAGCTAAATTCCTCAGCATCAGCCACCACAGAAGCGTCTCCGAGGATTTTGCCCAGAGATTCTTTCTTGATCTCGAATTCTGCTTCAATGTCTAGCTGAGCTGCGGAACCCACATCAACCGGTACAACTGAGCCAGGACCGACTTCCATGTCGAATTTCTTGCTGCTTAATCTAAGAGACTTGATTTCTTCCACTGGCCATTGAACCAAGTTCTTCCCTGTCTTTGTGTCCAGGATAACAGTTCTTGGGATACTCTGATCATTGTATAACCAAAATGTTAATCCCAACTTGCATTACAAGCAACCATAACAAACAGCACGTTACGTCAAGTAAACGAAACATACCTGAAGTGAAGACCAGCCCTTTTGTACATCAGCAGCCTCACTATCAGATTCACCAATCCAACCCCACAAGATTCTCCGACCCTTGTTCTGGTCGTAAAACGTTTTTGAAGCATAGAACTTTCCGTAATCATATCTTAAACTGGTACTCATCCCGACATCAATAGTTGGATCATCCGGGATCCATGTCCCGTTTGAATCAAAATAGGTTCCTACGGCATAATGATCGATCCTGGTATCGTCCATGCTAGCCTTTACGATGTGCTTCACATCTGGTCCGTTGACCGATGTGTCGAGCCCATTGACTGCGGTCTTAGACACCGGATAAAAGTCAACGCACTCCCACATTCCGGTGTTTGGAACTCGGTGCAACAATGTGTCGAGTTTCTCGAATGTCTTGAAGTCAGACGTGTCGTACACGAGTGAGATTCCCGTTCTATTGATCTTGGAACCAATAGTGATCCGCCATTTACCGGCTGATGTCTTCCACGCAGTCGTCGGGTCACGGAAGTCCTTAGGGAGAATACCCGGCGGAGGTACAAGAACCGGGTTTCCCGAATATTTGACCCATTTCAACAGAAGTGGGTCGTTGGGGTCTTCAGGGTAGGCAAGGTTTTGGACCTGAAAACATTATATTTTATCATTGATAAAATTAGTAAACCTAATTTACATGTTCAATCTCTAACTTACCAAAAAATCTGGTTATATAAATGTTACATATGTTTGTATTTTGTTAAAAGAAATCATCACATGTTATTTAAAAAAAAATAAAAATCATTACATGTTCACACATAACTTAAATAAATATCACTGGATCTACCCATTTCTAAGGGCCTAGTTAGGTTCTTAGTTAAAACGTAGTACTTTGGTAGTAAATTACAAAAACATAGTTAGTTTTGAAATTATTTTATTTTACAGTGGATTGTTATGAATATGCTGTTCCAACAAAATAATAGTGAATGTAACGATTGAATATTTCCGAGTACCTGCACGGATTTGTCGGCAGAACCAGTGTAGAGCATGACGATAGAGCCATCGGGGAGGAATGTGGCTGAGCCGGTCCACACCCCATTGGCGTCGTACCATTGATCAGCGACCATGGCGAAGGGCAAATGGACCCAATGGATTAGGTCCTTAGACACGGCATGACCCCAAACAATGTCACCCCATACGGCTGCGTTTGGGTTATACTGGTAGAAGAAATGGTACCATCCCTTGTAGAACAATGGACCTGGACAAAGTACGAAACATTTTACTTTATTTGGTCAAAATGAGAATAATTCTGAAATAGCGGGGATTCTATTAGTATAAGCGGAAGGTTTTTTTTTGTTGGTTTTCTTATATGAGAAAATTGTAGGTACCAAATCGGAATATAGCTTAGTTCGTATACCCCACTGGCTTTTATCCAAATTGAGACAAGATTCAAACTTTACATTCATAAGGATTTATACAGTCAGGATTACTTTTATATGGCAACCAATGGTTTGTACAATATTTTTAGCATGTGAAAATCCACGTGGAATAAAACTGGCAAAATAAATAAAATGAATAATACTGATTTTGCACTTGATTGTGAGGTAACTCTGTTCTGATTTTGTCTGTGAACTTTTTACTTTTCTAGTTGTAAATTAATTCTTTTTTCTTTTTTTGTTGACGTTAACTTTGGCTAGAACGTGTATTGTGTTTCTGTGTAGCTCTTGTCGCTCCAATAATTTCTTATATTTATTTCTTAAACATAAGAACATGAATATACTAAAATTAATGGGATCTCAGAGAAATTCAAGTTGAAAAAAAAAATCCACTAAGGAGATTGAAACTTACCATTAGGATCTGGAGGAAGAAAAGCCCAAATTTGCGAGTGAGCAACACCATATTGGATAAGGGGAAACATAAAAAAAAACAAAAGAATCAACCAAAATATTAGAACAAAATTAAAGACTAATTGGTAATTACCATGTAAATAAAATCATCAGAAGATATGATGAAACTATAAAATGCTCTTTGACTGAAATTTTAATATGATTTCATATTATCTCCCATATTATGGAAAAAATATACATGAAAAGGAAGAATGAATATTCTTTGAATTTGTAATAAAAAGAAAAAATACTTTTTCTATTTTTTTGCTGCGAAAATTAACAAATGATTAAAATCAATAAGTTAGTTTTTTAAAATAAAAATAATTTTAGCATACCGTTCATCCAATTCTGCTCAGGCTGGAAATGAAACGCCGTTCGTTGCCACGACAACATACTGTTGTTCCACGCAAACGCCGGCGTGTTCCGATTACCGGAAATCTTCCACAACTGATCATTGTTTTTCTCCGACACACCGGCCAGACGGGCACGTGACGTTGTCGCCGCTGTTTCATCGCTTTCGATTGCAGCGTCATTGGATCTAGATCCGTCATGTGTGGCGATGAGAGCGACGTAGAAAGCGATAAATAAAAGCCCAAATGAGACAGCAATGAGACCTTTAACGGGTCGTCTACGGCGATAGGCTTCCGGATTCGGGTCGGATCTTGACCCGTCGGATAATTGTGTATAGGGAGATAATGGGTCTTCTTCTCTGGCGGAGATTGGCAAGAGAGCATCGGAGCTCGCCATTTTTCTCGTTTTCGAGTTTCTTTTTGAGATTTGATGACACGAGAAATAGCAAATATGGTTATATATTTATAATATCGGAAAATGAAAAAAAAAAAAAAAAAAAAATCACACCAGAAGAGAGAAAGTTGGATTTATGTCTTCCAGCTTCGCTGGGAGAGAGAGATTGGGATTGGTTCCGAATGTCAAAACTCAAAAGTAAACGAGTTTGGTCTACATATTAGAACTGCAATTTTCTATTTGTATTAATATCGTCTCTAAATTATAATTAGAAATTTCATTATTTATTTTAAAAATTTTCTAGTGAAGAAAAAAATAAATTTTAAAAAAAAATTCTTATCTTATTATGTATTTTTATCTTAGTATTTTGACCATCCAAAAGTTGTAAAAAAAAAAAAAAAAAAAAAAGCTTTCCGTAAGGGAAACAATTGTATTCGTTCTTATCTAATATCTACTAAGTGCTAATTGGTCCTTTGGTTTGTTTGAAATGGTTGACAATGATATGAGTTGTACATTGAATCATCCACGTAGCTTTGTAAAATCGGTAGATAGTAAAAACGTGGTCATATATAGACACTATAGTCAAATTTTAGAACATTGACTTGTTAATATCAATTTATTTTTGACATGTAGAACTTTTTTTTTTGCATACACTATATTTACTTTCTTCTTTTTAGTTTTTACTTTAGTTTACTAGTTAATTTCCATGATGACTCTCGTAGCTCGTTCGGTCTGTGAAGGCATATGATATAGAAAAATTTGTAAAAAAAAAACTTTTTTAAAACATATACTCTTAAGTCTTACCTGATACTAACCAAATGTAGTTATGATCTAGTGGGGAATTTCATCTCTCTCTAAAGCTGAACCCCAACCTTTTGTTCATTTCCAATTGGAAGAGATTATTCTTTAAAGAAGGATTATGTAATTCTATCTAGTACAAATCCTATACAAATTAGGGGTCTCTTAAACTTTGCCGTAAGCAAAATAATATATATAGATAGAAACAAAACAGCATTGAAATTTTTACAAGTTTATTAGTGTGAGAAATTAGCTATACATTTTTTTAACCATTGATTTGATTTGGCCGGTCGAAATATGGAGATTTAAAATTTACGGAGCTTATTTTATCAGCTACCGTCATATTCACGCGACGATCTAACTTCAAATAAACACTTTGAGTTTCATTGGGAAAACTAGTTATGCAATTGAATATACATTTAGTTAACCACTAGTTAGTTTGGTCAAACACATGAAACATTTTGTTTTAAAATAATCCATCGTCTCAATCACAATAGTGTGTCAGGAACCACCGTCCAATTATGGTGAGAAGAAATGAACCAACACCGATTTATAATTATAACACGTGAAAATTCTTGTAGCCACATATCAGTTGCTTGTGGAACCGAGTGATTGGATGGTAACTACTAGTAACTAGTAAGATCTGAAATTTAATTATTTTGTCACTCACTCTTTAAGTCTTGTTGCATTCACGTTTCTAAATAAGGTTAACTATCAATAAAACTTATAATTAAGTATATTAATTAGGTTTGCCAAAGTTGTACCGTCTATTTCATAATATAAACACAATTTAAACAAAAAAAAACAAATCACATTAAGGTTGGGTTTTCGTCTAATGGATTTCACAATCTTTTAAATCAACAAATTGGAAAAAGACAAGATCTTGTATAATTGTAGGATGTGGGAAACTTAGATCCACATGTAGAAGACCGATAGATGTATCAGACACCACGTGATTGGTCTCCCTCTAGAAATAGAATCTATGATTTGTTGCTAAACAATAATTCTACCCAAAAAATGCAATAATATTAATAGTTCGAGAAAATTTGAGGACCTTGTAATTTTGTAAAATGTTTTCAGAAAGTAGTAATACTTAATCCTTTTGAATGATATGCAATCATCAATCACTCTGTTTCACTTAAATTATTCGAATTTGTAATGAAATCGCATTGAAAGCGAGTTATTTCGTTGTTATTATCCGATTTTCTCATGAGATGAACCCACGACAGTTTTCAATCACACACTTCGTCAAAAGAAAAACACAAATCACACAGAAAACAGTTTGTTTGAACTATATATAGTTACTGACTAAAATCAATATATTATTTGTTTTTTTTTAAGATAATTATATCACACGTTCACATTTGTGATAGTTAATTAAAAATAAACTTTGACATCAAAGAGCGTTGATAGAGAAGTGACCATAGATCAGATAATGCATCTGACTGAGATTAGTAAGGGGATTTTGTTCATCCGCTTCATTGTCGTCACGCTATTTAGTATTTACAATTAGGTTCACATAAAATCCCAACTTTTTTTTCTTTTTCTCTTTCCAATTTAAATCGTCTTTCTCGCCCATAAAAACAGAGTATTTATATATTTTTTTGGTTTTTATTTTTCAATTTGTTAAATAAACAGAGTTTGGACGCCAACGTCCAATTTTTTTTTGTTTGAGAATTGAGAGTATATTGATGTGTTTTCAGTTTATAGTTAATCTAAGTTTGGTTTGATCTATTATTGAAAATAATCTGTTCGAGGGAAGATAACAAGTCAATTACCGGAAACAATTTGAAGAAGAAAAAGGAATTTGAGAATGAAAAACTTTCTTTTGAAAACGGAAAAAGAGAAACGTCGATCAAACAAAATAAAAGAATAAATCTTATTTAGTTACTTTACAGTAAAATAATGTAGTATATTTTCTTATTTAGATTTGTGGAAATATTCTAGAAATCCATTCAGAACTACTCTATAAATAATGTAGCTCATGAGAGCAAAATGAATTATCCTATTCTACAAGCTTTTAATTTTTTTATTATTCTCAATAATTCTTATTCTGAAGTTTGATTTCTTTTCTTAATCACAAAGTTCAACAAAAATAAGGTAGTGTTTAAGTATCATGGAGTCTAACTCTCTTATTGATTCAGATGCTAATTGATGAGGAGAAAAACTTCGTTTTAGACATTAGGAGGTGGCCAAATCTTTCCAAAGAGCTCTTCAACGCGTTTCGCTTGGTTAGCATAACCCTCAACACCAGCTGATAGAAGCTCCACTGATGCAGGACCCATAGCTGAACCCAAGCTTAGCTGGTCCCATTTGATCAGCTAAACAAGAACCAAACAAACAAGGTTTATACACCAGTTTAGTTTAATCAGAAGCAAAAAGAGTGTTGGTTAGGTTCAGAACTTACCTCTTTGTTGGTGAAGTTGTAATGTGTTGCGGTTTCAGGAGTAAGCTTCCGAACGAATGAGTATTTTTCATCGTCAGGAATGGCGGGTGAGTCTTTGAGAGATTGCAGTACCTTCAATGGTGCGATGACATAATCAACCCTGAGAATAATGAGAGATAGAATGGGATCAGAATCTGTTTGATGGTCCTAGCTGAGATTTGTTCGGTTTGAGTTTACCCGAGAAGACTGAACAAGTCTTGTTTGTTTCTGACAGCAGCAGCCATTAGTTTGGACTTGTAACCATACTTGTGAATGTAGTTATATGATCTTTTGAGCAATGCCAAACCAGGATCTTCCCCGGAATTAATAGCAGCTTCAATCTCAGTATCTCCCGTATGATTACGAGCCCAATCCTGAACGGTTTAAGGTATTAACTTTCACATATCATTAATATTACACTAATGTATTTTTAAAAATGTTACCCTGAGGCGACCGACAAAAATCTGAATGACAGATGCACCGGCTTGAGCGGCTGCTGCAGCTTGAGCAAAGCTGATGTTGAATGAAAGATGAGATTATGAAGAACAAGTGTCAGATGCAACAAAATTGTAAACATAAAGAGTACAAAGGTATGTTTTTATGGTACCTGTAAACGAAGGTCAAATGCGTTTGGACTCCCTCAGATTCCAGCAATCTTGCAGCTTCAATACCCTACATAAACACAATACTAACCAAATCGAGAACCCGGTAAAAACAAAAGCTTTGTTAAGTATTTCATGAGAAAATCTTACTTGCCAAGTTGCGGGGATTTTGAATAGTAGCCGATCATGTGGTACATCAATTTCGTTGTATAGTCTCAACAGATCATGAACCTACGCGCATCACATCATATGTAAGAGATTAAAAGATACAAAAAACTATACTCTGGTTATATAATACTGTATATGATGTCATATCGAAACTACCTTACGGATAATGCCGTTAGTGTCATAAGCAAGACGTGCATCCACTTCAGTTGAAACTCGACCGGGAACAAGTTTGACAAGATCCCCACCTACATTCACAATAGCCTGCACTTTTCTCATCAGTAATAGGGCTAAATAGCTTTAACCACCAAAGACAAGGAAGTGGAAAAACAGATAAGGGCTTAGACGACTCAACCTTATTGAAAAAGCAAGAGAGTCGAGATTCGGTGGTTTCAAGCCCGACACAAGAAGAATCCGCCAAAGCCATGCCCACAGCGTTCTAATCGTGATGTAAGAATGTTAATTATGTAAGGCCAAACACATTATGCTACATATCGTACTGTAAATAATAAAAAATGACTTCATTCTTACCCGGAATATCGTATCAGGTAGACCGCAGATGCCAAGGAGGAGAGCAGAGCTAACGGTAGCTGCAGTTGGCGGGAACCTACAGTTCAGTTACGTATAACAAAGTTATCAATCGAGAAATTAAGCCACCAAAAGTAATATTATATCCATAACCAAAGATGGAACTTCGAAAAAACTAAAGCTTAGAAGCATATTCGTCTATGTTACACGAATTCAGGCATTCTTGTGCTAACCTCATTTCGTTCTTGATCCTCAATCTAGACAAAATCTCAGAACAATCTTATGCTACACAGAATGTCTGACTCCAATACTTAACTAAA
This sequence comes from Nasturtium officinale, assembly GCA_963854855.1. Taxonomy (NCBI): domain Eukaryota; kingdom Viridiplantae; phylum Streptophyta; class Magnoliopsida; order Brassicales; family Brassicaceae; genus Nasturtium; species Nasturtium officinale. The sequence goes on along the minus strand of OY978501.1, from coordinate 3,392,467 downwards.
GTATCGTGAAGTATAGACATATCTAACCTCTCAAAGTCATCGAAAACGACTGTATCAGGAACAATCTCGCTAAAAGCTGATACAGCATCTAGCTCATTGTTCTCACCTGGAAAACAAAATTGCATCAAAATATTTCAATGATCATCCAATAACATTCCAAAAAGGTATAAAGTTCAAAGCTTTAAGAAACCAATAACATCCAAGAACAAAGTTTTACAACAAAGAGACAATTTTTTACTTATATACTTCACATTTACAAATTCAACTTCAACCATAAATCAAATAGTATTCAGCTATGAACTAAAGCAACCAGAGCGAAGCCCCTCCAACTACGAAAGGTTCCAACTTTTCAAAATAAAGTTAGCAAATTCTTCAAGCATAGTTTCCTTACAAGTGATTTCAGACATTACAAGCTGATTACAAGGAAAAGAAAGCTCGAGATCGTAGTAAATCTATCAGAAACCCATCAATATGTAAAATTACAGAAATCGAATAGATTACAAAAACAATCATCTAATGGATAATAAACAATACCAGCTTCGAGAGACGAAGAAGATGGAGAGGAAGAGGAGCTAGCGGAAGCATAAATCCGAGGAATCGATCGCCGGAGACTGAAATTAACAGCGGGAAGAGGAGCGACAGAGAATCCGCCGGCGAGGGACTTCCACCGTCCCTTCTGCGCAGATCAAAGATGGCAACTGTGAGATATACAAACACAGATAGAAGAAACAATGCCATTCGATTGAAGAAATGCAATACTTGGATCGACGCAGAGAGAGTTGCACAAGGCGGAGATTGCAAAGACACTTCCATTTTTTTTTTTTTTTGGATCTAAATGAACAAATCCAGCCGTTGATATCTTCCGATTGAGGTGGGTCCCGCCGTTTTTATTTCTTTCCAAATTATCCGCAAAATGTCAGAACATCTTGAGCGTTGAGATGCGCTTAAGGTATATCTGAACAAATATGATTTTAATTAGTTTAGAATTATTTAAATCTTAAATTATAAAAATTAATTTTGACTAATTTTGGCATGACAAATGTTCTATAGTTTCTAAAATCTTTTAAATAACATATCTCAACTTTTCTCCGTTATTTTTATTAGATAAATATCCTTCCTCAAGTAACACTTATTTTATTATAATTAAGTAATTAGAGTTTCATCCATTTTAATTTGTCTATGTATTAAACTTAAGAAATCAAGTTCGCAAGTCATTAAGGCAAGGAACCAAAGTGTGGGTAATTTTAGTGAAATTTTGTACGACTAATTAGTTGTTACACTGAGAAAATCTTTTCTTTTTAAAACGAAGAAGTCTGAGAAAGAATATCTTTGTGGGTAATTTTAGTGAATTTTCGCCATATCCATTAATTAGCCAAATTCGACATGACTCGTTCCAGTGGATATAGTCATGGATAAGATTATCCCTGTTTGTCCCGTAAAAGATTTCCACAAAATCGGTCATTTCTCTACACCTTTCTCATTTAGCTTTCAGACGGGAATCTCGAATTATAAAGATTGATATGAAAGAACATCTCCAAACACTGAGCCATTGGGATTTAGTGCATCTCTAACATAAGCTTTCAATAAAACTGAGAGATTAGTACAAATCCAAAATAAAATGTTTTTCTACTTTCAAGTTCTTGATTGGCCTAACCCTGTTCACACTTGCTCTGTTCTCGTCAACAAGTATCGGAAATAATATTTAGTTACTAAAGTTTACAAACCGTTTTTAATACCGATTTATTTTCATTTATCGCTTGATGTATTAGCTTAGTTAAGCTGCTTCGTAGTCATCATATTCATAAGCTCATTTTTAGTTTTCCATGACCTCTTGCAAACAACATAATACTATAAGATAATATTGTTCATAATATTTTCTGTAAGTCACAACTTAGATTTAGTGGGTCCAAGTTGCACAACAAACAAGTCAGTCCATGCTGCAAGTGCTAAGTGATGTCATGAATGATGAGTGCGCAATCATACAATGGCAAACTTGTTTTCTCCTTCTGGATTTTGGAGGGCAGGGTTTCATAAATGCTCCCCCACATTATTACACATTTCTGAAATCCCTCCAAATTTATTACTTTCTTACATGTAGCCCCAAGATTACACATTCCTATAAGGCTATTAGGCTATTACTCTACCTTTTCATATTTTCAAAACATATCAGCCACAAAACACACTTACAAACACAAAACATACCCACGCATATTCTTCACATATATAACAAAGCTCCCAAGTCAACTACCAATTTTAGGTTTTGAGCAACGGTAAAAGTTCCGGATAGCTTGATATAAACTTGAAAAAATCATCATATGCTTCTACGATGAGATGATCGTCGTCCCAATTATCCCTATATGTAGCGGATTGTGCATAGATTCTCTTGAAACCTATGTAAAACATTTGTTCTCTCCATTTCTCTATGCGGGGATAGTCACATTGATCCGCAAGCCAATTATCGTATTCAAACTGCCACAATAATTTCACCAAAAGAACTTTTAGTATCAATCATTTATATCTAGAGAACATGTTACGCAAAGTAGTGGTGAGAAAGTACGTATTTTACCTGAGAGTCATCAGGCATCAAATGTGTATATCTTTTGGGAATACCCGAGGCTTCGAGCTTATCATAGAATGCTTTAGTGTCTTCCACCATCTCGTCTTGCGATGGGAGAGATACTCGGCCAGACAAAACCGCTGCGACCCACTTGCTTTGAAGCTCAAACATCGGAAAAGGAGTGATCTAAGACAACAAGGCAAACCAAATGAGATCACTTGCAAAAGCAAGAAAGACAATCACAAAAGATTAGAAATATTATTAACCTGCCATGGTAAGCCGATGAATGAAAGGCCCGGGGAAAGAGCTGGAGGAAATACATGTTTATACAACGGTCCAACACGATTATCATCGACTGTTACTTCGCCTTTAGTGTCTAGAAATGGGAAGTAATACTTGTACCTAAAGATAAGTAACAAGATCGAAAAGGTCAATGAAAACGTCTTCAAAACACATTCATATATATATATATATATATTCGGCGTGATGTGTTCCAATGTTTAAGCTCTCTTAGAAAATTGAGCCGAAGTGTATCTTACCCGGTACAGTGCATAATGGTATCAGCGTAAACCGTCTTTCCGTTTTCGAAAACCACTGAACCATCTTCGTGGGCAGTTTCAATCTACAATAGACGTAGCGATGAATCATTCAATGGTCTTTTAATTTGGACTAATTATATCATCACAACAATGTGTATCATTCATAGGCAGGTTTAGTTAGTATACCGTTGGGTGAAGCCATAGATTGTCGTAACCAGGAAGTTTCTCGTAGATCTCAGGTGAAGTCGATCTAGACGAGACATGGACTTCTTTGGCGACCTTCGCTATATCTCTGCTTATATCAACTCCACTCGCTGAGCTTCCGATCACTATCACCACCTTCAAAGAAAAAAAAAGGAAACGATCCAAGAGTTAAAAGTGAATAGAAACGTTGATATATATGAGATCACAATATTCAATATACAGTGATGAGATTCTTGTGCTAGTACCTGATCTTTGAATGGATCAGGAACGCGGTAATTGTGGCTGTGCATCTGCTTGCCTGGCCATGAATCTATGCCTGCAAACCCCAAATATTATTATTATTTTTATATAGTTTGACGAATAAATCTATCTTCTATATGACTATGTTACACAAGTAAAGTTTCTGCTTTTATAATTAAACTAACCTTTTCAATCATACTTAAAAGTGATATAATACTACTTTAAAACAATTGATTTATGTAAAGCGAATTTTCTTGTTCTTTATCGTAAAAATAAACCAATACGTATATTCGATAAATTCTTCGTAAATTGAACAAATAAAAAGGTTTGCTTATTTACCAGCTATACGAGCATGACGAGGCTCTGTATAGTGTCCGTTGCAAACCATAACAGCGTCGTATATCTCGTCGGTAATCCCATCGGAGCTTCTCGACTTAACCCTCCACTTCCCACTGTCCTCCTCTGCCGCCACCGGCTCCGCCTTAACAACCTCCGTCTCGAACCTTATCATCTCCTCAATATCAAACTCTTTAGCAAAGTCTCGCAGGTATGCAAGAACCTCACTATGACGCGGATGTCTTCTCGGATCCCTTGATCCGTCGTGTGGTCGGGTAGCAAAAGGGAAGTCGGTGAAACCCATGCATTCTCGGGGTATGTTGGTGCGTAGGGATCTGTAGAGGCTCGAATGGACGATGGGTCGGGTTGGATCGAGGCTAAGCGGGTCGGGTTCGACTTGAGAGGTGTAAGCCCACACGCCTCCGATTTGACTCCCTCGCTCTAAGACGACAACTGAGTGGCCCTCACGACGTAGCTCACGAGCAGCCACGAGTCCGGCGGCTCCGGCTCCGATTACTGCCACGTGAAGAGAGGTGGTTGGATCAGGATAACTCGGTGCCATTAGGCTTTGGTGGGGTGGTGTTGTGAAGTAATGAAGATGAAGAGTTTGTAATGTTAATGATGAGAGAAAGATGATGGTGTGTTTCGATCATAACGATGTGCATTTATATACGAGGAAAACTATACTGCTAGTGGATGACGTGGCACTTCAGAGTAGTCAATTCTAACGTGACTTCGTACGAATAGTAAAAAAGGTGGTACTCTATTAGCTCCAGGTAAGAGAGAATGTCTTTAATAATTTCTAATTTTAATTTAATTTTTGTTTTTAAAGTTAGTAAATTATATAATGATACTTGTCTTCAAAATATATAAGATTTTAGTGTCTTAATAAAGACACTTTCAACTTCTCTTTCAAGTATCTTTAATTTATAATAAAATATAAGTTAATACCCCATATTTTAAGGGATGGAAATGGTCTAACCATGCTTATATGTTATTAAGAAAAAGTAAAGCGTTTTATGCAAAAAAAAATTCACGAAAACTGATTATAGTATTTGAAATTTCAAAAAGAAACATATAAGTTATCATTGGTTCTTATAGAACTGAATGTAAAATTAAAAAAAAAAATTGAGGAATTAAAAAAATCCAATTACGTTTTATGGGGATTTAAGAGACGCACAGTAGTTTATAAGCTCTAAATCATTAGGTCAAGCAAATGTGCTTCAACAATATTTTTTTTATTTTTAAATTAAAGACTTAATAATAAGCTTTAAAGATTCACTGTAATTAACTTTCCTTTCTATCTTTTTAATTTCTGAAAAAGATTGGTTACTTCTTTTGAAGTGCAGCCCGATGTATCTACCGCCCAGCAGTGTCCAGGATCATGTGTACTATTCAACAAGGCATACCAAAAACGAAACTTTTCCTATTATAATATGTGTATATAGGATTATATATATCCTTGTGGATATGCATCATAAATTATTCTTAACACTATCCACATCAATTATAACTAATATTATAGTTGCATGCGCAAATATCTAATGTTGACACACCATAAAAATGTTTATTTGTAAATAAGAATATTTTCAACAACGAACCTGAATAATATTATCAGTAATATCCCAAAATATTATTAAAACTTTTTTTAAAATATAAATCAACTTCTCGTTACAGAACTTTCCTAAACGTACGTTTACGTATCAATAATAGTGGTTTAAGGGTTTATAACTATTTTGTATCTGGGTGGTGGCAATTTTTTAAGGGCTAGTGTGAAAAAATTTAAACGGATAAACATAAATGTTATTTCTATTTTGTAACATGTGTTCAATAGACATGAAGAAATATACGTCATTTATCAAATTATTTAAAATGATATATTGAATAACATATATGTAATTTATTATAGATTGTAGACACTAACCATCATAGCTTATATCTCAAAATTTTGAAAGAACTGAATTTTGTTTCAACAGTGAGTTTCTCGTGTATATATATAAAAAAATTCCAGCTTTCGATATAAAAAGTCTGTTTAGATTATTTTTTTGTTGGTCGAGTCAAAGAAAGCTTGTCACGTTTGATTGAAAAATAATAATAATAAGATTGACCCGTAAATTTTGTTTTATGTTAAAAATCATATAAATTATAACACAGAAATTACTTTTACGGTTGGACTGACTACTGAGTACACATATTACAAATTAGTATAAAAGCTACGAGGAGACGGCAAATATGAGTCGACTACGTCATTGTTCTTTGAAAATGAAAGACGCCAAAGTTGAAAAAGTGGGAACGACGTCTTTATTTTATCATCGTTAATGGACACTTTCGTCTTTTTGGACAAAACACTAAAAACATCGATTACATCAAACATCTTGAAATTTCACAAAAATTGAGATACCAATTATTAATTAGCTTAGATTAGGTATCATTGAATTATTGTGCACAATACTACCTTTTCCTTTATATATAGTTAGATGTTTTATATATTTAAACACACATTAAAAACTCTATACTACTTGATTTGCAGATATTTTTATCTGTTTTACTAAACTTGTCTATGCAACGACACAAATTTTAGCAAGTCTAAAAATTAAATTATTCTCTTAACCAAGCCCGAGACCATAATGTTTCCATGATATTTTGATATAAGTTTAGCATACGAGTTAGCGTGCGTCAAAGTGGAAAGTTTTCTGCCGATGATGTGAGAAAGAGAAGCAACGTTACTGTGAAGAGGACTTTTTTTTTTTGATAAATAAGAGGACCATTTTTTGCTTCTAAATGGCATGTATTGTACTTTAATTAATTGGAAGATGATGTGGATAATGATCCTTGTGTTGGTAGTTACCATTTTTTTAAAATTCAAATTGATTTGGGTTTTCATTTCTTCCTCGGTTATGATCGTTAATAAACTTTTTTTGACTGTTATAAAGTTGTTAACTCGTTCCCCAATTTACTGGTGAATACATCATTTCAAGAGTTTTCAAGTAATAGATCTGCTATGGCTATAAGATTCAGATATTGATAAATGATACAAAAACACTTGTTATTATGAATACAAAAACAATTGACTATCGTTTTGTAGTTTTTTTTTTTGATCTAAAGAGTTTTATTTTAGATCTTTCGATAATCGTACGTGCTAATATGGGTTTATATTATACTTATTTGCAACCTATGTATGCATACGCTCGCTCTTATCTATTAAGAAGTCTACAGTTTGGACTCATCTAGCCATTACCAAAAAGGTAATTTTAAAGAAAGAAAATGAAAATGTTGGTATATATCATAATCTGTGAAACTTTATTTCACAAAAGTATTTTGTAAATAGTTCTCATAACATCGACAGATTCTTTTCTTACAAACTTTTTTTTCTTAACAAAAAAAGATACAGTTAAAATAATTGTCTATCGATGTTACTCGAAAGTCGAACCTACTGTTGATCTCACGGAATCTCTACTTCTCTAGTACTAAAGGTTGGAGGGGTCCAAACTCAAAGTCAAAAGTAATAAAGCGGAGGCGCAGTCTTTCCAAGCTGCCCTCGTACTATCATGTTTTCTTAAATGTACCCCACATTTGTTTATAATACAATTTCCCCCCAATTTAGTTATACTATATGAAGGCATGCAGTACAATAAAAACACGTCAAGAATCATTCATTCATAGACGTACCAAACGATCCGGTTAATAGAAGATTGAAATTAGTTCAGTTTTAACTTGGTGAAATCCTCGATCACTTCCACAGTTATCATCGTCCCCCTAATCGTTAAAAATGTCGGACTGAGAGTAGTTTTGTATCATCAAATGCAGGCGAATTATTGATGCCACTTAACTTAAGTTACTACGGAAAATTTTAAAGAGGACAAATACTAACATTATTGTCTGATAATGCCACAATGTTTTGAAAATCTGACCCAACATACACTCATCAGTGTCACTGGGTGACTGATGAAATTTAATAGTGATATGTTTTGACAAGAGGAAAAATAATGGAATCATCTAAATTTCAAAAGCAAGTTTGGTGATTATAAATGATTACCAATATTTATTAGGGCTTTGAAAGAATGATTTTTAAATTAGCTAGTAAACTACGTATGCACTTTTTTTGTAAAAGAGCTAGTAAACTATATGTTTAAGGATATTTCTTAATGTATGTCCAATAATTCATGTTTGTTATCTAAATCCTCTCCTCATTCGTACATAGCCTTTTAAACTTAATTTTACTTAGGTCACTAAATGGTTTATTTATCTTTACTGTACGAGTCACTTACACCTATTAACTTGTGAGGATGAAAATAGAAATATTTGCATTTATATTGTGAGGGGCAATTCGCCGACGAAGATTCAACTAGGTTTCAATTTCAAACATTTTATTAAACTGTTCCTATGTTCCAAGTTTGGTCCCAGCTGTTTCATGAAAGAGCTCAGATCAATGAACTAGATTTGTGTGTGTGCGTTTTTTTATTTATTATTGTCTTATCTTTATGTGAACACCTAAAAGAACCGAAATCATCACATTTTGGATAAAATCGATTGAATAGAAAAAATCATGTTTAAATAAACAAAATGATCACAGATTGTTAGGGTAATTTTAAAGTCAACGATAGGTTGAGTGGGTCTGGTACTCTGGTTCGACTCGATCGGTATACATCGAGAGTCCTCCAACATGTTTCTCACGCTCGAAAGAGATTACGGTTTGTGTGACGAGCACTGGAGGTGAGTGACCTGGTAATAGTGTTAAGTCACAATTTGGACTGTAACAATCCTTTAAAATGGTGTCCATATTACAATAGACCCTATATTACGGAATCTTTTTTAATTCACCATCAAATAATGTTCAAAACATCTATGAACCCAAAAATCTCAACAAGAGCCATAAATCAGAGAAAATATGTTTTCTATTGTGTAACAAAATTTGTAGATTAAATTTCAAAAAAAAAAAAATTGTCTATTTGTTTGTTTTTATAACACGGATGAAAACTTGCGCGAGATTGACATTTTGATGAGTTTTTAAAGTTATATTACAAGAAAAAAAAATAATAAGGAGAGACTTGAGACAGGGCAGACGTGGGTGCAGACAGCAGAAAGAAAGGTGTCGTGCCATCAACTAAGTTTCTATATATAGACTGAAGAGACAAAATGGATAGTGACCAATCAAAAGTCCCGTTTTTGTAGAGAAGAAAGGGATTATTTAAGAACAAAACAATCAGAAAAAAGCAACAAAGAACAAGAAGACAGAGATATTCAAGGTACTCGTCTCCTTTCGTTTCTTCCAATCTCTATTCATTCAATGCAATTTTAACGGTTTTGCTATGTAAAAAGACTTTTTCTTTTGTTTTAATTACTATTTGTTGTTGTTGGTTTATTGAGTTAGATGCAGAATAGGATTTAGATACTTCTTCATTTATTATTCGGTTTCATTGAGAATGTTTTTGTGCAGGTAGGGACAGGGAGAAGATAGTAGAGAATGGTTAACATCAGAGTACAAAAAGGTCCGGAATCTCCAAGGACGATGGAGGTTGGAGAGATAGACACCAGAGCACCGTTCCAATCGGTGAAAGCTGCGGTGAGCTTATTTGGAGAAGTTGCAATCTCAAGGCAAAGAAGTACTCCAAGGAGATCTCGCCTTTCCTCTGAGGTAATTTAATCCAAAAACAACCAAACATAACCATCATTAAAGCCTGATCAAAAATGGATTGTATCATAGTTGGTTATTGTAGACGCCTTAGATTACAAGAACAGGGTTGTAATGTCGTTAAACCTTTCTTTTCTCTATGTTTCAGAATGTTTGTGACAAAGAAACACTGTTAATGTTAATCCACAAGGAATTCATCAAGATCAAGCAAAAGTTGGACAATGCTGAGAGCACTAGATCTCGTGCTCTTTCGGATCTCTCAAATGCAAAGAAGACCATGGAGGATCTTAGCAACAAGCTTGAGACTGTCAACAAGTCTAAGCAAACCGCCATTGACACCAAAGAAACCGTGCAACAGCGCGAGGAACAGCTTGAGCATGATAAGTCCCATGGCTCTCCTCCTCACCACCACGAGCTTGATGTTGCTAGAGAACAGTATCTCTCCACCACCGCTGAACTCGATGCTGCAAAGCAACAGCTCAACAGAATCAGACAGAGCTTTGATTCTGCTTTGGATATTAAAGCCACGGCCTTAAACCAGGCTGCAGAAGCTCAACGTGCACTCCAAGTTAACTCTGTTAAGGTTAACGAGCTTTCTAAAGAGATTTCGGATATGAAAGATGCAATTCATCAGCTCAAGCTAGCGGCTGCTCAGAATATTCAGGAGCACGCCAATATTGCGAAGGAAAAAGACGATTTACGAGAATGTTACAGAACTGCGGTTGAGGAGGCAGAGAAGAAACTGCTAGTCTTGAGGCAAGAATATGAGCCTGAGCTCTCAAGAACACTTGAGGCCAAGTTGATAGAGACAAATTCAGAGATTGAGATTTTACGGGAAGAGATGAAGAAAGCTCATGAATCTGAGATGAACACGGTTAAAATCATTACAAACGAGCTTAACGAGGCTACAATGAGACTACAAGAGGCTGCTGATGACGAATGCTCTCTCCGAAGCTTGGTGAATTCTCTCAGGATGGAACTAGAAGACTTGAGAAGAGAACGCGAAGAACGGCTGCAGAAGGAAGCAGAGAGATTGGAGATTGAGGAAACAAAAAAGTTGGAACCTCTCAAGGAAGAGAGCTTGAAACTGGAGCAATTGAAATCAGAAGCTGTGGGAGCAAGAAATGAAGCTGAAAATATGAATAGAAAGATAGAGAGCCTGAAGAAAGAAACTGAAGCTGCAATGATAACTGCAGAGGAAGCTGAAAAAAGACTAGAGCTTGTTATAAGAGAAGTCGAAGCGGCGAAATCTGCTGAAGAGAAAGTCCGGGAAGAGATGAAGATGATATCTCAGAAGCAAGAGAGTAGGCAAGAAGATGAATCGTCTGGTTCAAAGATAAAAATAACGATACAAGAATTTGAATCTTTAAAACGAGGAGCAGGGGAAACAGAGAATGCAATCGGAAAGAAGTTGGCAGCTATAGCAGCTGAGCTTGATGAGATCAACGCAAGAAAAGCTGAAGTGGATAATAAGTTAGGAGCGAGCCTGAAAGCGGTAGAGGAGATGAAGCAGACAACGGATTTGGCTCACAAGTCAGCAGAATCTGCAGAAGCCGCAAAGAAAGTGGTGGAAAGTGAGTTGAGGAGATGGCGTCAACAAGAAACTGTACACCATGTTTAGTGCTTAATTATATCCACTCTGTATAAAAACCTTGTTTTGTTTCAACATTTTTTAAAGATCAATGACGAACATAATAAACACTGAAACATTTGTGGCTTCTACACAACAACAAACAGAAAGACAGGTCAACTATATTTCCAAGGATTTCAACAACTAAGAAGGAAGAACACTAATCAGCTTTTGTCTCAAGAAATCCTCAGAAGCCTTAACAATGAGATGATGATCATCCCACTTATCACGGAAAATGTCTGATTGTGTTGCAAGTCTATTATAGCCGCCTTCTACTTCTTCAGCTCTCCATTGTTTAAGAGGCGGTGCATCAATTTGCTCAGCTATCCAGCATGAGACCAACCAAGCTTATGCGTGTATCTCTTGGGAATCCCGTTAGCATCACGCTTTGCATAGAAGGTGGTAACATCTTCCATCATTTTATCTTCTGAAGGAAGCGTATCCCGACCGGACAAAACTGCAGCCACCCATTTGCTTTGGATCTCAAACATGAAAAATCACCCGACGACTGAGTGACTTTCACGGCGTACTTCTCGTGCAGCTACCAGTCCGGCTGCTCCGGCTCCGATCACTGCCACGTGGAGTGACTTGGTTTTGCTGTGTGCGGGTGTCATTTATTTAATTGTTTAGAAGAAGCTTTTGGTTTGACGCTCTTGCTCAAAATGGGTTATCATAGGAATGTCTTCAATACTGTTTAATCGATTCGGTCTAAAAATCTAAACCAAGTACATATTCTAAAAAAAAATTAAAATGGACCCTAAACTATGTAATGTCTCCAAATTTCACCCCATAAAAATAATTATAAGAAACTAAACCCAAGACCCCACAACCACAAGGATTAAACTGTTACACAACAAGCCAAAGATGAGAGAAAGTTGTAATGATGTGAGTTTTGTGGTAGGTAACTAAAGTTACAGACTTTTTAGTTTTAACACAGAAAAAAAGAATTGCCGGCCAAATCGTGAAGGTAAGCTAGAGAACATGTCTGGATAACTTCTTGGGCCGTGGACTTATCTCGGGTTGGGTATACAAAGTGGATATCCGAGAAACTTATGTTAATTATTTTTTTGTCGGCTAAACCTATGCTAATTAATGATTTAGTGGTTAACATTTTGACAATTAGTATAAAAAATATAAGGCAACTTGATAGGTTTTATGAAATAAATCAGAGGGAAAGACACCCTCTTTCTATAATGTAATACTATATATATATATGACAGTTTGACCGAAAATAATAAGATTTGAAGTAGTACATTTAAGTTTAAACATTTAATAGTATGTTATAAATTTATTTGCAAGAAAAAAATATATTTCTAATTCTACCTGTTCGTCCTTGATATCAATTGGGAAATTTATATTTTGCCTCATATTTATTCTATACTATTTATTTAAATTCGATTAACAAGAAAAAGAATTTAATACTCCATGTTTTAGGTCAAACCGAGAGGGGAGGATTATTAAAAGACAAGTACAACTTTTATAATACTTTGAAAAAATCCGAGAATCAAGACGTCGTTAGTGGTTCTTTTGTAAATGAAAATTTACTTCTTCTTTTTTTTTTCCATCATTCTATTCTTATCCCGGACACCGAACGCTTAAAACGAAAGAATCGAGGACCCGTCAAAATTCCTTAAACATTTATATTACAAAAGAAAAAACAATGATATAGTTATCGTACACATATATGTAATAACTTAGGAAGATATCAATAAATATTGTGGGGGATTAGCAATAAAGAAGAATAGATGGAAAAAGCTGGAAACTGGGCAACAAAGCCTCTACTGTCCCAACACCATGTTTGGTCCTCTTTCCCTCAACCCACACAGATCTTACCAATTTATCTCCACTACACGACAACTACAACATAAACTCTTTTCCTTACTTTTTAAAATATAATTTATTTATTAATCCTCTCTCTCTTTTTTGTTAGGCTAAAAAAATTAAGTCTATTATCGTCAGTTGCCACTAAATGACTAAACAGCCTTATTCGTTCATAATTAGAATAAAAGTGTTAAACTTATAGGCTTTCAACTTAAAATTAACTGATATTGACACATAATAGTTATATATTAGTGTTAGATTCTTTCATTTATCTGATATGAAATTTTAACATGCCCCACATATTAGTGTTGGCAACACTAAATCTTTGTCAACATGAACCGATCTTTGTCAACATGAACCGAATCCAATTTTATGATCGGTAATAAGTATTTCTTGAATTACCGTACTTGGGTCAACAAACAATTTCTATATCATATTAAGTTTTTTTTTGTTCCAACTCGTATCCCTTATATTAGTGTTGATCTATGGATACTAACAAAAATGAAAAAAGCAAGGAATCCTAAACACATCTAAAATCTTTGTCAAGAATTAATAATAACTTTCTCTTTATAAAGTTAATATAAATTTCAGAAAAGGATAGCCGATTTTGCACACTAACCACCACTAAGACTCTTTTCTCTCTCTACCTCTTTCTCTGAGATTTGAGAGAGTCTCCTCTCTCTCTCTCTCGCTTCTCATGATCCGTTTTTTATCTATTTTTATTTTCTAATTTTCATGTGATAATTACACATACACGTTATTCGTGTGTATGTATATCTATCTATATTGATGGTGACAATAACCATTGGAATCTGACCATGAATCTCTTTTCTTGTTGAGATATTTTCTTCTTTTTTTCCCTCCTCTTCTCTCGTCTCCCAGATCTGTTCCTCAATTTGACCATTGGAAAGCTTCAAGCTTTTTTCCCTCTCTTGTGGTAATTCTTTATTTTTAAGAGACACAATTAGAATATTCATTTTTATATATGGTATATATATATTTGTAAAGTTGCAGTACTATGTTAATTTTCGTCATGAAGTTGATGCTTTTCCTTTTCCCCTTATAGCTCTGAACTCCTGAATTCGGATTTAGGAAAGAAAATATTCATTCATACTTTGTCATCTATGAAATTGTGAATAATGAATATTATATATAAATGCTAAGGTTCTTTTTCTGGAAAATCTCGTAACGCGTTTATGGAATCTTTATTAAACCGTTACTTATTTGCATGCTCAGATTTTTACTTTAAAATTATGATCAGAAGCTTGAAATTTTGTGTTTATCAATATAGAATAGGTTTAGTTTTCGTCTAATGGATCTAATATTTGGAAGGTTTATGAGAGGTTTTGAGAATTCTGATATTGATTCCTTTTTTTAAGATCACCGGTAGTTTTGTCTAATTGTGAGCATCGCTGATGTTTTTATACTTTATGGGCTTTGATTTTGTTCTTTGACTTAAACATTTAAGTTTTACTATGAGCTTCCTTGGATGATCTTTGTGTTAGAATGTTAATGGTGATCCTTTTATACAACTTTGATTACAGATATTGATCATCTCATTTTTGCCATTTGAATTTGCGTCGTTGGCAATTGATAGCGACGGGCCATAGAATAAAAAGAGTTATAAAGAAGACCAAGGAGCGATGTATTTCTTCGGTTTGTCCAAAGAAGAAGTGTTGTCACAGAACCATGTTGTATCATATAAAGAGACTTCTAAGCAGAATCCAATTGGTATGGTCACTCTATTTGGCAGACAGGTAATTCTAGTTTATTTCAAGTTTTGACCTTTTTTTATGTTTGTTGCCAAGAAAACTGTAGAATAGATTTGTTCATAAGATTTGTCATTTCAGGTGTATCCAGTGAATAGCGAGAGCTCCAAGTCCGGTGATGGATACAAGAGAATAAACAACTCCTCTAAGCTGTTGAGGAAAGATATTGATCTTCGGCTTCCTGCAGATCACTACGCTTATACTAACTTTCATGAGACAGTTGCTTCTGATAAATTTTACGGCTTTCTTGGTTCTCGAAATACCGTAGAGTTGGGATATCATTCGAGGCTTGAAGCTAATATTGTGGAGGAAGAATCGGCTACAAATTGGAGTGGCAACAGAAACTCAAAAATTGTTATTGATCTTGAAGAACCTCCTCCTACATGGTTCTCACATAAAGAGACAACAGAGCATGCTGCAGCTTCAGTTAGCTATGTTACTGTGAGAAATCCGGAAACAAAACCGCGGTTTTTGTCTGATCGGACCAGCTCAAACATTCTGAAGGTGGTGGATCAATCTATCGTTGAGAATCTTTGTGATAAAACAACTAATAAGGAGCCAACTTTACTGGATCTTAATAGCACCCCTGTTGATGAGTCAGTTTCTGAGCCTCGTTACTCTTTCTTACAAGATCTGAACTGTCCGTATATTGAAGAGACAGAAACAAGCTGCGAGAAGAGCGGAATAGATGATGGTCCTATGCCGCTTGGCTCTCCTAAATGCCAAAATGTTCATGAAAAAGACGGTACAGCATCTCCAGCTTCATATACTTCTTGCTGCACCACTGAGAACAACTCGAGGGCCAAGTCAAGAAAAAGTTCTTCTCCTCAAGCACTGGAGACTTCTTGCCGTACGCGGCTTGAGTTTCCTGTCACAGAAGTCTTACCGGAGAATGGTTGCTGTAACGAGGAAGATTTGCCTGAAATTATTCAAATGGCTGCTGAATCGTTAGTCCGCATATCGGCCATTTCATATCAAAATCAAGATTTGCAATCAAAGCCTGCATCGAGAAGCAACGGCTCATCTCAAGATCAAGACATTTCAGATCAAGCTGAGATGGGTAAAGCAGAACCGGGATGTTCTTGCGACTCATATGAGCTACACACATTGGGAATAAGCGAAACCAACACCGAAGAAGACTTGTGTGTGTCATCAGCTCTAGATGAGCTTAATAACATCACAAAAGACAATAACAAAGAGATTGGACTCAAGCTTAGAAGAGGGAGGAGAATGAAGAACTTCCAGAAGGAGATACTCCCGAGCTTAACATCGCTCTCTAGACACGAAATCCGCGAAGACATTAACATCTTGGAAGCGGTTTTGAGATCAAGAGAGTACAAGAAGATGCAAGGAAAGACGAAAGATGTCAAATTCAGAGCAAACCCGAGAAACAAACGTTCTGCTCCGCAGAGGTCTGTTAGTAAAAGAAGGCGAAAAACATAATTATATCAACGACACCTTCCTGGTTTCAGATTCTTTTCATACAATTGCTTCAATGTGTAATCTTTTAACAGTCTATGTTTTCGATTTATTTGTTTTAACTTATGACATTGATTATGATTAAGAGGAAAAAGCTAGTGAGTTCAGTTTCTCATTCTCTCTCAATTTGTCTCTTAAGTCATAAGAGATGTTTGGCTGAGTTGTAAAATTTACAATTTGTTGGGGATAAACTGAAATGTCTTCTGTGTTAATAGCCTTGGAACATACATGAGTTTGTAAATTAGCATCAGCATGAAATGGTAATTTATGGGCCTAAAGGCTCAGTAGACCCATTTACATTTTCAAATTGACTAACAGATCATTGGAAATTAACGGCAATCTTCACCTTCATGTGGATTAGTCCTGGTTTAAATTTTCCAAGTTTTAGACTAAAATAGTCAAGTTTTCTAACCGACAGTATCTGTTTCTACCACTAATAGTTAATTCTTCTCTCCTCCAAACTCAAGGCCAATACTCAACAGTCAATAATACCCAATAGATGATCAAGGTTTATTTAGGCTTTGTTTGTTGCACAAACAAAAAGAAGGTTATATATGTTAAATATCTCGGCCCACTTTTACAATATATTAGTTACACTATACAAAGATGCATGTCCATAATAGTTACACTAAGAAAGATTATATACAAAAAAAGTGAAAAGGAAACTTAATTAATTTCATGAAATTTTATGCTTATAATTTTTCATCGAATATACTTTTTCTGGATAAAAAATATCCACCAAAATACCAAAAATTATGATAAATAAGTGCATTAGAAAACGATGAAAGTTATAAAAAAAACCACTGCAGTATTAATATAGAAAATTCGAGCGATGAGTGAGGAATACTTTCAGAAATCTGAAAATTTGTATTAAAAACGCTAGGTTTTTAAAACTAACTATATCAAATATTTTTATCTTAAAAAAAATATATATATATATATATTTTTATCTTTTGAAATTAATTATGTCAAATAACTTAGACGAGCATGCAAAAATAATTTCATAAACCTGCTTAAATTTTTTTATATTAAATTCAGTAAAGTTAATATAAATACGATTATATTCCCATCAATTACCTCTGGTAATATGCATCGTTTTTGTTATATATTATTTGCATGTGAACACTTCATTTACCAAATTGATGTTCTATATAATTTTACATGTCAGACTAGTAATTTTTGTTATTGTGATCATTTCTAAGTAAATTTATGATTTATTATTCCATCGTATAAACATTTATCTATAATCTTAAATTTTCTTGTTAAACATTACAGTATATCTATTTTACAAAAATTCCAAAAAAAAAATTATTATAGATTAGCGCGTTAAAATTGACCCATACTTTTTACCGTTGGCCGAATCCTCAAAGTCACCACCGACCCTTTGGACTGGAGCTAAAGAGGTGTGGTCGCTAACCACTTGATTAGCAGACAAAAATACAGGACAGCCCAATGAAAAAAATATCATCTGCTAAAGAGAAAAAGGTTAATTCTCCCCCTTTCATGTCTTTTCTAAGTCAAAGAAAGATACATAAACCTAAACTAGTGTTCTCTAGACCAAAAGTTCATGATTACGCGTCTGTGATGGGCTCACGTAGTTTCCAGATCCAAAAAGTCGTAACTCATCATTATTGCTCGTCGCCAATCATTTATATAGTTAATCAATTTCATATGTAACAATATATCTTCTAAATATGTTTTTATCTATTTTTTTTTTCTTTTTCATTTTGCTCTTTGTGGTGGTCGCAAATTTGTTGGATTATTTGCAAATTATCTCTTATATTGTTGATAAGTATTTGAGTCCAACCAATATTGTTGTCGTATTGAAATATATACTCCACGACTCATGGAAAATAAATTAACATCCTTTTTCATTATTTAAAGTTGATAAGAACACTTATCTGAAAACATAATAATTTCCTATCCTAAACTAGATACATTCAGATTTTTTTTAAATGTATTTATCGTATTTTCATACAAATCTTTACCTAACTAAAATTATGAAAGTAAACTACTTAAATGAATCATTAATCATGCTAAACAAACGATAAAGCGGATTCCGCATTAACATTACCTCTGGCGATACTTGATTTCAGCTGAATCCAATACAGCGGATTGTTAAAAAGATAAAACACAGGCATATACGTTGTTAGACTATTTCCAGCTCATACATTCATGGACTGGATTAATCTCCATATGCACGAATGGATTTGATCGATATACAGTGTACATGCCATAGTGATCATATATATGTCCAAACTCAGATTTTAAGCTACATGATTGGGGGTAAATTATAATATTAAATTATTATTTTGTATCTGAAACTTAGATAAGAATTGAGAGACAACAGTTAAACAAAGAAACTTGCACATAACATTCCGTACTATTTTTAACCGCAAGCATATTAGAGAAAGTGCAAAAAAATTAATCTCCATGTATTTAGATCATCTTCTATAGTTTCGGAACAAGTGCATGAGTGGTTTATATTTTTCCGGACGCTAAGCCAATACCCAATAAATTTCATCAATCATAGTGAAGATTTATCTGTCTTGTTTCTCAAAGGAATAAACTGATAGAAAAAATAGAAGAAGCAGAGAGTGTAATTATTTAATTTCGGCGATGTTTAGGGGTAAGACCTAAATATTTATTGTAAATGTATTTCTTAACACATTTTGTTGTAAGTTTATCTTTCTATAAAAAAATTACTGAATAAATAATAATAATTTTGTTTTTCTAATTTTAAGAAAACTTTAAAGACATTTACAAGTTGCACTAATAATATATTAGATTTTAATTATTTAAACCCAAAATATTAATTAAAACTACCGCCACGAAAGAAAAAAAAGACTATTGCCACTCGACGTTATAATCCAAAACTATGGCACCAGCTAGCTAGGTCATACTATGTTTTTTTATTTTTGATAAATAGGTCATACTATGTTGCCTATGAATTAATTGAATTTTACAAGTTGATGAAATATTCATTATAGTATCTATTCGATCTCTTCGGAGAACATATCGTGACCGGATGCGACACAGATGATTCTTTATCCAGTGAGCTACATATCTAGGTGATATATAAATTAAAAGTATCAAGTGTAAGATGAAGGGACCATTGTCATATATGTTAAATAATTATATACTACTACTACTACTACTACTGTGTTTGGACTTAATTATGCAGCTCGCTGAGAATTGAAATCATTTGACCAATAGCCATTGACAGACCTAGTCGACCCAGTAAATTCGCGGGTCCTAAATTCAACTCTTGAATTAAAGACAACTTGAAGTGTTAAGTTTTTGACATATCGAGGAAAACTAAGGAAAAATAAAAACAATGATACGTTAATTGCGTCAGATCAAAGGAAATTTTACAATTTCTGCTTTTATACAGAACCTGATGGGAAAATTTGACTTTTATCCCTTATCGGTCGGTCCATTATTTGTCGACTCGGAAACAAGAGGTAATTGAGAAAATCGTCAAAAATATACCACAAAACTCAAAATCAAACTCAAACATATTAACATAGACATGCATGCACAGCATTCAGCGCCATCATTACCATTATCATGCATGACACATGGGAATATCCGGCTCATCATCCAACTCAATCCCGACCTCCTTTAGTCTTTTTTCCTTGTAAACGTACCACTTGGAGAAAAGGAGAAAAATGAGGAAGTTCAAGGCCACAAGTACGGCCACAAGCCAATAGAAATTGTAAAGGCGTCCCTTGTTGAGATCATCGGCAATCCACGGATGAGCTGTCCCGGTGAATTTCTCGACGATGGTCACGAGAACCGAGCTGAAGAAAAACCCTAATGCCAATGTGCTCAACAATAGACCCGTGCTCATCCCTTTCATACCTTTAGGGCACTCTCTCAAGAAGAAATCTAACTGTCCTGTGTAGATCAACGCCTCTCCGATACCGACAATAAGATACTGTGGGATGAGTAGATAAAACCCTAGAGGGAGCGTTTTGACTGTTGGACCGTGGGCATGTGCGGTCCTTAGACGTTTAATCTCTACCAAAGCAGCCACGGCCATAGCCATGGATGCTAATAAAAGTCCCAAACCGATCCGTTGAAGCGGTCTCAGACCTTGGGGGTAGTTGAATAGCTTTTTGCACAGGCGAACGCCGACGCGATCGTATAAGGCGGTGGTTAGGAGTAGGCCACCAACGTAGAAAACTGCCATCGAGGCCGGAGGGATCTCAAAGCTCCCGATGTGACGGTCCATCGTCTCCGATTGTGCGACTGATAGTGTTGTCAATTGAGCGTGGACGGTCCAGAAAAGGATGCATGTCGCCCAAATTGGTAACATGCGCACGATTTGTTTCACTTCCTCAACATCGGTCAGTGTTGAAAGTGTCCATTTGTTGAATGCGTTGGTGGTCACTGCCGTTTCTTGATCCTTTATTGCTGCCTTGTCCAGTGAACTGTGTCATCAAATGATACATTAGAATATAACTGTAAATTCTGTTAAATGTAAGATAAGAGGTTTGTTGGATTATAGATAAGTATAGATTTGTTACAAAGGATTTCTTGTGTGTTTCTTGGAAAGAATTTGGCTTGTTGTTTTGAAATAGATGAATTGTGAAACGAAATGTTTTCTACATATTTTAAGAATTGGGTTCATCCTCTCTTTGGATTCTAGCCTAAGTTTCGAATCAACATGATGTAAAGAGAGTTATGTGGAATCTTTTCAAGACGATATATACCCACCCATAAGACCCAAAAATAGAGACAACTTGAATGAAGAAAAGGCGACGCAAGGCACGTGTCGCTAGGGTTCTCATGCCTAGCTTTGGGTCTGGCCCGGTGGAGGTGTAAAGTAGTGGAGTGTTACGACTTTCGACACCAAACGTGATCGTTTTCGCTACAAGAGGACAAAACAAGTAAACAACTGTCTCCCTAAGACCCTAACTTCTCGTTTATTCTTCTATACTAATTTTATTTCCATAAAAAAGTGAAATTCAAATATCTAGAGATGGTGAATAGATTTTTAATACCGCGCGACCAGAAAAAAGCAGATTTCCATAAATGATCTGTAGTGAAAAAATAATTTGATTCCTTTGGATTCTTCTGTTTCTATTTAGACAACTAAGGCAAGCATTCTTTAACAAAAAAAAAAACTAAGGTAAGCATAGGGATTGACAGGTAAAAGATACTCTACCTAAGTCTGGCAAGAGAAAGAAAGAAAAATATACTGTACTTAAAGGGGTGGAAAACTCACGAGTGAGGTGAATGTGTGTGTTGTTTGAAGGCAGATGAATCAGTTGATACTTGATAGTAATAATAAGAAAATAATGATAATATAAAACAAATTGATATATATATTTAATTTGCCACAACTTGTGTTAAAACCAAATAATCCGCTAGCGGGTGTGAAATTTCTAAGTTTTAAAAAAAAAATGATAGGTAAAATGTAAAGACGGAGAATATTTCCCACTTGCATATACTTATTCATTTTTATTCTCTCTGAGAATCTTCTTTCTTTCTTTTCCTACCTATTATATACATATATTGAACTTGACATGTTATCTATTTTGTCAAAAATCTACATGTAATATATATACATATACAATATACACAGAAAAAAAAATCCACAGTATAAATGTCAAATTAGGGAGTACTTCTTACGGAAAAAAATCTAAAAATGTTGTTATTAGCTGTAAATTTCGTATCTCGGACCAATTTCGCGGTATGGTCGAGTAACAATACGACAATAATTTTGTTCCCCCATAACAAAAGACAAGGAAAAATGTTCAAGCCCTTTAATTGGATTCTATTGCCAAGTATGCTATAATGAAAATTGTGTGGTCCCACTTTAATCAAAGGACACGAGCTTTTCGAGTTTTTTTCCCACCCACACAACCCCACTTTTTAATTTCACAGTTTTCGAGTCTATTTATTTATAGATTTTATAATATCACATTCAAATAACTTGCACGTCAATTATTAACCCTTAAAAGAAAAAGAAAAAAATAAATCTGAATCTTAAATAATATTGTAAATTTGAGGAATCGTACGTGGGATTGCTTCTTTTAGTCAAGTGTTTAAACTTTATAGGAAAACAAATGATTAGTTAAATTAGACAAAAGTAGTCGTACCGGAATTGTTTGGTGTGTGGTAGCTTTTGTTTACTCTTCATCGAACCTTCTGCCGCAACAATATCGTCCACGTCGTATAGGTACGTCAGATCCGACGGCAGCTCGAGCCGCCTATTCCTCCACGCTGCCACAATAACCGCAGCAACCTGCGTCATCGGGCTACCGACCAACTTCTTGAAACGGTAGTGATTTGTGCCGGCCAAGAAAATGCTGAGCGCAAGCACGATCGCAAACGCGCAAATTCCATAGCCCCATTTGCGTCCAACATCGTCTTGTATGTAGACAAGGACCGTCACGGCTAAAAGAGATCCAACGTTGATACAAAAGAAGAAACGGTTGAAGAAATATGTCATTTGTGACCGTTCTTTCGGTTCGGTCTCATCAAACTGGTCGGAACCTAAACCTGAGACGCTTGCCTTCACGCCTCCGGTTCCTAAGGCGGTGAGGTATAAGGCTAAGTATAAGACCATCAGTTGTATTCCACTTGCTTGTATGCAATGAGACGACGTTGTCGGGTTGCATCTTGGTGGTCTAAATCCCGGTATGATTGTTGATAGAGTTAAGATCGAAACACCCTAATAATCATCATAGTCATAACATGAATATTATTTTTTCGAAAAATATAGCAAAAGTAAAGACTTATGTCGTCTACTATTTCGATTTATTTATTAGACTAGTCAATTTCTTCATTTTAGGGTCCTAACCGTGGCTTGGATTGCGGCGAATATAGCAATTGTTAGGTACCTATATTAAACAAAATTAATGAACTTTGATTAACATTGGAAAAAATAAATGATTCTAAATTACATAGTTATCTAACTGTCATTTAGATACAAACCTGCCGAGAAAGGTATCAGCGATGAATCCACCAAGGAGACAGAGCATGAAAGAAGTTCCAAGAAAGTTGGTAACGGTGTTAGCCGCCGTTGCATTGCCTAAATGCATAGTTCCCGTCAAATATGTCACCAGATTAACGCCGATACCTAACGTTGTCAGCCTCTCCACGGCCTCAATACCTTCACACATTTTTTTTGATAAAAAGATTAGATACATCATAAAAATGGAAAATCAAAACGATATCCACAAAAATAAAATAAAAAAATCATCCTGAAGAAACGTATAGCTTAGTAAATGGCAATACAAAGTTTTCATTTTTGTCTTCAGCATATATTATATGTGATAATAATACTTACAAAGAATCATGGCGGCACTGGCCCAGCCGCCGGTTTTAGAGCGATCGGCGGGCCGACCTTGGAAGTCCCAAGCATCTAGAAGAATTTGAGATTTAGTTTCAGGAAGAGACATATCTCGAAGATGGTTAAAGATTCTTTTTGCAGTTGTTTTGGTAAATTACAAGCAAATAGAAAAGGCTGTTTTGTTTGAGAGCTTTTGGTTTCTTTTGTGGTATTAATTGTGTTCATCTTTGGAATCTCGATGCATATATTTATACTGGGAAACTTGCCAAGTTAAAAAACTCTAATTTTATATTCTTATTAAAAAAATGAAGAAAAAGTGACACATGTGTGACTCTTATGAGTGTAAATTGATTGGGGAGAGATTATTATATAAAACCAATGTATATATATGGAGAGAGGCTCGAGCTAAGTCTTATCACTTCCTTTACCTTTGGAACTGTGGGTTGGAACTTTTAAGTTAAAGTCTTTGGTCATTTCGTCAGTGACTCAATGGCAATATGGCATCAGGCGCGTCAATTTTAACAGCATCGTCCAGTTCAAAATTTTAAGCTATTATCCTGTTTTATCTTTTCCATTTTTTTTTTCTATTTTATTTGCATACGAACATATTTTTTTCTTTTAAACGCCTGATCCATTGAAAATATTCAAATTAATTGATTTGAGGCGTTACAAATGCATTTTCATCGTTGCTGATTTTTATTGTCGAGGCATGTCTATATTTTTTTTTCCATCCTTTTGTTTTTCGTCGGCTAAGTATCAAACTCTACTTGTAGGTCCATTCTATTGCTCCATAGTACACATATAACCAAATTTTATTTTCTAGATACGAGATTTTTTAATGTTTTCTTTTGGATATTAAAATAATGGTATCTCATAATACAAAAATAAATAAGACACAATTGGTGATACATTTTACAAG
Organism: Nasturtium officinale; assembly: GCA_963854855.1. Classification (NCBI taxonomy): domain Eukaryota; kingdom Viridiplantae; phylum Streptophyta; class Magnoliopsida; order Brassicales; family Brassicaceae; genus Nasturtium; species Nasturtium officinale. Next base: position 3,368,035 of record OY978501.1, on the reverse strand, counting down.
TGAATCATAATTCATCTCGTCCATCGAGAGCCCGATTTCTTGCTTCCTAGTTCTAGTACTGAAAGTTTACTTTCTTGGTTTTGTTAGATTTTACAAAACCTCATTATAATTAACCTTTTATACGCCAACAAATTACTCGTTCTAAATTGAATGTCATGTGCACGTTTATTACGTAAATATAATGTTCTAAAATTCTAATCAAATGATTATTAACAAAGAAATTTCAACAATAATTTCCATAATTCAAAATAGAGTTTTACCGAATAGCATTTGAGAAAACTATTATACTATATGAAATTTATCAAAATCATATACAGATAAAAATTAAATAAAAGGTAACTTTAGTTTTTTAATGGTCAACAATTTAGGTATTTGTTAAAAATGAAACTAAAGATTTGTAGATTTGGTATGATTTTATTAATATACCAACTTTCTTCTTTTGTGTTAATGGGAAAGTCTAGCTAGAGATTTAATGGCTCAAAATGTATGCTTCTTAGACGCCACTAAAATGAATCATGCTGTAACATGATTATTCTTACATTTAATATTACGTTCTAGTGAAATAAAACAATCTAGTGTCTTATGGTATATAGTCACATGACTTTCATGAACTATAGGGTTTATATAATTAGGAGCCTTGCAATTTTAGTGGTCCTCTTTATTTCTTGAGAAAATAGGAGCAAAAAGAAGAAGAAAAAAAAACGGAGAACGACTCAATTTAGTTACTAGAACCAGCACAAAATAAAATGATTAATTAATCCATCCAAAAGCTGGTAAGAAAAGGTAAGTTACCTAGCTTTATTCATAAGTTTCAGTCTATGTAAAATATCTAATAAAAAGGTCAATTTTCCAAGACAAACCAAGAAAGTGTATGCTAAGAATTATACAAAATACATTTAAATCAGTTTTTCTTTAGATAATGACTATATTCTTCAAATAAATTATTTTCGAAATTCATAACTTTTATTGTAAACTCTATTATGATCCATCTCTTTCCGATATGCAGATCGATAAAATTTCAAACCACCCATAAATAAAACCTTTTTCTTTGATAGTTTCATATTGATATATGTACGATAATAACCTTGACAATCCATTATTTGTACGCATCCAAAGATTGCGGAAGAGCGAACAAAGGTGAAAGGTGACAATGAGTCCCGTCCAAAAAGAGGAGGAGAACGAGTGGTGAACCAAAGTGTATTATCTCAATTGATTTAAATTGATAAATATATCCGCTGAACAAAAAGAAATAACATGTTAATTAAGACACAAAAAAAAATCAAAATAAATTTGAAAAGGAAAAATATAGATGGAAATGGATGGATCAAAAATTTCGGGCGGAGCTGGCTTTGCTTATAGGTATATCTCAGGGCCCAACTCTTTTGGCACGTGATAATTGTGGGGACGACGGGGAGATTCTCCTCCAGCGTTGAGTCGTTGACTTGTTCATTTCAAGAGGATGAATCTATATATCGAGATCATATTACTTTTGGTTAATTACTATTTACCTGTCACGACGAATGATAAAACAAAATTTCATCTATGTAATGCATAACATTTATTTTAATTTAATATTTAAAACGAATAATAAAAATTACGATAGTCTTACAATTCGGTATGCAGAAGTGGGACGAATGGTATTTCTAATTTTCAGAAGTTTGAACCAACAAAAATAACTAAAGTGTGTTTGTTCTAATCTTTAGACTAACCATCAGAGAATAAAGTATTCACGACAAGCGTTAAATCGTTTAGTGTGTTCTTATTTTCTAGATAAGGTAATAAATTCAATTGATAAACACACATGTATGCCCAAATTTTTATTTTTATTTTTATTTGACTGGTTCTTAATTTAAAATTTTCTTATGCTTAATATAAATAGAAACCATCATATTTATTGGTGAAGTTATTGCTTCAGTCGTTACATAATCTATTAGCAACGACCGTGCACTAAGATTTACATTTGCAACCTTGAGTTAAAATCAACCACGCCAATTGTTTTGAGTTAGCACACTATTTTGTTAACTTGATGGATAAAATTAAATAAAGTTGTAGGGTCTAATTTGTAAGATTGAAAAACTTTTTTGATAAAAATTGAAAACTTAATGATTTATTACTAACTAAATGGTATTTATATTCCTGCAGGTGTAGAAGGAAGAAAAAAATACAGTCGATTTTTTAAAAAGATTGATTGAATCATGGAGAAGACGAGTATGGAATTAATTAATTGGGTATGGAATCCTTCGGAGTATCCCAAAGGCCATGGTTGACCAAATATTGGAATGGCAACTTGTTCAATAATAGAATGTAAATTATATTGTAATTATAGTATGTCTTTTGAACCTGTATTCTTGTGATTAATAAAAAGGAATTATGTTAGAATTATCGGTTACGGGGCGTCCTGATTTCGTCACTAATTAGGAAATTATTAACAATGTGTTTAGGAGATACAATATCTGGCTGATCACTTAGATGATAATGAAGACATCCACTTGTCTTAAAACGGATCCACCGTATGAAGATAAACGATCATTTTACCTTTTCAAAAAATCAAACTCTAGAGAAGAAGACGAGAATACGAATTAACTAAAGAAATTAATCACAAGTAGTTTGAGTTCAAAAAGGTAAAAAAAAATAACACTAACTAAAATAGAAAACAAGACAATATGATTTGAAGTTTGAACCGACAACCTCCCATTAAATCATTGTAGTAGACACTTGCATATACAAACGAAATTCATAATAAATTCAAGGGGCAGTTGTGAAAGTGATTTTAACCAGGTTGTAAGGATAACAAGAGATTATACATTTCAAATTATGGTTTAAGTCTAAAACTCTACAAAAATGGTTTTAAAACTTACATATCTTTGAATCAATTTTTAAGAATCCGACAAGGTAGTTTACAAAATTAATAAATGTTTTTTCTTTCTTTTTAATCTGTTCCATTTTTTGTCAATAATTTACAATATTAAACCTTGTTTTTATCTAACTATATGGGTAAATCAATCACACTTGTTAGTTGAGATAATCAACTCTGGGTTTTAGGAAGAAAGTATCATCAGGCTATCAGCTACGAACTCAAATTAAACAATATGAAAAGGATACTCGTCCGGTTAGATGAACCGCAGTTGAGTTATTTAATAACTTGGGGTATAGTCGGACTTAAAATTTAAAGCTTGACCGATGGGCGGCACAAGCTCAGTAATAACAAAAAGTCCAATCATAAAAAATGAAACAATTGAAATTATTGTTTTGACTTAGGAGGAAAAGACCATATTATTACGCATTATGACGAATATATGTAATTCGTGTTTAGATATTCTTATAACTGATGCCTGGATATTATTATGTTAGCAGATAGGTCGTTTCAAACTATTTGGGAATTATATTCAATTTTTAACTATGTTGAATATGATAAAAATATTGAATTAGAAACTCTAATTTATATACATATTTAATCTTTTCAAAAGAAAAGGTCTTTAATTGAGATAATGTTCGATCGCTCCACTTGTACATAGTGTAAAGGGAATAATAATATTTTGAAGATTTTTGGTTGGATAAATGGAAGTATATATAACCATGTTCTGATAATTTTTTCGGTTACAAATATAAAATAGTGATCCACATTAACTCGTACTATAGTGAAAATTTGTCCCAGGGAATGGTTGATCCATTCCAAATAAAGTTTTTAGTTTATTTGTGACCTAATTTTTGATGTATTTCATAATGTCTTTCATGATGTGTCCAAGAAATAAAAATTAAACCATTGTTGTTAGTAGAAAAAAAAATCTATTTTTTATTAACAGAAACTAAACTAATAATAGATATAATTATTGAAGCAAGAGTTTCATGAAGATGTTGAACTGATCAACTAGATATATATATATATAAGTTCAAATAAGGAATCAATGTAATGTTATTGCAGTAAAAAAGTTATGTTTATTGATACATGTATTTACTTATAACTGTAGTCTTTTAAGCAATCAATGAAAGTTGAAAGACAATTTATAAGATAAAGAATTTTACGAATAGATAATGTGAAGAGGGGAATCGAAAGTGAAATATATATACCTTACATTACTGCAAAATAAAAATGGATTTGTTAAGTATGCGTGATTTTTTGGAAATGAACCAAACATCTATATATATATATGGTCCTTTTGATGTTCTCAAAAGACATCTTTCATAACACCTAATTTTATTTTAAAGACAACTTAGTTGGAGCCGTTTGTGTGAACGTTCACAAGGTCCTAAATCAAAAACACAAATTTATCATTTGTTTTTGGGAAACTAAATCAAGTAATAGACAATAAGACACATCCAATATTTCTGATATTTTAAGAATATTATAGTTCAATCAATCTGATTCAGATTTTAGCAACTAAAATACTATTAAATAGCCTTTTTACCTGTGATAAATTTTTGGAAGTTTCGCTTTTTGAATAAGTTAAGAACATGTTTCTCCTTCGTGTCAAACAAAGCTTAAGAACATGTTTAAGTTTATGATTGTTGATTTATGTCGATATGGTCACAAACTCACGATATAGGATATAATACCACTCCGAATGGTTGACTTACTACTAAATAATAATATTTCCTGCTTTTTTTCTTTTCATTATTTATGATGAAGCTGAAGCAATTATTCTGCTCACCAAATGTGATTTCGAGTTTTCTATTTTGGTATAAGATTAAGAAAGGTCGGGAAAATTTTTAAGTTATTTGTTCAAGAATAACGGATATAAAGCTAAGTTATTCCAACTGTAATAACGGCGTATGCCCCAATCTTTTTCTACTGTATTCTATTTTTAGAAAATAGTATTTCTTCAATTTCGTCGTTCGTGAAAACGTGTGAACTATTATATATATATACATATTAATCTGAAATATTGTACTGGTAAAACCAAAAACCATATAACTGATATCATTTTTGAAAAACAAGTTATAGTATAATAATTATTAGCACTTATTTTTTGGGATGCAACGCAGACGGTACAAATTACTACGCTATATATTAGTATTCTTACACTCAAAAGTGTGATGATTGTTTTTATCTTCATTTCGAAAATAGTAGTAAAAGTGTTATGATATTTTTCAATTATATTAATTTAATTTATGGACTGACTAAATGCTTAATTCAAGGGTGGCTTATAAGACCACCCCTATTGGTCATATTTGGGGGGTTTTAACTAATACTTATATTATAAACTTAAGACATTTTAATAGAGAGAAAGAAATAATGTTTTACTTAAGACACTAAAAACCTTTGCTAGTTAGTTTAAAAACAAAGAAAAATAAAATTAAAATCATATTTATTAAAATGCTCTAAAAAGTTAAGCAAATAACACCTTAACTGACATAGGAGATTCTCTCTATTAATGTGCAGATACCACCAGGCAAAAGCAACTTATATGTGGCCAACACATTATGTCAAAAGAGATCTTTTTGAACTTTTTATTATTTTAATTTAAAAAGATCAGATATCACCTCCTTAAAACTTATTAATATTATTGCCTATGTTGTCAATATCTATTGTTTTAATTATAATTTTGATATAAATTAATATTCGATAATGTGGTTAGCGATTAAAGAGCTATTATTTTGTTCATTGTCTCGATATTTGGACTATTTGTTTTGTGGTTAGTTATTATAGAGATTCAGTTTTATCATTGGCCAAACGCAAAAAAAAAAAAAAAAAATGATATTCTATAAATCTACCTAAAAGTTATCGGATTATTAAAAATTTAGCGTCATGTAATGTATGAATAGTTACATCCTAATACTGAGATTTATATGTTTGTGACTCTCAACTTCTCGTTCAAACCTATAGCTAATAGCTCACGTATAAAAAGGAGTCATATAACCTAAAACCTACAGCTGGATTTCATGTGGACTAGCTTGCGATAAAGTTTCCACGTCTTGGATACTAAACTATAAAAAAAAAAAAGGGAACGGTCATCATATTTCATTTGATCAAACTGAAAACTAGACAACCCGAGCTTTTCACTTCACAGGGAACACAATACTCCGCTACCAAACAACTCACTGACGTTCATTTGTATGGTTACTGTAAAATAAGTTGGGGATGTGTAGTAAAGATTTGCAGTGCACTTATGCACTAGATTTAATTATATACTTTGTGATCAAAATATTAACTTTATCCAAAAATGTATATTATTACACTATTTAACCAAAATATAAAGTAAATCAAAAGCTAACTTTTAAATTAAGCAAATATAAAGTAAATTAAGTATTTTTATACACTTAGTTATGGAGACCAAAGCATTTAATTAAGATAACTATTTGGATCATCATACGTGTTTTTATATACCTTTTTCTTTAAGTTCATATAATCTTATGAAGTATTGAACTTTTACCTTGTAGTCTTATCAGATCCAAGATGTAACTATAATAATAAGTTCTTTTCGAGAAAATAATATAAAAACTTTATTCAAACACAAAATATCAAGCAACTATTCTCATACATATAGTAGCGTTGAAATAAATCAAAATTACGAGTCAATTTTTTCATAGAAATCCCAAGTTTCCGCGTCGCGCATCTCCATTTGCGTTTCGAGGAGTTACCAAGAGACATTTAGCTAGTACTCCCATTACATCGACATTTTCAACGTTATAACATTAATTAATATAAGTTTCCACAACTACACAAATTTTTCAATGTCGTTGAAAATTTAGATTTTTCGCTTCACAATGACGCTCAAGAAAATAAATGTCGTCAATGGAACATGAACTTGATAAATACATATATTATTTAGAAAATACATGTTGGAATTCATAAAATAATATTTATTATTTTCTATTGCAGTGTGCCAGTTTCTTAATCTTTTAATGCTACAAACTTCAATCGAGTTTTCGGTTCTTAGATTTTACGTGCAGTTTCTCTTGACGTTTTAAATTGTTTTGAATTTTGATAAAAAATTTACCAAAAGGTCTCACTAATGGGCCAAAATAATATAGTCGTCACTGGGCTTGATAATAGGCTTAATTTTTATCCGATAGGCCTAATCTATCTAATTCTTGGAGTGGTGTGAGTTTGAATCTTGATTTGTTTTTTGTTTTTTTTTAATTTTCTGTTTTTGTTCTCTGATTTCATTTTTGTATCATTGTATGTCACCAATCGCATGAAACAGATATAATCAAGAGCAAACAAGAAACGATTCGAGATGACTAAAACAAGAGGATTCATTGGGATTGAGTTCGACGACGAGGGCTGTCGACCAAACAAACAGAAGCAAATATAAACAGACAACAAAAACTACTTTATCAATCTAGTATTTTGGCGCAAACTCCGAGTTTTAGGGTGTCTCTTGGGCACCTATGCTTTGTAGGATCGCTGATAGGGTTAGGGTTTGGGAATGGCTGAGTTGGCAAGCAAATGTTGCAGCCACTAACATACGCAAAAAGAATGAGTTTAATACATAAGTAGAGGGCTGGAGAAACAGATCTGTGGGATTCCATTGACTTCTAAGTTGCTAAATCCTAATTAACATTGACGAACAATGTGATTGAGCTCAGGATGTGATTAGCTTTAGGTGTAACCGTGTAAGTATGACCGACGGTTAGGGCTTATATTGGAAAAAGTGTGATCAGGGCTCCGAAGTGAACCACAAGACTCGCATGTGTCCACAAAAATAGTACTGTGGAGGTAATATTATTAATTAATAACCAAGTTGATATGTTGTATTAGGCTATTAGCATACATATAAGCTATTGTAATTTGTTTATGTTTGTGCATATATACAAACACGTGTATGTATTAGGCTATTAGCATATACATAACTGTAATTTCTTTGTGTTTGCGCATCAAAATTGAAACTTTAAACACCCTCGATTCTAAATTAATAATACTACGTCGTTTCAACAAGACAAGACATTATAATCATGTTTTCTACGAAAATTGCTGTAATGCCTCAATTTTTTTTTTTTTTAATTTTTTTCGTTTTTGTTTTCATCAACGCCTCAACTTCATTTTCCATCATTCTGTAGGAATCATATATATGTACAAGATATTTTTTCCGCACAAAATGCTTTTTCTTGTTCGTTTTGTTTTTCTATTTAACGAATTATATTCTAAAGACTTTTTTACCATACTGATCAGTATTATACGTACAAAAATGTGGTCTTGTATATATGTAAATAGTCTGATAACTTATTGACGAAAAGAATATTAACCTAAACTTTTCGTTATATAAATATAAAACGATAAGTTTACTGATCCATTATTAGAATAAACACACTTTAATATCAATCTATTGTTGTCGAATGGGTCACTGGACGAACCAATGGGCGGTTTAGAATTCTTATGCAATCCCGTGAAGTGAACAAGAAAAAGTTTTTTTTTAAAGTTAATAAATAATAAGAAATACTGTTTTTTCTTTATCTACAATAATTAAAATCATGTGTGGGGCAGAAGGCCAAGTTGCAATTGTTAAATAGGAGAGTTTCTAATTGGGATGTGTAAATTTGTTGGGCCAAATAATTGTTTTATCAAAAAACTTGTTTGTTTTGGTAAATTGATGTTCCAAGAAGGATGTAAAAACGTTGTCATTTTAAGTTTAATTTAATTTGCCCACTATTAAAAACACACTATATAACTCATAAGCCAAAAAATTATATAAATATATATATAGCGATGAAAATTTATGCTATTAAAAGCTAAAACTAGCACTAATTTTGAAACAACAAAGGAGATCTTCATTATTAGATGCAGTCTCCACACTCCACAAAACATTAGTAGGTTTTTTTTGGTCTAACAGTTACTACTTTAACAGTATCTTTTTCTTTATCAAACAAAAAAAAACAGTATGTTTGTAATAGTGAGAATGCTTCACAGGTTTTTTTGCTATATGGTAGCTTCGTACGCAATCATGAGCGAGTGGACGTGGGTACCTTGAACTGGATTTTTTTTTTTGGGGTCAAAATCTTGAACTGGAGTATTTTATAAAGTGAAGCCAGTCTCTCGAAGTATTGAATCTTGATTAATGGCTAGTTTCTGAGTTTCAAATTTTTCATTTTGAACTTAAGACGCTTATATTGGATGCTACAAAAAGAATGTTATTTGAGCTAGAATTATATCGCAATACGTTTTGTAAGGAGTATTAATTAAAGCTACTTTCATTTATTACTCGTTTATTAGTTACTTGCTCCTTTACTTGGTTCCTTTATATATTTAATTGCTTCTTTACAATTTGTATTTTTCTTGTTTAATTTGTTATCATCTTGTTGACTGTAGTCTGTAGATGCTTTGTTATAAAACATTCCCAAACAAGTTCAATCCTTTATAGTCTTAACTTAGTTCAATTTCGCATTTCTAATGTGTATACTAATTCGGTTATTTATTATATAAATACCATCCTCTCTATACTTCATCGTGCATTTACAGAAAAGTAACTGAGTTAAACCTCGATCACATCAATGACAAGACAATATTTTATCAACATCTCTTTTAGTATATAACATAAAATTTTAGCAAATATGTAATTTTGATTAGTAAAGTTTTCAATGATCGAATTTGATATCAAGTAATCTCGTTATGTACATAAAATCATACTACATACAAATTTTGAATCATCCAACGAATGTAGATGGAAGATGTCTTTGGTATATGTGTGTACAGTGAGGCTCCTCGCTGTACTCTAACGATCGATCTTATCTTGTTTTACAATTTTTTGTGAAGGGCAGAAGAGAACCAGCATTTTCATCTATCTATCACATGGTTTCTATGGCAACCATGCATTATAAAATTTATAAATCATTTGCAGTTTGCGAGTATACTACCAAATGCATATTTAGAAAATTTTGTGTGTAAAAAGGTATAAAATTACATCATATTTTTTCTTGGGTTTGGTTAGGTATATATACTACTTAATAATGGTTTGATCAATATCTCAAATTTAGCCTCACACAGTCACACTTTCGAGATGTTAGGTTGTGTGATAGGTGATTATACTAAAGGGTCTTTTCTATGTATAAATGCATGTTTGGAAAACAAAATTAGTGTACATACGATTCACTGAAGAACATTCACAAAAGGTACCAGTTTAAAAATTAGAAGGATTCTATTTTGTGTATCTAAAAACTTAGGAATGTGACATGAAAATCAATTAAAGTATAGTGCTAATTACTCGTAACAAAAACTATCATATAAATCCAGATCCAGTACTTGAGGAACGATTAAGTTTCACATCGATAACGAAAGCGACAGCGTATTTATCAAAAAAAAAAAAAAAAAAAACACACGTACAGTATTTATTTTATCAAAAAAATAAAGACAGAGTATTTGCCCCAAATCTTGAAGAAAATAACAAGTCCAGATTGTTGACTTACAAACACGAAATTTTCACATCACAGTTATAATAATACTTTTTGTATCTTCATGTACTTAATGGTTCGTTTACATTTCAATCATTAAATTCTTGTTTATAGTTGTGATCAATAAAAATATATAATTGTAGTCAATCATTCATACTTATATTATTAAAAAATCCCATAATATCTTACGGAAGATCTTGGGCCTTCCTTGAAACCACTATAAAACATTCCTCGATCCTCTTCATTTTCTCCACACCCAATTCACCCACAACATAGCTAGTGAGCAGTATTTTTTAACCAAAAAGATGGCTTCAAGAACGATAAGCTCCATAGCGCTTTTCTTGGCTCTCAATCTCCTCTTTGTCACAACAATATCCGCCTGCGGTAGCTGCGATCCTTGCGGCGGAGGTTGCCCCTCCCCCAAGCCAAAGCCCACTCCTAGTCCTAAATCAACGGGTAAGTGCCCTAAAGACACACTCAAGCTCGGTGTCTGCGCCAATGTGCTCAACGGCCTACTCGACTTGACCCTTGGCAAGGCACCGGTGGAACCATGCTGCAGCCTCATCCAAGGACTCGTGGATGTTGAAGCGGCCGTTTGCCTCTGCACCGCCCTTAAGGCTAACATTCTTGGAATCAACTTGAACCTACCAATTTCTCTAAGTCTGCTCCTCAATGTTTGCAGCAAACAAGTTCCTCCTGGCTTCCAATGCTGATAAACCATATTGATATACAATTTAAAAACACTTATGTGTATATTTATCTTCTTGTCTTGGAGAGACAAGGTGATTCTATAAACTCTTATTATCGTGTCTTCTATTTTTCTTGTTATGGTGTCCATTGGAGTCTAAATATTTCTGTCTGTGTGGTCCGTAAGATTCTTGAAGTTCGATCACAGTTTCATTATTTTATTTTCTGTTACTCTTATTGGGGGTTATTGCTGTATTGGTTTGTATTATGATTATATGGATTAATAAAGCATTTAATTTTATATTGTTTTTTTTAGAAGTATTTTTTATGTTATGCACTCATATTACGGGTTTTGTTTTTACGGCTTATGTATACGGTATCTTTTTTTCTTTTTTGAAAAATGTATACAGTATTAACTTATCCTCAATTGTTATGAGAGAATCTTTTTAACCAGCTGTACGTATTTTAGTACACGCAAAAATATTCATATTAGTCTTTTCTTGAAATTGTGGTAGTAACAAATAATGAAATAATTTTAGAACATCATTTAAAAAAAGTAAAAACTCAATAAAAACATTAAAATTAGAGTTCACACTATAAACCTTTATGCAATAAAAGCATTAATTGCAAAATATTATTTATAGTATACATATGAAATACATTTAATTATATATAGTTTATATATATATAGTTACCAACTTACCAATACATGTAATATATATATATATATATCTAAACATCAAATAAACAGACATGTATTTTGACGTGTGTATATATATAGAGGGAATGTACTCTACCAATGCACACACTGTTGTTGACCTTATTTTATGCAATTTTTGAGTTAATCGTGCATAATAGAAAATCGATCATCATTAATGCAGATGATGATAAATCACACGAGATTTTGTTTTGGTGAATTATTTCTACGAATCTTGATACCGTTTTTGGATAGTGATCAATTGTCGGATGAAAATATATAAGACTACAACTGTGAAGAAAATAACAAAATATAACGTAGTAGTGCGCCAAGGAGTATATATCTCGTGTTTAATCGTATTTAGTATTTTGCAGCTAAAAGACGATGACTGTAAATAATGAACATATATATATATAATCAAGATTGCCCATATAGTTGATCATATATAAGATGCAGATCTAACAGTAACAAACGATTCTTTTTGATGAATGAAGAATCTAGTGAAGACGATATTTAAGAGTAAGTTGCAAGTTATAAGATCTCTTTTGGTCGTCACATGGGATGGAGGGAAGGCAATGGAGAACAAACTAAAATGAGTGTTTTTGTTTTGTTTCGTCTTTTCGGGAGAGTAGTCACCACTACTTTTAAAAAAGTTGAAAGATTCCAGACCTCGCATTTAGAAGAAGACAATTCATAATTATAAATATTATGAATTTTTAGCTGTTATCAGTATTCCGGTACGTAAAGCATTATCCAACACTGGATATACGTATATTTTGTTCATATTATGAGAAATTAATTTTTTTATTCAGCATTTATATGTACATTAAATATAATTATTTGTGTTTTATATCTTAGTATAACTTTATCTTATAATTATTAGTCATATTTTTAATATAACAGGGAGATTATTTTTTTTGTTCCTTTGTTGCTACGTATTTAATAATATTAGATATTGGCTTCTTTTACTTTATTTTTTAAATCAAATTTAACTCATTTTCTTAAAAATATTTGTTACCAAAAGATGGAACATACATTTTTCAAATCAAGGGGAATCTCCATGTACAAATTTAACCTAAATATTATTTTCTGATTTATAGACAAAAAATGTGGCATGATTACTGATTAAATATATGCTATTAGTCAAATAACACTGAGATATTTTTAGCTCAGTTGTGGTGTACCGGTTACTATGCCAATAGCAGCGCCGGACATGAGAAATGGACGAACTGCTGTGCCATGAGAAATCATTCTCTATATACAAGTTCTCGGAACATTTCAACTTCTTATTAATTTTGGGAACAAAATAACGTTGCAGCGATTAAACGAAAACATAATAATTCAACGTCATTTCAATTTATGCTTTATTGTATATTTTAAAATGTATTAGTTGTATTTTTTTTTTATTTTTTCCTGGGTCCACATAAGAATAATTCATATACACAATGAAGAGGATAAACTACTAACTTGAGAAGTTCAAAAGTTTGAGAGATTTTTTATTTGGATATTGTTTTTAAGTAAAATGAATGATGACCATGTCATTTTTAATCGTCTTCTTAAATCAAAATAATACGTACCCAAAAAAAATTTGATCCGTCATTTGAAGAGGTTCCCTTCACCATATACAAATATATAACTACTGATGTGAAGAGGTTCCCTTCACCATATACACGATTTTTCATTTCAGAAAGTGTTATTTACTTTGAATTTCAGATTTATTACTCAAAAAAAAAGAAAAAGAAGAAGGATATTTAGTGGAGTGGAAAAAAGTAATCCCTATAATAATTGAAGGTTCAGAGAAAAAACTGAAAAACTAGAGCAACTGAGCTGGTTATTGAATGAGCAATTGAGAAAGGCTGATAATCTTCTTTTTTTGTTTTGATGGGTAAATTTCAGATCAAAATCCAAACTACTTCTCTAAGGGTACAGAAATATGTGTGTTTGTTATCTACTAAAAATTTTAACAGATGGTAAAAATGATGAAATCGCAAAAATTAAAACTATACAAGAGACGAAAACTCAATATCAATCATCAACCACTTTAACACAACTTTAAAATTTGTTGACTTCCAATTTATAATCAATATACAATTAATAGTTTGACTTATAACTTTTATAGAAAACTAAAATTTAACGACTTACAATTCAAAATCATGGATAATTAATAAATCGACTCATAACTTTGATGTAGAATGTTGAAATAACATATTATCTTTAAAATATCGTTACAAGATGAATTATTATAAAATAGGAAATTATCCATCGGTTAAACCTGAATTTTGATCCTATTTTAAATTTTATGAACTAATTGATCATCTTTTATATGTAATGTGAGATTTCTAACATCTATGCATATTGATTTTTTTTAGAGAAACGGAAGAATTAATCCATTTTTGTAACAAGAATATTTCGTAGAGTTGGAATACAGGAATCGAGATTCCTTTCACGATCATTCTCTCGGTTAATTTTAACCCTCCAAAAACAAATTAACTAATTGCCGTCAAAAAAGAAAGTAGTTAACTAATTAGAAATATTGATTTGAAACAAAGAACTTAACTACGGTTTGTGACTTTTGTGTCATCATATAGTTACCTGTCTCGGTGTATTGCGTGTCATTTCAGAGTAAGATGGTCCCTAAGGAGCAATTATATATTCGGTGGATGCACATTGAGCCCGTGAACTCTCTTTGTTTTCTTCTTACTTAGATCAATTGAATTCTCCTATATTATATAGTGTGTATATCGAATTAATAAAAAAAGTAGGAGCAATCTCCGTCTTTCAAGTTTGAATCATGAACTTCAAGTATCATGGGCTAAAATCCAAAATAAAGAAAACTAGTGGATATTGCAGCAATTCTTTTTGCAATGTACATTTTCAGTAAAATTTTGCAACCGTAACTGATATGTGTCTTTAACTATTTGACTTTTGAAATGACAGATTTAATTGCTTTAGATATTAACATTAATTGAGATCATATTGCATCGTTTTTAACTTATTTGCAACAAACACTATTAATAATTTTATAATAATTGTATGCATAGCGCATATATTTAAAATGTTATTTTCGCTAAAATCTCACATTCGTGTTAACTGTAACGAAATCCCATGAATATATCAAGGTGGGCTTTTGGCTCACAATTCGTGTGAACTGTAACGAAATCCCATGAATATAAACAAAGTGGGCTTTTGGCTCACATAACATTGTTCCTACTGGTCTCTCAGACCGATTAAAGTAGGACCAAGTATATAGACCCAACACCATTTTTGTCTATTTGACATCTACCTTAACGTCTGACTGGTTCTAGTGCAGCCTTGAGCCTTCAATAAAATTGGCGCTTTAAAACGCTTAAAATAAAAGAGAAAGAATTTCTCAACGTCTGTAGTGGCGAATGGTTGCATTAAAAACATACCACAAGACACGAACGAAAAAATTACAATTACAATTTCTTAGGCAATCCGTAGCTAAATAAATAACAACAACGCCGCTATAAATTAGTTCTCCATCCAATGTTCGGTGTACTGCATTTGGAGGAAACGTTACGTAACCAACATCGTGGTGGTCAAGTTCCAACATATTCGAATCGAATAATCGCCACCATAAATAAATTCGTTAGGGACAAACTCTATCCATCCGTACCTTGGGAGATCATGCTTATAATGACTAATTTGCATAAATCCTATTGATGAAAATATTGTAAAATGAGGCATCAAGTTTTATTGATTATATTCCTAAAACTCATTGTTTTACTTTACAATTAATTTATTTTTTCCTCTCAATAACTCTATAGATGTACTACATATATTTATGCATGTAAACGCAAACGCAAAAGGTTTTTATCTTGCATTTATCGGTTTTAAGATACGTCCAGGCATGTAAACAATGTAGCAACCATTAGAAGACCCAAATATCTGATTTAATCGTTACAAACCCCAACAAACGATAGAAAACACATGATATTTTATAAAAATAAAATATAACGATATGAGACCAAAAAAAGGTCATATAGTTTCTTCCTTCATCTTTACTCCTCAGCCTTCTCGGCGGCGACATCCACTGAAACCACAACTTCCACCGCTTCAGTCTTCTTCTCCTCTTCCACAACCGCCGGAGTTTCCGTCACCTCCTTCTCTTCTTCCTCTTCTTTCTTCTCCTCCTCCACAACCGCGAGAGATTCCGTCACCTCTGTCTCCTTTTCTTCCTCATATGTTTCCTTCTCTGTTTCTTCATCTTTCTTCTCTGCCTCTTCCAGAACTACTTTTTTGCTCATTTCCACGACCGGGGCTTCGGGTTCTTGTTCTGTCGCAGCAGCAGCCTCTTCCGGCTGTTGTGTCACCTCCGACTCAACCACTGGCTCCTCCACTGTCTTTGTTGATATCTCAACGCTCTCTGCTGCTACAGGAGTCACTTGTTCAACCTGTAAGCGAAAACACACTTGTTAAGGAAACTGTTTGTTATTTTTTCTCAGCTTAAACAGCGAATAGTCCATCTCATTTACGCTTCAATGGCTCGATGTTTTAGAGAGAGTAATAGATGCATGATATATGTGTAAGGAGTAAGCTGAAATTTTGTATAATATACTTAGGCTATTAATCAGATCTAGGTAAGATCAATAAAGAAAAAAATATTATAGATGTATATTATGTAATTTGATAAACAAAATGTATACCTCAACGGTGGCCATTCCGAAATTTAAAAAGCTGCAGAGGAAATTATAGATAGAATATAAGGGGAATATAAGAGAATGTGATGCTTTGGCGAGTGAAGATATTTGCGAGAGGAGGTGTATTTATAGTAGAAGCAAATGATTATAATAATGTTTTTTTTAATAAAGTAGTATATTTTAAAAAGTTATTAGTTTCATTTTTTCTTTGTAATGTCATTAATTGAAGGATCCATGATGATAAATATTGAAGATGAAAGCATCTTTTTCTTTGTATTAAAAACTGATGTACTACTTAACACCTCATGCCACATTACATGTAGAACATCATCACGTAACCAATACTCGTCAAATTAGACCTTTTAAAAAGAAAAAATAATTGTTTTATCATTTTCAACTAAGAAATTAATTTCTATTATATATCTGTATATATATATATATATGTATATATGCAATAGAAGTTTCTACAAGTTTTTATTTTCTTTGTATGTGACCTGAGTGAACGTTACAACAAACCTGTCATATTCATGTTATTAACGTTGAATTGAACGTTACAACTCCTCTTGTGAACGTTGAACTCTAGCAGAAATTCCATCAATCAAAGTGTTAAATAATAAATGTGCATCAATGCTTGCGGAAGCATTTTTAAATTTTATCTCATGTAATTTATTTTTATTGATTTGTGGGTTAATTAACATGCAAAAGTACACGTCACGAAAGGAACAAAATTAGGTACTATTTCAGATTGATTATTGTCTGACAAAGAGAATGCAATGAAAAAAATAAAGAGAATGCAATGTGTACTATTGGAAGATTTAATAATCATAGTATTTTATTTTGTACGAATAAAATATAAATATTTAACTAAAAATTGAAGATTCTTTTTTCTTTTATGAATCAGAATAATTAGCGTATTTAATTTTAATCGTCCTTTTGTACCATATTTAACTAATGATGACGTGGTGACAAGTTAAAGCAGGCCCATCTGAGTGTAAGCCAGGTAGGACTCCTCGTGAATGTGGGATCCACGATACCTGGTTACATTTTTGTTAAAATGCGACATTTAAGGATAACTAGAAATTAAAAGCGTAGCAAAATACACAAACAGATCGTCTGATATGAAGCTACCAATTTTTAATTAATAAAATAAAATATTTTCTATTTATTTTCATAATTCATATTATGTTCTTATATTCAGGTTTCAATTGTGGAAATATATAGAGCAAATTGTGATTAAGATAGTTTTCTATTCCGAGGAATTTTTTTTTCACACATGTATCGAGAACATAGAGAGCACAATAGCACATGCCATA
This sequence comes from Nasturtium officinale, assembly GCA_963854855.1. Taxonomy (NCBI): domain Eukaryota; kingdom Viridiplantae; phylum Streptophyta; class Magnoliopsida; order Brassicales; family Brassicaceae; genus Nasturtium; species Nasturtium officinale. The sequence goes on along the minus strand of OY978501.1, from coordinate 3,350,351 downwards.
GGCCACGTACTCACGCAATTTGTAAAGAATGGCCCAGCAGAAAAGCTAGTAAAGAGATAGACCCCATTCAGCGGTCCCATTGGTTATATATGTTTGTCCGAAAATGAAATAATATACCAATAATTCCACATAAGGGATTATCAAATGATACAACAGAACTAGAAATTTTAGGTGAGACGAAAAAAAGAATAGGATAAGTTAGGAATAAATCAACACCGAAGAAAATTTCGAACGGTTAAAGAAATATAATGTACAATCGTTAACGCTAATACATTACTCACTCTATTTAGAAATTCCATAAATACTTGACAAACAGAGCCGAGCCTGCAGACAAACAAATTTCACCGTTGTGAGTAGTGATGCTGTTCGATCCAGATCGTCATCAAGATATTATATAATCCTTAGGAAGCTTAAGAAGTATTTATAAGGAAAATATACACTTCCATCGAAGACTAGAGTTATTGATATTTTAAGAATAAAACGGGAATATATGTATCCATTACATCCTCCACTATAGTTAATGGATATTTTTTTCGACGTAATTGCTAAACCTTCAATTTATGATGTAGATCTGAAAAAAGATGTAAATAATTCACTTCTGGTCTCCGAATTATGATAAACATCCCATGCCTTGAACATGTGTAACACTAAAGCCGGACAAAGTGAAGGATATATGTCTCTAGAATATATTTTCTCTACGTTTGGTTCTACGCCGTTGATTTAAAAAAGAGATTTAAATCTGATGGTAGATAACTCATATTGTAAGATTATTAGTCTTGAAAGAAGATAATCTCATCGATGTCAAAAAAGAAGAAGAAGATAATCTCTTCGTCACCAAATAGTTGGCACTTCTGACGGGAGATTAATAGTAGAATACATGGAAAACCATCTATACATTATGCTCAATTATCCTCGAAACATATAGGGTTTGACTCCTAAAAACCTAAAAGAAAATCTAAGACAAAATTTAAATTTGGATTGGATCTGGACATGGTTTATGCCTTTATGGGAGGAGACAAAATTTAAATAACTATTTTTCCCCCTTTTTTTCGCCAACATCTCAAATCCTCTACATAAGTTCAAAGTTCAATCATACTTTTTTGGAAAAATGCTGCATCCAGTTTCATAATTGATGTGATTTTTTTCTTATGCAATGTATTTTTTCATAGACCAGTATTGGACTTAGCCCAATCAAGTTTCTATCTGTTAATTACCTCTAAGTCTCTGACTCTTAGACCAATTTGATCGTGACGAGGTTCGCTGGAAAAGGTTTATAACAACAACAACAAAAAGGAACAGTTTTCATTTTTTTTTTCCGGCGAACAGTTTTCATTTTAAGAAATAAATTTTGGGCCTTTGTTGCATAGTCTTCTCGAACCAAAAACCACCACAAGATAAAATAAATATATCTGTTTAAGATATAATAAATATTCTCTCCATCACCGTATCTCGAATCTGAGACATGCGTTCGTCCTAGACTCTAGTTATGGACTTGAAACACACAGCATAATTTTTTTTTTTTCCAAAACATGATATACTGATATTTACCCTGTACATGTTTTCCGGTTACAGCACATTTTTTATGATTAACAACAACAAACTAAAAATAAAAATGTTGTTTTCTAACCGGTCGATCTACTAACATTTTAGCAAGTACTCTGTATTTTGTCTATATAAGACCACCCCCAACATGAATACGTAAATTCAGATGTACGTCCATGCATGTATTTATGGCTGATCATATAATTTATAATAACTGTACCATTTATTTTTAGAAAAAGAAAAGATTCCTGTGAATGGGTAAGAGGAAGACTGTCTTAATTAAGGATTACCCCATGACGTTTTCTTCGAACTCCATATTTAAACATTCCTCAAACAACACACAACAAATCTTTCTCTCACATTGTCTTCTTTTCATTTTCTTCTTGTTACTTTCTTCACATTCTTTTGACAAAAAAAAAACAAATCTTTAACGAAACTCTCTTTTTTCTTCCTTTTTGTTTTTTTTTTGTCTCCCTGTTTTTGAGGAGTTTTTTTGTTGTCTCCTCGTGAAACTCGGTTGCACAACCATCTCCAGAAAATCATATTGAATAAAATCCAACGGTGGAGATATTTTAGAATCTAACTTAAATTAGATAAAGAATAGAGCTCAAGGAAACAAAGATGGGTTTGAAAGATGAGGAGAACAAAGCTGGAGACTATTCAGAAGAGCCAACGGGACACGGACTAAGCAGGAAAAACAGCCATAGCTCTTTGTCTCCGACAGAAGATGATGAAGAAGACGAAGACAGGAAACTTGAACTTGGTCCCATGATCGCTCTCAAGGAACAGCTCGAGAGAGACAAGGTTTTTTAAATCTCTCTTATTATAATGCGATTATAATAATTTATTATAGCTGGCATAACATCGCTAAGTATTGTTATAGAACCTTATTCTAGTGATCAGCAGGCGGGAATTATCTTAGGATTGTATTTACTCATTCAAAAATTTAGTAAAAAATAAACCCCTAGCATGGACAATGTGTTCCAATTTTGGTTCTCTTGTATGCTATGCAATTCATGAAATACACCAAAATCACATCACATCCCAATTTCATTTTGGCTATGTTAGTCAAAATTTTATATTTTTGGCCTTTATAATAACGGGTGATAAAGGGTTTTTCAAATCTCCATGAAAATCTAACCAACTTTCTATAACAAACAAAAATTGTTTAGGATGATGAAAGCTTGAGGAGATGGAAAGAGCAACTTCTAGGAAGCGTGGATCTTGAGGAAGTCGGAGGTAAACAAAAATCCATTACCCAGTTTTAGAACTACTGCTTAGTAGCATATAAATCCAGTTTAGAGAATGTTCATTGATTAATTTGTCCCAAATTTCAGATATATCTTGCCTTATGTGTGATCTTTTTAGGTGCGCTAAGGGGAAAAATATATCGTCTAGTTATATAGTGAATTAACGTAAGACAAGACCAAGTAACCATATAGAAATAATATTTTCATGAAAAAAATACAAGAAAATGTGTCACTTTATAAACATATATAAATAAGAGCAGTTGTATCCTCAAATCACTAGCCTATAGTGAATGGTATATAATGCTTTGATAGAGTAACAAAATGTAAATGCAGAGACTTCGGATCCGGTGGTAAAGATAATGAACTTAACACTTAGGTCACCGGGTAGAGAAGACATGGTATTAACGGTCCAAGAAAACGGACAATCGGCTGCAAAAGGGCCATGGTTTACCCTCAAAGAAGGCTCTAAGTACACTCTCATATTTACTTTCCGTGTCACCAACAACATTGTGTCCGGCCTCCGATACACCAATTCGGTTTGGAAGACCGGAATCAAGGGTATTTTTCTTTATATATATATATATACATTTGTTTTCTAGACTTGCACACACAAAAAAAATTAGAAGCCTTTGTCTTATACGAATACTTGTGGAGAACAGTGTATAGTAGAAAGGAGATGCTAGGAACGTTTAGTCCACAGGCGGAACCATACAACCATGTCATGTTTGAAGAAACGGCGCCGTCTGGTCTGCTTGTTAGAGGCTCCTATTCCGTTAAATCTAAGGTATCAAAAATATAAGAATTACATTTTTGTTTGTTTGTTTATTATTCATAATCTATCTAAGGAAAAAGAGAATTAACCTGCTTTATTGTCATTATTTTCGTCAAACGTAAATACCATTTGAAACTCCGTTCTAAATTCCAATCATACTTGACCCCCAAAAAAAATTATAATCAACATATTTTCATAACTTTACTTCGATCTTTCAGTTATTTTATTTGGCAAATAAAACAGTTTGTTCTCTTAAAAATTAAATCAAATTAAAATTCTAACGAGTAAAAATAAAAAGAACATAATCGGTTTGCCAGTAATTTGTTGAATTGCTGGATTTCAAAAAGGATTTATCATTATTTGGACTATTTCATTGCACAATTTAAGTCCATACATATTAATGTCTTGTAACTATTTATCAGTTCGTCGATGACGATAATAAGTGCTACTTGGAGAACAACTATACCTTCGACATTCGCAAGAATTGGCTGTGATCCATCAGACAAGTTACTGGAAGAAGAGAAAAATATTTATTATTCATTATTGTTTTATTTTTTCAACTTATTATTTGTTCTTTAGTTTAAGCTTCTTTGGAAAGTTAAAATTTGTTCCATATAGTTCTTTGCCTAGTTTTGTTTGGATGATTCTCCACCTCATATTATATAGAGATCACAGTTTGTAATTGTTTGTTTGTTTTTCCATAAGTTACTCTTTTCGGATTACATTTTATTTTGTAAACCAGCTAGATATAAGATATATAGATACGAGTTAGAAATATTTGTTTCATCATCGTAGAATATTTTCCTCTCGGGTTTCAACTTCCAACACTTGTTTTATAAAACTTAAAACTGAATCTATGATAAATTTTGGTTTGGTTATTACTTTGAATTTTCTAAATTAAAAGAAAAGCCTAAAGGAAATTTTATAGGCTCTTACAAATGTTTTTTTACAAAAGCTATTATTTTTTTTATTTCTAAAAGGCCCTTGTTCAACATCCATGCATTACCGCTTTCAAAACTAAATTCATTTTGCCGGACATATATTTTTAATTGTTGCATTCTGCAAGTTTTTACCAAAACTCATTTTGTAAATCCTATAGTTTTATTCTGCGGAATGTTTTCCTACTATATTAATTTATATACGTTACCGGAAATATTTAATTATTACTATATACTAGTACATATGGCGATGAAATAAAAAGATTGAAATCGCATTTATGGAAATTGTACACTTCAAGAACAATGAATGCCTCACTTAAATGCATCTTAGTGTACTGCACTATCAATCTCGTCTTTAACTCTTGTGGAATTCACTAGATAAAAACCTAATCAACAGAAAATATTATCGTGTCGAATCTGTTTCATGACAAAATCTCTATATAAATAAAGCCAATAGCATCTCAAAGAGTCAAATTTCAACTCTCACACAAACCAAAACCAAAACTAAATTTCAACATGAAGAAGAATTACAGGTTTCAAAGCTTATTCTCTTCTCTCATCTTCCTCATAATCGTCTTACCGATTTGGAGAACCACCGCCGTGGGCTCTGGTGGTTTCTGCCGACATCCGCCGTCACAAAACAGCTGCAAAACATGCATGACAGAGCAAATGAAATACGTATGTCCAAAGTGCGTGCCGGTGCTCCGATGCATGGCTCGTTGCCTTTGGGGCGGTGTGTCTCAAAGGAAATGCACCACTACGTGCGGCTGCGACCCCATGGCCAAGCCTTCGCTGCTCGAATGTAAACGCTGCGTTTCTAGGTGTAAGTGTAGTTGTGAGGCTTAGGAATAAACAATCGACTTAATGCTCTCTTTTATGTTGAAATAATAATGGGTTAATAAAAAATGTTGGATCTTACTTTTATGTTATATATATATGCTAAATGAATGCTACATTGCTATCCTATAGTTCATAAATAACCACATATTATTTCATTTTACAATCTAAAGATTGTTTTCAGCTTGATTTTGTTTTTTTTTTTTTTTACAAAAAGGAGGTTCGTCTGAATTAAATCCCGGAACCTTTGGTTACTAAACCGAAGATTAACGGGTTAAAAACAAAAAGAAAGAATACATATCGTAGACTGCGACGCAGCAGATTATTCAACCGCCGTCATTCTCTGAGAAATATCTGGAAACATCGAAACCCAAATCGTGAGCACAGAATCTCTCCAATTCCTCACCGCCTCTCTCTCTCTCTACACATCTCTTCCTCCACCGCTTCTTCCCAGTATAGAGGCCATGAACCGCCTTGTCCGGTGTGGACTCCGAGATCGTTGTAGGACCACCATTGAATTTCGTCTTTATTCTCCGAGATTGAGTCGAGTATATCCTGCATCCCTACGATCTGACGACTCACGTTCCTCCGAGCTTCTCTGATCGTCGGATCTAAACCAGGAACGGAGTCAAGTTTCAGAAGCAGAGACATCAGAGTCTCGTTCATCCTCAGCCGTTCTTTCTCGTTGCTTCTAATGGCATCCACCGTTTCTTTCTGTTGGATCATAGTTGAGTTGCACCCGATTCGCTTCCCGATTGACGGATGAGATTCTCTTGTATAGGTTTCGGATCATATGCGAACGGTAGCCAGACTGGATCCGCGCTGCGGCGGAGACGGTAGTCTGGCCTGTAGCTTTCGCCACGGGAGCTGGGGTTTCAATCGGGATTTCTCTGGTTGTTGTAGGGGCAATATTGTCATTATAGAAAGTGTGGAAAATAGTGGTGGATGCTGTCGACGATGAAAATTTCCTTGAGCTTTTCATTTTTTTTTTTTTTGGATGTGGATGAGAATTTTTCTGACGGTGGTCGTTATTGAGTGACTCAAGTCAATAGTATAACTCGTAAATTTTTGTTTTAAAAATAGAAATTTCTATAACCAATTATTGAAAGTTTTTGTGTATTAGCGACCGACAGTTACTTAAATGTTATAAAATAATATTGTCTTCTTTATAAAAGAAAAGATTCTAATAACATATTACACCAATATCGAGAAGACATTATTAATCGGATGGGGTTATCAACTTAATCATATTCATACCCCCAATTGCGTCACCGTAATTACGGGAGATTTTCTTTCCTCATCAGTTTTTGTCTTTACGAATTCAGGGTTATAAGTAACTTTTTATAATCAATGTGAGAAAGATACATTACTAGCTAGAGTTCATCAAGGCAGTGAAGGTGCAATTCTCCCAGTGCATGTTCCAAACCCGACATTGTAACCATCTCCCTACACGGGTTCAATCATAGCAACCATAATTTGATTAACACGCGTAAGACCAAAATGGAATTGATTGGAAAATAAATGACAAACTAAGCAGAAACTGTGTTAATTAGCCAACACAAGATCCTTTACCTTGCATAAACCTGAGAAGGTCACTTGGTCTCCGTCTTGGAGAAACGTCTGAGTTATTCCGTTAAGTGATAGTGGTTTCTGCCCATTCCAAGTTAACTCAAGTAGGCACCCATATGAATCTGGCTCCTGTGTTTAGAATCAAACATCCTTCGCGTTATTTTTTAGTCATCACATGATAAAAAGTAGGCGAGAGAAACAGTTAGAAAGGATTTTACGGGTCCGCTTATGGTTCCGGTTCCAAGTAGATCACCAGGCCTCAAGTTGCAACCATTAACAGTATGGTGTGCTAGCTGCTGTGTTATGGCCCAATATCTGTCACAGATAAGTTTACAAGAGTTGGAACCACACTGATTAATTCTGTGGAGGAATTAGAAAGGAACTCACAAGTTTTGGAAGTTGCTCTTTGTTATTACACAAGAATCATTTTTGCCTGAAGGTTTAAGCTGAACCTATAAGAGGAGAAAGCATGACGCTTATATTCAATCCACCCTAAGTTACGTTAGAGTAGATAGCGTAATATCGAATGCTACCTCCAAAGAGATGTCGTAATTTAAAGATTTTTTCTCAGCCAGATATGGCAATGGAGGCGGATCCTACAACAAGATAAATTAGTGAATCGATGATTATGTGACACAAGCAGAATATGACACCTAAGTACCAACCTGCTTGGGCGCTTGACAACCAAAAGGCTCAAGCGCATCTAAGGTAACAATCCAAGGGGATACCGTAGTCCCTACAACACAACAAAATAACATTCACTGAAGTTCTTTCCCCCCAATACTCCAACTAGAGGAAATGAGATCGAAGTCTAAGTATCAAGCTAGAATACTAATTTCTCACCAAAACTCTTCCCCAGGAAAGGCCCAAGAGGCACATACTCCCACGCCTGAATATCCCTAGCTATAATATCAAACATTTCATAAAACCGGTCACGCATGGTCAGGTAAAAGATGAACAAAGAAAACTATAATTAAGTGAATACCGCTCCAGTCATTCATCAATACAAGACCAAATATATGATCGGCTGCATTATTCACGTCAATAGGCTTTCCCAATTCATTTCCTGGACCAACCACAGCAGCCTGAATATCAACATGACAAAAGATGCGTTATAATTAATTGTGGGGTTGTTGATGGTGGTATGCTTTACCAACACCCAATAGATAGATGCTTACCATTTATACAAATACCATAAATACAAATACACAATACTGAGGCATAGATAGGATGCTTACCATTTCAAGCTCAAAATCAAGTTTCTGCGAAGGGCCAAAATATGGTGTAGAGTTTCCTTGAGGATGGCCCTGACCTCTGGAAGAAAGCAAACCAAGCAAAGCTGAACTGGAATTAGCATTTCATTATTCATTTTACATGATATTTTACTATCCTCCAATGTTGGTTTCAATGTAAGAATACTTAGTAAACCTTCGATAAATTAGGAACAGCTATTTTTCTTGCCAAAACATAAAACCTTGCACGATGCATGATTTCAAATATGAAATGTGAATTCTTTACAACCATTCTCAGTATAGTACCAAAAAGAACAGCAAATAAAAATCAATTTCCTAACCTTGGCCGAACAATGTCAGTCCCAGATATCACTATAGATGATGCTCGTCCATGATATGCAATGGGAAGACGAAACCTGAATTCATGGAAAGACTTAGCCTTTTGACTTGACAATTTCATGAAGAAACTCTCAGCTCAAAAGTAACCTAAATGTACCAGTTTGGGTTCATCGGATTCTGAGGCCCACGAAAGATAATCCCGCAGTTCTTCGCGTGATGCATAGATGCAAAGAAGTCTGTATACCAATCACCATAGGAACAATCATTTCCACTTTACTCTAAATATCCGCACCAAAAATCAACAAAGCACTAGTAAAAATATCTTCAAACAATCTCTCTCGCCTATTTCAAGAACAAAAATTTCCCTACTAACCATCTCGTAGAATGACTTCTTCCTCAAAACATCATTATCTCGTAAAATGGGTTCATTCGCTGCATCAAAAGATACCAAAGCCAAACTAAAACCTTGAAGCCAAAAAAAAAATCCCTCATAATCCAAATGAATCGATAAGATCAAACCAAGCATACATGATAAGATTCTTTGAAGCGTAGCACGCGCTTCCTTCCATGCAGGCCGTCCCATGGCCAAGAACTTATTCAAACTAGGCTGTAAATAGGGCATAGAAAACTAAACATTAACAGCAAAAACTAATACACTAGAAAAATTCTTGTCACTAAGTTTAAGCAATAAACTATACCGTCGGATCACACACAACAATCATGGTTGCAAAAGTCCTAAACAGTAAATTAGAAAATCTCAAACTATACCAGAAAACTACTTAAAGCTAGAAAAATTGATTCAAGCTAAACGGGATTTGAATTTACTCAGTAAATAATCAATAAGGGATAATAATTAATCGGTGACACAATCTAGAGCTACTAAACCAGCTTAATCAAGGAGCAAACTTGAGAAAATGATCAGATTCTAATTCCATATATGAAATCATCAACAGCAACATTCCTAGTAATCAGAGTTGATATGAATCGAAAAACGAACCTGAAGGAAGCAATCGGAGTCCTTAAGGATAGGACCATTGAAAAATCCAGCTTCGGAGATCGCGGAGAGATCCAGGACCAAATCGCCGATAGCAACAGCGGGACGGGGAGTGGAGTTCGATTCCGGCTTGAAGACACCATAAGGAAGGTTCTGGATGGGGAAGTGCGAGTCTGGGGCAACATCGACAAATGACTTCAGCAACGCCATGGGACGATGAAGAGATTTAAAACGACGACGTATAAATCTCCGGCGATGTTTCTTAATCTAATTCACAAATGCTCCAGTAGATAAATAGAGAGGACAGTTCTTTGGAGAGTGGTAGGTATAGATTTTTTTTTGAGCTGACGTTCTTGAGATGATTACTGAGAAGTTGACGTCATATTCGCAAAATTACAGTTTTCAATTAAATACTACAATTTTAATTTGAGGTAAGAGGATATATATATATATATATTTTTTTTAATGATTGTGTATCTATTAAATAATTTTATTATTTGTACAAAACATTTTAATAAGAATAAATACATATGATTCTAATGCAGCTCTGTGTTAGGATAAAAAAGAACAAAATATCCAAAAGAAAAAAAAATATGGAAAGAAAGATAATTCGAATGCCTTTTTTGGTTGAAATTAATAAACACACAAATTAAAGTCTCGCAGCCAAAAGAATATAATTGTGAGTAGTCGTGAATGCATTTTTTCTCAATGGTTTTGAAACTAGTAGTAAGACGGAGGAGGAGGAGACTGTGGTGGTGATGGTGATGAGTATGAATATTCAGGAGTTGGTTCGTAACTTGGTGATGCTTGTGGAGGATGGCCTTCGTTACATCCCTTTGGTGGCGGCGGAGACTGGCTTGGTGAATAATAGTATTCAGTTGGTGGTGGTGGTGGTGGTGGTGGGCTTGGTGTTTCCGATGGATAGTAAACCGGTGATGGTGGTGAAGGACTTGGTGTTTCCGACGGATAGTAAACCGGTGATGGTGGGGGAGGACTTGGTGTTGCCGGCGGGTAGTAAACCGTTGATGGTGGGGGAGGACTTGGTGTTGCCGGCGGGTAGTAAACCGGTGATGGTGGTGGAGGACTTGGTGTTACTGGTGGGTAGCATACAACAGGAGGCGGCGGAGATGATTCAGGACATGGCGGTGGCGGACTTGGAGGAGGTGGAGGAGAAAATGAGTATACGTAAGGTGGTGGCGGAGATGAGTAGACGTAAGGTGGTGGTGGTGGTGGAGATGAGTATACATAAGGTGGAGGTGGAGATGAGTATACGTAGGGCGGTGAAGGAGAAGAGTATACGTAAGGTGGTGGCGGAAATGAGTATACGTAAGGTGGTGGTGGTGGAGATGAGTATACACAAGGTGGAGGTGGAGATGAGTATAAGTAGGGCGGTGGAGAAGAAGAGTATACGTAAGGTGGTGGCGGAGATGAGTATACGTAGGGCGGTGGAGGTGGAGATGAGTATACGTAGGGCGGTGGAGGAGAAGAGTATACGTAAGGTGGTGGCGGAGATGAGTATACGTAAGGTGGTGGTGGTGGTGGTGGAGATGAGTATACACAAGGTGGAGGTGGAGATGAGTATACGTAGGGCGGTGGAGAAGAAGAGTATACGTAAGGTGGTGGCGGAGACGAGTATAAGTAGGGCGGTGGAGGTGGAGATGAGTATACGTAGGGCGGTGGAGGAGAAGAGTATACGTAAGGTGGTGGCGGAGATGAGTATACGTAAGGTGGTGGTGGTGGAGATGAGTATACATAAGGTGGAGGTGGAGATGAGTATACGTAGGGCGGTGGTGGAGGGTAAGCTCTAACGGTAGGTGACATCTTGGAATAAGGAGGCGGTGGTGGAGGGTATGCTCTGACCATAGGCGACATCTTGGACGATGGTGGTGGTGGAAGCGTCCGGACCTGAGGTGCCATTTTGAACGTAGGTGGTGGTGGAGAGAAGATATTGTAACAGCCAAACTTACTACAATCAACAGGAAGAGCAAGCAAAGATGAGCACTGTTTAGCCGATCTTTGACGAGCCAAACCAGCGAGACAGTTCATGGAGCCGTTCACCGCGGCCTCAGCTAACGAACTAGCTGCGCATACAGGAGGACGACCGGTGAAGAAGTTTGAAGAGAAAGTGAAGTTCTCAAGTTTAGAAAGCTGGCAGATACTTGGAGGAATAACTCCTGTGAAGCCATTGTTAGCCACTTGAAGCTCTTCTAAGCTCTTCATGTTGCCGACACTAGATGGTAACGAACCACGTAGACGGTTTGAACTAATGTCGAAAACAGTCACTTTCTTGAGGTTTCCGATCTGAGGAGGTAAACAACCGGTTAAGTTATCATTGGAGAGGATAAGCTCGTTGAGTGTCTTCCCCATTTGACCGATACTTCCCGGAATGCATCCTCCGAGATTGTTGTCTGCAAGAACCAAAGCGGAAACTGGAGAGTTCCCCATGTTCTCGGGAATCCCGAACCGGAACCGATTGTGGTTCAAGAATATCGCGTCAAGCTTTCTGTCGAAGAGCTTTGATGGGATCTTGCCTTCTAAATCGTTGTAGCGGAGATCTAAGAACTTAAGGGAAGGCAAAGAGAGGACAACCTTAGGGAACTTCCCGACGAATCGGTTGTTGCTAAGATCAAGCTCGTGGAGAAGCTTCATGCGATTAAACGTAAGAGGGACTTCACCACAGAATCTGTTTGAGTTGAGATGGAAGAGAGCGAGATCAGAAAGGAGACCAAGCTCGGAAACCAAGTAACCAGCCATGTCGGCGTGGTTAAGGTCAATGCCTGCAACGACTCGTGTTTTCGGGTAGGAAGAAGAAAGAGACCAAGCACAGTAGATTCCATTGTAGGAGCAAACATCTGAGCCTTTCCAATTAGCTGTGAAGTTGAAAGGGTCAGATAAGATTGCCTTTTTCCATGATTGGAGAGCAATGTAGGCTTGACGTAGCTTCGGGTTCTCGAACTTGAGACTCGGGTCTACTTTGATGTGACTTTCCACGCCGTTTGCATCGTCTTCATGATTTGCTTTGATCTGTAAGAAACAAAGGGAGGAGAGCAATAGGAGGAAGAAGAAGTAGAGACGAAGAGGAGGGAACAGCATTTTTTATGGGTCAAAAAACCCACTTTTACTAATTGTGACATATAATAGCTCATTGTGCTCCATCTTTATAAAACAGTTTAGAAACTCCAAGGTCGTATCACTTTCTCTCTCCAATTTGCCTAATTTTCTTTAACTCAATTTGTCAATTTGTGACATGTTTACACGTTGAGGAAAACGTAGAGAAGACCAAAAGAGCTGACCTTTGGGCGGGGATGAAACCACCGTCACTGATTTTCTCAAACTTGGATGCACGTTCTTATAAATTCTCTGATGTTGAAGAATAAAACAATCAGCCGTCAACGTTTGATAATATAAAATATAAAGTTAAATATGTTCACAACTCAGAATGACATTATTGCACGATCTATGGAGTAGAAGGAAGCAGTCAACGAAAGACAAACCTGCACGCACGACCAAAACTTGGACGCATGTCTGTCACAAAACGTGTATATCTATCATCACTCTTTAGATCTTCAACGAACACACCAAGTTCAATCCAATGGTTAAGAGTTGTTCATCAATTGGTAAGTCTTTCAAATGTGAGCAAATTAGTATACACTCAAGATCCATATCTTCTTCTTTCTTTCTTGTTCTTTTCTGGTTTGTAAAATAATCTGAATAGCGTGATCCTAAACCCTCTGTTTCTTATTTTAAGCATGTTATTAAAAGCGACGTAGATCTTTTATCACATGAAGAAATCTTACGAAGACACTCAAGAATTAAGTGACTCCCAGGCACAAGATGTTGGTAATATTTCAGCTGTCTAATAAAAAACATTAAACATTAAAAGATAAAATCAGAATAGGTTATGAATTTAACCAAGTTTAAAGAAAATCGAAAGATATATATGAGATTGATTTCACATAAAATGAGTTGTCGCGTTAAGGTTAGAACTTCCATGACTAGATACCTCGCTATAAAGCAATGTGTTGGGGTAATTAACTAAGCGTAGCTCATGTTCAAGTATTTTGCCTGCTCTGGAGATTGATCCAAGGCGATGCATAGTTCCCTATAGCGGCAACAAAAAAAATTACAATACTCAAGCATGTGGAATTGAAGGAGTATCACTACTCTTTAAAGAAAATTTAGAGATTGATCAAATACTCAATGTAGAACATTTTATAGACTCACCCAATGTTGATCAAGGTAAAGATGAAACCAAAGAAAAGGATGATAAAGAGAGCAACTGATTCTTACAAGTCTCAAGCTGATTCATACATGTCACCAAACTGTTTCTTTCTCACGCTCAAAATAGAAGCTTATGTTAACAAGCAAATCGGGAATCAGCAAGGAACACAAGCTATCATGTCCTGTCATCGTGGATAAAATAAATCACTGTCTTCAAAACTCAGAATCTGCATAAAATCCAGCCAGAAATAACTTAAGAATCCATTGGTATTATCGTCAATTTAGTAAAAAACCTAATTAATATAAAGGGAAAAAATCCGAGTCCTTTAATGATTTCAAGAATTCTTCATTTCTTTCCAATTCCCTATAGGTTTTCTTTGAGGGTTTGATCGACTATATCACCTATAACTTATAAGTCTTAGTTCTATCAAATCTTAGGCACATCTCTAAATACAGGCCGATAAAATCATTTTCATCAAAAACCGAAAACGTGGTGAATTTGTTCGGAGATCTTTTAATAAAGCAGAACCAGAACCAATGCCATTACGTGACGTGAAATGATAAGTTTCAATCCGGATGAAGCATTACCGGTGGCAAGATTCAACCAATAATTGAATGACCATCTTAAAACTCGGAACAACAAATGAAAAAAAAGGGAAACCTTATATACATAGAATCTAGACAACTTTTTAGATTCATTGAACTTAGACTTGTTTTGGGTTTACTCTCCTTCCAGTTTCCGCGTCAGATGAATCTTATCTACCGAAGTAAAAAAAAAACCACGATTTGCCACGTGGTAACCACAATTTAACTTGCTTCTGGTACGTGTGACCACGCGCTACTTTGTAGCCGTGAGCACACTAGGTCAGCATTTGGTTGTGGATAGAATTTTGTCACGGTCTTTAGTAAAACAATATTGGCCTCCGTTTAGTAAATGTGGTTTTATTAGTTAGAATCGGAAGGAGTACTATTTATCGTCTATCATTAATGTGTAATTTTTTTATTTTTATTTTATCTCGTTTGATAGCGAATGTATGTGGACGCTATAGTGGTAACAATTGAGAATCTCAAAATTAATGAGGCAGCACATAAAAAAAACTGTAATAAATCTAACAGGACTTACAGTTTCTAGGTTACACAAAACACCGTTAATCTCTTTTCACCATCATGTTGTCATTTTTTTTTTATCATTCTTTTGTGTACTCGGTTAAAAGTCAAAAGTCCCAGTCAACACAATGAGAACATCACTATAAATATAATATCGTGTAAATGCTATATTCATACAAATATATACCACAACTCGCGAGGAAAAGGCATAAAATGGTAGAGATTCAAGGAAGATTCAGCAGAATAGCAGCGGCTTTTGATGTGGCGGCGGCGCGTGCACGTCCACCGTGCGATAGGAGCAGCGGAAGCGATTACTCTCCGGAGGAAACAGCAGATCTTTGGGATCTGGTCGAATCTTTTATTGACAAAGAAGTGAAAGTTTTGCCTGAGGAGATTTCTAAGGAAGAAAAGGAGGACAAGTCAGACGAGGATTACGAAGATGTGAAGGAGAGGTTACGGGAGATTCTTGAAAATCACGGAGGCGAAGAGCGCCGGAGAATAATGGACGAGGCAGTAAATGCTAGTCGGTTCGTCGGAGAGAAACGTCAATTCATGGCTTATCTACGTACCAAAGGTTTTGATGCAGGTAATAATAACAATGCTCTCCACTCGATCCATCTATATCTATAGGAAAAATTTGTTTGTATGTATTTGATTTTGAGGGATTAGTTAGGTTAGTTCGGTATACAATCTAAATTATGTAGCTCAAGTCCGTTTTTAGAGATAATTTGGCCATTTGGTTAAGTTTTTATTCCTTTCAAAGGTTGATCATTTAAATCAAAAGTAAGTAAGCTTTGCAAATGAATTTAATGTTTTGTTAAGAGGCGTGATTTCAAAAAAACTGATTGAGAAATCAGTTTGATCATTAGTTTGAAAACTTATTTTTGTGTAAAGGATAACACAACTGAGCTTTGAGATTGATTGGTCAGTTGATTCTTAATTAGAGAGTTCTTGGCCAGTGTAAGTATTTTCTCATCATGCAGATCATACCAGATATAACATGAGTATGTAGAACCGATCACATTATGATAGAGATATTAATGTTGTAACTTAATATATATACTCTAGCATCTGAAATTGAGTGAGATGATGATGAAATTTGCAGATTTATATTTATCAAAATATCATTATAAGACTAGTAGTCTAATAACAATTAAATACTAGCTAGGTTTAGATCTCACGGTGCTGTAAAATTGAAAATTTTGGTCCATGTATAATACCGTAACGGATTAATACAGGTTGGGAATTAAAATGTGCAAATATAATAAAATGAAAAGATGAATTTGTGTATAGGTCTCTGCAAGTCCCGGTGGGAGAAATTTGGTAAGAACACGGCCGGGAAGTACGAATACGTCGACGTTAAAGGAGCAGATAGGAATCGTTTTATAGTCGAGACAAATCTTACTGGGGAGTTCGAGATTGCTCGGCCAACGACAAGATACCTCTCACTCTTAGCCCTACTGCCACGTGTCTTTGTGGGAACACCCGAGGAACTAAAACAGCTTGTGAGGATCATGTGTTTTGAGATCAGACGGTCGATGAAGCAAGCGGAGATACACGTGCCGCCATGGAGGAGAAACGGTTATATGCAAGCCAAGTGGTTCGGCCATTATAAACGAACCTCTAACGAAGTGGTGAGTAGGATTAAGAGCTGTGACTGTAAACCGCGTTTCGGGTTTGATGAAATGGTGAAAATAACGGTGTTCAAAGGTTTTAAGGAGGGTGAGAGTAAGAGGAATGGTTTAAAAGTTGGCCGGCTTACGGAGGCCTTCAATGTCATTGGGGTGGTGTTGTTGTAGTTACATAATGAAGTATAGGGCTCTGGCCTCTAGGAGTTTGATAATTTGGAATATTAGATTAAATTGTATATATATATAAGATTTGGGATTTAGAGAAGCAGCTATCTGGAAAGTTTTTGTTTGGCTAGCAACTTATTTTCAAGTTGTAGTGGTCTATATTATTTTGTTTAGGCAACATTTTCAATGGGGCTTGTTTCACTTTCGGCCCGATATATTATTGGCCCGTCTGTATCAGATTATTTGTCTTTCTTTAAAGTCTAGTGACTCTGCTTCAGATTGGCTTAATTGTAATAGTAGATTGTATGAGATTCAGAAATCAGAACATAGAAGTAAAACAAAAGAAAGATTATATTGTAGTTGATAACTGTTTTAATATAGTGAGTGGAGTGTGGAGACCAATATACATTTATCAACATCTCACTCAATGTGTCTTCAGTGTTTCATAAAAGCTAATTGGACGATGAAAGATTGATGAGCGTTGTAACTTTTTTTTTTATATAAAAGCTAACTGAATGATGAAAAAGTTACACTTCTTACCAATCACTTACACTATTGCAAGGTGCTATCTTTTTGATATTTTCCATTTTTCTATACTGTACTTACTGTAGTGACGGACTGCAAGCACTAGCCACTAGCTATACAGTAGTAACACCAACACTCGAACCTTAAAAACTTTGATTTCATGCGAATGCCGATTAAACTTGAATATAAGCCGAAGATATACTAAACCACTATAACAAGTGTTAGAACGATATATAGTGTAACAACTAGCAAACACTTTTTATGTTTACCAATTACTCAGCGTATAGCTTGAGGCAACAAATTTCGTGAAATTAAAGTACACAACATCCGGAAATCTATGGGATGTTTATTTGATGTGGTATTTTTTTTTACTACTATTTCTCTGTTACAAAAAATGATATTTTAATAACTTTATTTTGTTTACAAAGATTAATTCTTTATTTTTATTCATAAATTGTAAACAGATATAATGATTTACTTTTACTATAATTATGACTTTTTAAATTTGTGTAAAATCTCGTAAACAGAATTCTCTTTTGGAACGGAGAGAATACAAAAGTAAGTTTTTGGTATACTGTTCTTATTTATTTTGTATACCAGTAAAGCATAAAATAGTTATAAATATATTGATCAGAATTCAAAGTAAACCGATTAATCGAGGTTTGACTAATATTTAAACCGATTTGATAAAAAAAAAAAACAAAATGGTCGATTAGTTTTAGCTTAAACCAAGTTTTATCATTAAACAAACGTTTAGGCGGTGGATTTATAAATTTGAGACAATATCGAAACAAAAAAAAAACAAACCTAAAAAAACTTTCGGCATTTAATTTAAAGTCACAATAACAACATCTTCTTCAACAAGCCTCTCCCTCTCTCATTCTCTAATTCTTATCTCTCTTCCATAAAGGAAAGCTATGAAGAAGCTCTACAGAAAAGGAACCGTACATCCGTCGCCGCAGATAAAATCCGACGACCACTTTCTCCATCTCCTTCCCGTCGCTATATTCTCACTAGCGTCAGTTCTCTCGCCGGAAGACCGTGAAGTTCTTGCTTATCTCGTATCTATAGCTTCTTCCTCGGGCGACCGAAGCCCTACCTCTCGCCTGAATAAAACTAAAACCCACAAAAAATCTCATTTCGATAATCACTCTCCGCTCTTTAACTGCGACTGCTTCAGCTGCTATACAAGTTACTGGGTCAGATGGGACTCATCACCAAGTCGTCAGCTTATTCATGAAATCATAGACGCTTTCGAAGATAGCTTAGAGAAGAAGAAGAATATAACTGGAAAGAAAGATCGGAGAAAGCGTTCAGACAAATGTTCACTTACCGCTAGTTCTAGCTTTGGTACGAACATTCCAGAGATTCCGAGTGGGCTCAGTGAGTCAATTGCGGATTCGTGTCCATGTTCGAGTTCGAACGAGTTGGTTGATAGTGGTGGTTGTAATGAGGGTTTGGAAATAACGGAGGAGTTTTGTGCCAGTGACGGTGGTGTAGAGGCGGAGGAAGAGGTGGATAAAGGAACCGTGAGGAGATTCGTGAGTTTCATTGGTGAGAAAGTTTTTGGTGTTTGGGGATAAGAAAATTTTCAGCCGAGAAAATGGCTGAGATACTTAACAAGAAATAAAAAGCTATAAATGTTTTTTTTTTGAATTGTGGTTTACTCATGTAAGTGATATATGTAGGCCAAATTGTTAGATTGCCCGAAAGTTTTCTATGTAAACATTAATTATGCTTCATAATGCGACTAAGATATCATTGTATTATAACATTTCCATTATAAGGCAACAGTCGAGTATACTATAAATGCACGTCTTTAATATTAGTATATTAACTATATTAGTATTATTGAGTACAAAGTAAATTAGAATAGTTACTTCCTATATGCTAGCTAGACATGTGTTAATCGACTATTCAGTGGCTTCTTACTATGATGCTTTGATTAAAGGCTTTTTGGTTAATATATGTATAAGAGTATTATTATAACTTTTGTGCTGCCTACCACCACAGACATTTTTATGCTTTCCGAATTGTTGTTGTCACATTATTTGTCTGTACATTTTTGCCCTTTGAGTGTAACTCAATCCGATCCCAAACTTTCATTCCTCGGTATACACATGCTCTCAAATGATATTGAATATAAAAGAATAATCATTTCAGAACTTTGCCGAATCCAATTATACACTAGTAAAAAAACCAAAATTTGAACAATGGGAAACTTTAAAACGTGCAATGACGGTGTAGCTGGATCGGTAGGATATGATCTCATCTTTAACATTAACACAGATTATAAGGTGTAAGTATTTTATCTTCAAATGTATAATCAAATGCAAAAGCTTAAACTACCCAAAGTACTAAAAAGTGATCCGATCATCATTCTTGTCTCTCCGGTAATGGTTTGTAATCACGATAAAATATACTATAATTTAATTTTCAGACAAAACAAGGGAACTAAACCATAGAAAGGAGGGTTTTCTGCATTCGGTTTGAGAAAATAATAGAAAAGAAAAAGGACACAGTCTGGCTCCAGTCTCGGTGTAATACTTTACTCACATTTCTCGATGTTTAAGTATTTTTGTTTGAACTAAATAAATGGAGTTTTATACTATTTGTAACTGAATCGAATAATTTTGAAACTAACTTACGTATTCTACTCGACTTATTTATAGTTTAATAGAAGAATTGGGGTCGAGAGACTCTAGACTATCCCTACTGTAGTGACTAACAGTGAACAAATGTACCCATATAATTGTTACAAGTCAGTATGATAATTTTGACGACAAAAAAAACACAGTATGATAATTTCAGATAATTGATGTAGTCGAACTTTTAACAGTTAATCATTCTTATACATTAAATCAAGAACTAATGATGTTTCTTTTGCCTTTTCAATTTAAATGTTTGATGTCAGAAGTAAATTGTCATCAGTGATCAGTCACATTAATATCAGAGGCGTGTTTCAGAGGTTTTATTCCAGTAGAATTTGAATTAAAAAGTCAACGAAATTGCTTAAACTCGCTATGTGTGCTGCAGTAGCATCATCCTATTTGGCTTGTTATTTTCTAATTAACATATTATATCATATTCGATTTACTCTTTCATATTGACCAAAATAAAAAAAGTATTCTTTCACAATTTCACTACTAAACGTCCTTTATTTTCTTTTCATCAACAAAAAAAGTAGGGTAACGAATTGTTTTATTGTAAACAAACTTAAGTGTATGGCAACACCCCTACGCCTAACTTATATAAAGTTGAAATGGTGAACACAAAATACACAAAAAAAAACAAAATCGAACATACAAATCTGATATTGGTAGGGCCTTTTATATTTCAAGAAACCCAACTAATACTCAAATAAGCTCAATGGAAATCAGCAAGTACATGTCTATTAGGGTTTTAACAAAATAGGTTCATGAAGAAATTGCAACGTGACCAGAGATTTGCCAAAAACAACTCCCATGATCTCATCGCTAAAAATCTATCCAAAGTAATTTGCTATTTTTTTCTATAAAATAATAAATTTTAAAGTGTAGTCTCATTCAATTTTATTTCACTTTTTTTTTAATTATGACATTTTTAATACATTTATGTCCGTTTAATATATAACTGCTTTTGATAAATTTACTTACTTTTTTTTAAGGTGAACAAGTGTAAGAAGAAATCCCTCGACGAATAAGTACGAATCAGACTAAAGTAGATTGATTTATAATTAAACACAATATAATGCTGCGGATAAAGATAATTTCAGGAGATTACTGGCAACAGAGACAAAAGAACCAGAACTGAATCAGGTCGGGTCATAAGCTGCAAAGCGGATCCCTAATTTTGATTTATGCACATAAAAATCGATTGGACAGATCCCTGATTTATCATATTTCACAGGGAAGTCCCAGTACTTGTGCAATCATATTAAAAGAACACGAAATAAATATATTAAACAAACAAAACAAATCGTAGTTACAATACACAATTATATTTGAGAATGTCATTTGCAATTATAATTTGAAAGACATCAAATATTATGATTTTTTAAAAAGGTGAATGCGTCAGTCATAAGAGTATTTTTCCACACGGATAACTAAATGTCCAATCGGATCAAAGTGAAGAAATAATAAAAATGATAATCATCATTCGCATTGTCACATCTAAAGAAAATTTCAATTATAAAAACAAACGAATTATTTAAAAAATCGAAGATGTGGACGAGCAACAATCAGATCGTTCACCGAAGAAAAAGAACGACTGAAACGATATCTCGGCCAAGTTGCTTTCCCTCGCCGGTTCATTAAGGACTTAGAGACACCGTTACTCTCTCTCGCCCGATTTGAATAACCTCGAGGTTTTATCTTTTATCAAAAACCAAAATAATTGAATTTATCAGAAAGCTTAAGCAAACAAACAAACAAAAAACTGAAGACTACTCGATTAAAAGAGAACGCCGAAAGAAACTGATAAGATAGGATTGAGTCTCAGAGAGGCCTTTATAGTAAGGACACAGAAGGATGCCCTACTTATTTATTTAAGTTTGGGCTGGAATATAAGTAGGCCTAATTGATTTACTTGGCCCAATTAGGGTAACCTTCTAGCTGATCGGAAAGGTTTGACTCATCAAAAATATGTAAACGCTGGTCCTCTTAATCCAACGGTTGAAAACAGATCTTATGTTATTGCGTGTCTAGGGTTTCTTGTTTCTTCGACAATTTCCTCATCTATTACCACTGTCAGTCTTTTAGTAATAAAAATCTCTGACTCTGTCTTTCCTTTGATTGAGCTTTCTCCATTTGCGTTTCTTCTGGGCATCTCCTTATCAACCTCCGGTTTCGATTTTGCGTTAAATTTGAGATTTTGGTTTTGTATTGAATCGGGAATTAGGGAGATTTGAAATGGGGAAATCTGGAGGGAGGAAGAAGAAGAGTGGTGGCGGTGGTAGTGGTGGTTCGAACCAGGCTGACAACACAGGTTCATCGAAGCCAATTCTTAACGGTGGAGTTGATTTCGATGCTTCGATATTTCTGAAACAAGCTCATGAGCTTAAAGAAGAAGGGAACAAGAAGTTTCAAGGCAAAGACTTTGTTGGTGCTCTTGACCAATACTCTAATGGGCTTAAGTTAATCCCAAAGAATCATCCAGATAGAGCTGTGTTTCATAGCAATCGTGCTGCTTGTTTGATGCAGATGAAGCCTGTTGACTACGATAACGTCATTGCTGAATGTACTATGGCGTTAAAGGTTCAGCCTGGTTTTACTAGAGCGCTTCTTAGAAGAGCTAGAGCTCTTGAAGCTGTTGGGAAGTTTGAATTGGCTGTACAAGATGTGAATGTCTTATTAGGAGCTGACCTTAATCATAAGGATGCTACAGAGATGTCTCGTCGGTTAATGATGGCAGGTTCTGGTCCTCAGAGTCGACCTTCACCAGCTGCTCTTGGTGCTTCCGCTGCTCTTGGTGGTCCGGTTAATGGGCTTGGTCCTTGTTTGCCTTCACGAACAGTTCACAAAAAGGTAGCTTCTTCTTCTTCTACTTCACCTGTTGGGTCTCTTGCTACTAGCAATAACACTAGTAAGGTCGTTGAGCGGCAACAGATGATTACAGTTACAGAGAATGGTTCCCAGAGCAAGACTCAAATGCCAAAAATTGTTTTGAAGCCATTGATTGATTCTTCGAAAGGTAGTACAATGAAGGCAGAGTCTGTGGCTGTTGTGACTCAAGAGAAGATAATTAGGTGGAGGCCATTGAAGTTTGTTTATGACCATGATATACGGTTGGGTCAGATGCCTGTGAATTGTGGGTTTAAGGTATTGAGGGAAATTGTGAGGAGTCGGTTTCCGTCTTCGAAGTCGGTATTGATTAAGTATAAGGACAATGATGGAGATTTGGTTACTGTAACCTCCACTGCAGAGCTTAGATTGGCAGAATCTGTTGCTGATGCTCTTCTGACAAAAGAACCTGAATCTGATAAATCTGATTCTGTTGGTATGTTGAGGTTGCATGTTGTTGATGTCAGTTCTGAGCAGGAGCCACCTTTGCCTGAGGAAGAAGAAGAGGAGAAAGTGGAAGAGAAGGTTGTTGAAGAAGAAATCATATCACCTCCAACCGAGTCAGTATCTGAAACAGAGATCAGCAATGAGAAGTCAGATAAGGAGAAAGCAGGTTCTTCTGAAGATCCTGAGATGAAGGAATTGGAGATGGATGATTGGTTATTTGATTTTGCTCAGCTATTCCGGTCTAATGTGGGAATTGACCCCGATGCTCATGTTGACTTACATGAACTGGGGATGGAGCTTTGCTCTGAGGCGCTAGAAGAAACTGTAACTAGCGAAGAAGCTCAGCCGCTTTTCGAGAAAGCTGCAGCGAAATTCCAAGAAGTGGCTGCTTTAGCCTTCTTCAACTGGGGTAATGTGCACATGTGTGCTGCTAGAAAACGGATTCCGTTGGAAGAGTCAGCTGAAAAGGAAAAGGTAGCAGGACAGCTTCAGACTGCTTATGAATGGGTGAAGGAGAGATACACTCTGGCTAAGGATAAATATGAGCACGCCTTATCAATCAAACCCGACTTTTATGAGGGTTTACTTGCTTTAGGGCAGCAGCAATTTGAGATGGCAAAGCTCCATTGGTCTTTTGCGTTGGCGCAGAAGCTGGATTTATCAGATTGGGATTCAACAGACACTTTAAAGTTATTCGATAGTGCAGAAGAGAAGATGAAAGCTGCTACTGAGATGTGGGAGAAGCTTGAAGAAGAGAGGATGAATGATCTGAAAAACCCGAATTCGAACAAGAAAGATGAAGTTTCTAAGAGGAGAAAGAAACAAGGAGACGGAGAAAACGGGGAGGCTTCAGAGGCTGTTACAGCTGCGGAAGCAGCAGAGCAAGCGATTGCCATGAGATCGCAGATTCATCTGTTCTGGGGAAACATGTTATTCGAAAGATCACAAGTGGAATGCAAAATAGGTGTAGATGGCTGGAAGACAAATCTTGACTCGGCAGTCGAAAGATTCAAACTTGCCGGTGCTTCTGAAGCTGATATATCTACTGTTGTCAAGAACCACTGTTCCAACGAAGTAGCTGTAGAAGGAGATGAGAAGAAGGTAACTGAATCGTAAAACCCTTATCAGATGAAACCAAATGGATCTCAGTTGCTAAACCAAATGACTTTAGCATCATGATCAATGGCTGCAAATTGGAATTAGCTAAACGTGGAAGGTATGTTTCTGCCCCTTGCGTTCATCGGATAAGCTGAAACCTTGTGATGGTTTCACTTGAATTGGTTTTTTCTTATTAAGTTAAAACATGTGATTGTTATTTATTTTTGTTGTGTGGCTTTTTGGAACTTACTTATCTAATGATCAAAGTTTCTTTTCTTCATAATATTGCGCAGGAATTTGATTTTTATAAATGATATAATAATAATCCTTTGATAAAACCCAAAATTCTCTTAACAAATGAGCTATTGACTTGTGGGAAATGAGAACTGAAAAAACGTCTTAGCTCTTGTATTACCTTCAAAGATTATATTTTTGTTAGTAACCACACGATTATTGCATAATAATATCCCACACTTAATACACCACATATTCATCAGTGATCACAACCAATCAGTTCGCTGTTAATTCTGCAACCATTGACCCCAATCCTTAAACCCTTTTTTACCTATTGACATCACCACACATATTCAAACCCATTTTGTTAGAAAATTAGTCATAAAATAATAGAATATTTCTTTCATGTTCTTTCTGTTTTATTTTATTTAATTTTTAAAGGTTTAGAAAAATCATTGAATTTATTAAGCTTTTGTACCATTAGTATGTTTTATTTTTGTATTCTATTTATTGGTTGAATGATTTTGAATTAAATTTTCAAAATAGAAAAAGCAAAGTAAATATAATTTGTTGGTCTATGTAATCAAATCATCCAATGCCAATGATTTATATGATAAGTCATTCGGCCCACGTAGTAAGACTGGGCCTTTTAATTAAGAACGGGGCCAATACACAATATCTCAAAAATACCCTTTACCTTGTAGGATGAGTCAATGATCCATTGACTCATATGCCCTTAAGTCAAGACTATATATTCACACCAACCCCAAAGCGGAGACCCCGAAGTGAACTCCATTAACGCTATAAACTCAAGGAGGGAAGCAAATTAGGTTCGAAACGAAGCAACATAGTTAGAGTTTGGTGAAAAGCAAAAAAAAAAAAAAAAAAAAAAAAGTCACTAGCAATGGCCCCTGCTCTTGCCATTAATCGAGATCTCGTCGCCGTATCTCCGGATAATGCTCCGGCCAAAGGACGTGCTTCGGTTTACAGTGAAGTTCAGTCTAGCCGTATTAACAACGCGCTTCCGTTGCCTTCTGTACTCACAGGAGCTTTCAAAATCGTCGATGGTCCCGCTAGTTCTGCCGCCGGGAATCCAGGTGAGCTTATCCGTCTGATCTAATGATTTTCGATTTTCATTGTCTCGTTTCCTTGATCTAGATCTTGTTAGTTTGGTGAGAAATTTGAGGAAGTTAAATACTTAGTGAACCTTAATCGTATTCTTTTTATGAGTTTAATTTATGATTTTGCTTAATGGTGACTCTCGACTCGAGGAGTCTGAGAATTCACTTATATAGCTGTGGTCTATATAGACTTATATAAGAGTTGCGGAGGATTCAGTGTTAATTTATATGGTTGCAGATGAGATAGCCAAGTTGTTTCCTGGTCTATACGGTCAGCCATCTGTAGCAGTGGTTCCAGATCAGAATGCAGCTTCATCCGGACAGAAATTGAAGATCGGTGTTGTTCTCTCCGGAGGTCAGGCACCTGGTGGCCACAATGTCATTTCTGGATTGTTTGGTAAGGGCTTATGGCTTTATTTTTATGTAAAATGAGGGGTTTTTAATATATAATTCTAGTTGACATTGTCCATTCTTGATTTGTAATTTTGTTTCCGTGTTAGATTACCTGCAAGAGCGTGCCAAAGGAAGTACATTTTACGGGTTTAATGGTGGCCCAGCTGGTATCATGAAATGCAAATATGTTGAGTTGAATGCAGAATATATTTTGCCTTACAGAAACCAGGTAATTGGACTAGTTTATGGATCCTTCCCATGAGATTTGTGATTGATTGGGATTTAAGAACTGCATCATCATTTTGAACTATGACAATCCACATTAGTCCGCAGTTGAATGTGCTTGTCTTTTTGTGTTGATGTGGTTATGATTCTCTTTCGGTCTCAACAGGGTGGTTTCGACATGATCTGCAGTGGAAGAGACAAGATTGAGACACCTGAGCAGGTTGAATATTCTTGTGTAGTTTATAAAGATTATTACTGTTTCCATATCCCCTGTTTCTTGCAGTGGGTAACTGTAAATGCCTCACATGTGCAGTTTAAACAAGCTGAAGAAACAGCAAAGAAGCTTGATTTGGATGGATTGGTGGTTATTGGTGGAGATGACTCCAACACCAATGCTTGCCTCCTTGCTGAAAACTTCAGGTAAACCTGGCAGTCGAATCTTTTTATATCTGTCGTTGAAACTTATTTATCGTATTCTAAAGTTATTGTTCTTGAATAGCCATGCGAACAGAATCTTTAATGATTTGCTGATTCAGCATTTGACATATTTTTACATGTATAATTAGGAGTAAGAACTTGAAAACCAGAGTCATTGGGTGCCCCAAGACCATTGATGGTGATTTGAAATGCAAAGAGGTTCCTACTAGTTTCGGGTTTGATACAGCTTGCAAGGTGAGCTTCCGTTTTGATCAATATTCTCTGGACTTTCCGAAATAGCTTTCCCTACGCTAAATATTACATAACTAATCGTATGCGGTTGATTCATTGTTTGTTCCACTAGAAGACTATGTTGAAAGAAGCCTATTAAAACGTGCTATTGCTTATGCAGATTTACTCTGAAATGATTGGAAATGTCATGATTGATGCAAGGTCAACTGGAAAGTACTATCATTGTAAGTAATTGGGTTAACAAAAATTCTTGAAGTTGCATCATTTCCAAGTTGTTTACTGATGCCCCAAATGTTGTATCATATTTTCATTGCAGTTGTACGACTTATGGGTCGTGCTGCGTCCCACATCACGCTTGAGTGTGCTTTACAAACTCACCCAAACATTACAGTTATTGGGGAAGAGGTACATTCTTGTTTGACTTCAAATTACCCCAAAGATATTTGAATCTTATAGATGATTGAATTAGACTGCATATCCAAATTCATTTTGGTTACATTTTCCATTAAAGCAAATAATCTTGTTCATTATGGAGTTATGGGTTCAATAATCTAGTTCAGTGTGGAGTTATTGGTTCAGAGATATCTCACACATGCTTAAGTAGAGCAGTTTATATTTACTCAATTTTGATCTGGAAATATCCTTTTGCAGGTTTCTGCCCAGAAGCAGACTTTGAAGAATGTCACAGACTACATGGTGGATGTTATCTGCAAACGTGCTGAACTTGGTTACAACTACGGTGTCATACTGATTCCAGAAGGTCTGATCGACTTTATTCCTGAGGTGCGTTTTCGTGTAACTCAATAGAAGTTACCACTTTCAAGCTGATTAATATGACTGTTCTTAACTGATGACAACTATTCTTTTTTACTTCTTAGGTCCAAGAGCTGATCGCAGAACTGAACGAAATTCTGGCAAATGAGGTTGTCGATGAAAATGGACTGTGGAAAAAGAAGCTGACCGAGCAATCTGTGAAGCTATTTGATCTTCTGCCTGAAGCGATTCAGGAACAGCTGATGCTTGAGAGAGACCCACATGGAAATGTCCAGGTAGATCATGGTCCTGTTGCCTAATACTAAATTTCGACCAAGATGCAGTTTACTTAATCTCTCATAGATTATTTAATAAAGTATTGTTCCTTATCTTGATAGGTGGCCAAGATTGAAACTGAGAAGATGCTTATTCAAATGGTTGAAACTGAACTGGAGAAAAGAAAGCAAGTAGGTGCATACAAGGGACAATTCATGGGACAGTCTCATTTCTTCGGGTACTTTTTTCTCATTTTGTCCTTTCAATGAACCAAATCCCTATATATGGGTGCATAATATATTGCTTATTTATTCGGTGTGAAGTAAACAACCTCGATTTGTTATTGTTTCTACTATGTGTATCCAGGTATGAAGGAAGATGCGGTTTGCCTACAAATTTTGATGCCACATACTGTTATGCACTCGGTTATGGTGCTGGAGTACTCCTCAACAGTGGGAAAACCGGACTTATTTCTTCGGTTTGTACTCCATTTTCCACTTGAAACAGTTTTCTCTCTGTTGATCAAAATAGCCTTTGGTAAACTAGTTCGTGCTTACTGCTTAGAATGAGATGAGTAAACATATTGGTGCAGGTTGGTAACTTGGCTGCTCCTGTGGAAGAATGGACAGTAGGTGGGACTGCTCTCACAGCCTTGATGGATGTCGAAAGGAGACACGGTATGAAAATTTATCAGTAAAGATTTTACTAAGACACATATTGAAATCTAGCTACTAAAACATCCGATTTGATTCCTACTTGCAGGTAAGTTCAAGCCAGTGATCAAGAAAGCAATGGTGGAACTTGAAGGTAACCCTTCTATTCTATTCACTTCTCTTCTCATAGTTTTCGATGCGGCGGTTAAATGGTCTCTGACTGAGTTTTTGTTTAATGGAATCTGCAGGTGCACCATTTAAGAAATTCGCATCGCTGCGTGAGGAATGGGCATTGAAGAACCGATACATCAGCCCAGGTTCGTTGCAAAAGAAATTATTTAAACAAAAAGAAAAACATATGATGTTTGGGATTCTTATTTATCAACTTGCAGGTCCAATTCAATTTACGGGACCTGGTTCAGACGCTCTCAGCCACACTCTGCTTCTCGAACTCGGGGCTCAATAATCTCTCGATTAACCACCATGCCCCAGCTTTTCTGTTGTTTTTTCTTGGAATTTCACGCTGTCGTGTTTTATCTTTGAATGCTGAATCATACGACTTCGTACCATTTCGCTTGTGTTTATTTCTCTCTTGTTCTTCAATATGGTTGACAGAAACTAAATTTGAATACGAAGTTCTCAAGTCGGAGTGACTAAGAAATTGTAAACAGAGTCCTTTCTGGCTATATTAGGAAAATCTTAACCAATTGAGATCACATTAATATACAGTAGTTGTGATTTAAAGCCAACTTTTGTTTAATACATTAAAAGAAATTCATAATGCTAGTAGCTTCGTTCTAAAGATTCATCGAGGACACAGATTGCTTTAATATATAATTGCTAATTCGAAAGCGAAATAACACTTAACTTAATATGTAGAGTAAAACTGTTTATAGAGATGTAACCTTGCTGGAGAAATAAGTTTAACAGTTGCATGCTGTAGTTGGTTATTTTTGTGTTATCTGCACTATTTGTTTTATTGGTTGGAATGAGCGATGTTGTCAAATAATAAAGAACTTGCAGTTTATAAATTAAACATTTTATAAAAGAATCAAAAGGTTTTATAACAGAACAATAAAAAAAAAACCCCAAAACAATAGCCTAATGTCTATCTCGGATAATGATGTAATTGGCCTAATCTTGATTTCTTTACTACTTCCATCCTTATCTACATACGTACATGTATAAAAATACAAATCTCTATATACACAATACACAAGAGGTCCACAAACTATTTTAAAGATTCCGGTTTTTAGGAATATGAATTTTCAAAATAAGTCCCCAGGTTAACATAATTGAGTATGTAGATTTCATAATAAATATGATAAAGTATTTTACCGCTTGTTGCCAAACGCTGTCCTTCAGCATTCCCGCTTCCTCTGATTTCAAAAGATTAACATTTCTTCTGATTCTAATATTTTACTGGATCGTGCAATCACGCTCGAGCTTCAGCGCGTGTCTTTCTTTACGAGCTCGTACAAATTGAGAAGCCACGTGGCACGTACACGAAGTCCACCGTTACCGCCCCACGTGGCATAATAAGGGAATAAATGATTACCTGGTGATTAATTACTATTCACTATGTTTATGTTTCCATATGACCCCTATATTATCATCGCAATTCGGGTTTATTCTTGAACTTCTCATATTTTCAGAAAACACCACTGTCAATATTTTTAGTTAACGATGCAAAAATTTCATAGTTCATCATAAAGCTTTTTTACAGTTTCAGAAGTACCTCTTATGAGTTTTAGCCATTGATGCCTTTTTTCAAAAAACATAATTTTACATTTCTTTTATTCATATATTTTCATAAAGTTTTAATTGTAACATTTTTGAAAGCTGATTACGTTATATATGATGCATATATTAACATTATACACTAGAAGAATGAAGTAATTATACTAATACTATTTCATGATTATTAATTGATAAAGAAGTTAAGTTAAACAAATTTTCAATTAACCTTTATCTACTATTTTCATCATTTTACTATTTTAGAATTCATATGACATGAATTAAGACTATATGGGGTTTAAGTGAAATTGAAGCTTTACAAAAAAAATGAGGAATTTTAACCGCAACTAAATTCGTCAATAATAGTAGTGATTAAATTAATTAGATAAAAGGTTCAGTGCTAGAAAGTAATCTGATTGCAA
Source organism: Nasturtium officinale (assembly GCA_963854855.1). Lineage (NCBI taxonomy): Eukaryota > Viridiplantae > Streptophyta > Magnoliopsida > Brassicales > Brassicaceae > Nasturtium > Nasturtium officinale. Next base: position 3,319,661 of record OY978501.1, on the reverse strand, counting down.
CTTTGGCCACAGAATAAACGCGGATCCACGTCACCTTATAAAGTCATAATTCCCCAAAACAAATAAAAATAAAAAGCTTTATGTTCTCAAAGATTTAGGAAAAAAAAAAAATTCTTCTCCCTCTTTATTCCTCGTCCGTGTTCTTTCAGTGTTTGCCACAGCAAAGGACAAAACAACGTCTCTATTTGCCTCTTCCTTTTTTTTTTTTTTTTTTTAATTCATGTGCATATCAAATACTAAAGACCGATCTCTCTCTGTTTTGTGAAGAGTTGGAGAATAATTTTCAAGCTTCTGTCAAGGAGTGACAATCCAAAGAATCCTTTTAGGTTTGTCTTAGATTTCTTTTTCATTTTTTCTCCTTCAATTTATATTAAACCTATCTTTGAGTAATCTCATAGTTAGATTGCTTCTGCAGAATTTTTTGGGAAAGGGTATTTCGTTGTCAAACAGAGACGTTATGTCACTTTTGTATTAGTACAAAATATAATCTGGGTTTTGGGTCTCTTTGAGATTTTTTAATCAATGATTTGACACTAATCAGTTCTTAAATGCACTAGTTTCTCTATCAAGATTTTATTACTTCATGAAAAACCCTTTAACTAAAAAAAGATTGTATTACTTCACATTAATAAATATCTTCTCTCTTTTTTTTTTTACTTAATGAGTAAGAGGGATATGAAAATGAGAGGAACAAGAGAATTATTTAGGACTGATATTTAAACGTAAAGATAATATTTTATCTAAATTTCCATATAGAAGGAGATTAAACAAATAAAGTATATAACTAATCCTTCCTGCTTTAAATATTACCACACGCCATTTGAATGAATTTAGGGATGAATGAATATATTTTTTTGTAGGTGAAGCGTTTGATTTCATAAGGTTTTGAATAAAATTTTGCAGGTGAATAAGCATTTGATATCAAAGGTGATTATATTAGATTTGATAGATTAGTAAAAGAGTCGAGAAAAGATGGCAACACTTGGAGACATTGGAGTAGCAGCAACTATCAACATAATCACTGCCATCATCTTCCTTTTGGCATTTGCAATCTTAAGGATTCAACCTTTCAACGATAGGGTTTATTTCCCTAAGTGGTATCTTAAAGGTATTAGAAGCAGCCCTTTGCATTCAGGTGCTCTTGTGAGCAAGTTTGTCAATTTAAACTTAGGCTCCTACCTACGGTTCTTGAACTGGATGCCCGCGGCTTTAAAGATGCCCGAGCCTGAGCTTATTGATCATGCTGGATTGGATTCTGCTGTCTACTTGAGGATTTATTTGATAGGGTACAAATGTTTTGCAATTTACTTGTGAAAGATTGTTGCTTTTGCATTGTTTCATCTTAAAAAAACTAATTCTTGTTTTCTCTGTTTTTTCTTTCAGGCTTAAGATCTTTGTTCCAATAGCGTTACTTGCGTGGTCTGTTCTTGTACCTGTGAATTGGACAAGCGATGGACTGCAATTAGCAAAGCTTCGCAATGTAACATCTAGTGATATTGATAAGTTATCGATTTCAAATATCGAAAGTGGATCAGACAGGTTTGCAAATTATACAAAAGTATCTCATATTGATTCTTTCTTCATATCTTTGCCTCTAAAGTTTGTAGCTGTTACATGTTTTGAAGGTTTTGGACTCACCTTGTAATGTCTTACGCCTTTACATTATGGACTTGCTATGTTCTAATGAAAGAATATGAGAAAGTAGCTTCTATGCGTTTGTCATTTCTACAGAATGAGCAACGGCGCCCTGATCAGTTCACGGTAAAGCCTATTTTATTATCACTTTTGCTTTCTGATGCAATAACCCTGGACCAACCTGGTTGCTTTCATAGGTTTTGGTTAGGAATGTACCAGCGGATCCAGACGAATCCACTAGTGAGAGTGTGGAACATTTCTTCCTAGTTAACCATCCGGACCATTATCTTACACATCAGGTAATAGCTCATTCATTGCTCAGAAAGAATCAGTCTTTTTCCTGGGGGTTGTTTAAATCCTGGAACTTTATATATACAGGTTGTGTACAATGCAAACGAATTGGCAGAATTAGTAGAAAAGAAGAAGAGCACACAGAACTGGCTTGACTATTACCAACTGAAGTATACAAGGAACAAAGAACAAAGGCCAATGATAAAGGTAACTAGGGGGCTCTTAGACACAAACTTAAAGAAGCTTTGTCTTGTCTCTAATCTGTTTTATGTTGTCTTCTTTGGGAAACTAGACAGGTTTTCTTGGGTTATGGGGAAAGAAAGTTGACGCAATCGATCATTATATAGCTGAAATCGAGAAACTAAGTGAGCAAGTAAGTATTTATTTGTCTTCTCATTTCTTGCTGTACAATGGTTTCTCAGTTGGAGATAATCAGTTGTGGTTTTTTTTTTTGGTTTCTTAGATAATGGAGGAAAGAAAGAAAGTAAAGAAAGATGACTCAAGCGTAATGCCAGCAGCTTTTGTCTCGTTTAAAACACGGTGGGCTGCTGCGGTTTGCGCGCAGACTCAACAGACGAACAATCCAACCGAATGGTTAACTGAATGGGCTCCCGAGGCACGGGAAGTGTTTTGGTCAAATCTTGCAATGCCTTATGTCTCTTTAACAGTAAGGAGACTTGTAATGCACGTTGCATTCTTCTTCCTCACCTTCTTCTTCATGATTCCAATAGCCTTTGTCCAATCCCTAGCAAGCATTGAAGGCATTGAGAAATATGCTCCTTTCCTCAAATCCATCATTGAGAAGTAATGTTTCTCTCAGTCTCTCCATTTTCTTGCATACTTATATGAATCAAAATGTTGAATTTGTTCTGTTTTGTAGGGACCTTATTAAATCAGTTATCCAAGGTTTTCTTCCGGGTATCGTCTTAAAGCTTTTTATAATATTTCTGCCAAGCATTTTGATGGTAATGTCGAAGTTCGAAGGGTTTGTATCGTTATCATCATTAGAGAGAAGGGCTGCTTTTCGATATTATATTTTCAACCTTGTCAATGTCTTCCTCGGAAGCATAATCACCGGCTCTGCATTTGAACAACTCGACTCTTTCCTCAAACAATCCGCAAATCAGTAAGCTTGAAGTTTCCTTCCCTTCACTCTCTCTCTCTCTCTCTTGGAACATGTTAATAATCCCCAAGCTTATGTATCGTTGCGCTTGTCACTTATTAGGATTCCTAGGACGATTGGAGTAGCGATACCGATAAAAGCAACGTTCTTTATCACATATATAATGGTGGACGGTTGGGCGGGTATTGCAGGGGAGATTCTGAGGTTGAAACCTCTGATATTTTTCCATATAAAGAACTCCCTCTTGGTGAAAACTGAAAAGGATAGAGAAGAAGCAATGAACCCGGGACAGATCAATTTTCATGCGACAGAGCCTCGGATTCAACTTTACTTCCTCCTTGGTCTTGTCTACGCCCCTGTGACTCCTGTCATACTCCCTTTCATTCTAATCTTCTTCGCATTGGCCTACCTCGTCTTTCGTCATCAGGTTAATAAAACAAACTCTGTTTCTTCGTTTAACATCTTCAAGATTCTTTTCTACGTGAATTTTGGTTGAATGGAGTGTTAAGTTTGGTTCTTGCTCTGTTTGTTGTCAAGAGAGCTATTAACAGAATTACACAAATAAATACCTGTGGAAGTTAATTGTTTTGCTGATGTTGGCCTTTTTATTACAGATCATAAATGTGTACAATCAAGAATATGAAAGTGGGGCTGCGTTCTGGCCAGACGTTCATGGACGTATAATATCAGCATTGATCATCTCACAAGTTCTTTTGATGGGATTAATGAGTACTAAACGAGCCGCTCAGTCCACGCCTTTCCTCATCGCCTTACCGGTCATCACATTTTTCTTTCACCGGTTCTGCAAAGGCCGGTATGAACCGGCATTTCTCCGTCACCCCTTGCAGGTTTGTAGAAAAGAAACTCACATTTTACTCTAAACCAAGGCTTTATCACTGGTCTAGTAACTCTACCTGATAAAATGTGGCTGGTTTTGGTTAAGTGAAATTGACATTATATCTTCCGGTTTTCAGGAAGCTATGATCAAAGATACATTGGAAAGAGCAAGAGAGCCCAACTTTAATCTCAAACCTTATCTTCAGAAAGCCTATATTCATCCGGTTTTCAAAGACGACGACTATGAAGACCGGTTTGATGAAATATCAGGTTATGGCCTCGAAGATTCGGATGACGAATGTGTTATAGTTCCGACCAAACGTCAGTCCCGGAGGACTACGCCGGCGGTTAGCCATGCTAGCCGCGGTTCTTCACCTTCACCATCGAAGAAATAACCTGAACCATTCATTCACTTAACCGGGTTGGTTATATACGGTATATAAAGAAACGGAATTAAAAAAATACAAATAAAAAGAAAGAAACGGAATTAGGCCATGTTGGCAATCTTTCTGTTTTACTCCCTTGTTTAAACTTTTAAAGTCATATTTTGTATATTATGAGATTTTTTTTATTTTATTTTTTGGTTTTGACTTGTGAATTGTTTTCACAACTGTCGAGGAAAAAAAACATTTCTAATAAATTCTGAGGAGTCTATTCTTATTGGTCAACTACAGGAAAATCAAATACTCCCTATCTATCAATATTGATGCAACAGAACAGTTACTGAAAGTAGTTTTTATTTTTAGTAGATTAACTCCCAAATCCCAATCTATAAGAGTTGTTCACTTCTTCTTTAGTGATTAATAGCCTAAAAATAATCTTAAACGGCAAAAACACTACAGTTTTGCAGATTTTTTTTAAAAAGGGTATAGTTTTTCCAAAATGTGACAAATCAAAAACTTTCTGACCAACATAAGAAGTAAATGCAAAGATAGTAAATACTTTTAAATGTTGAATGGTGGAGAATTTGTTTTCTTTACCATCAAAATTAGAAAAACAAAACATATTCATTAATTACAATTATATTATAATTTAAACCAAATAAAAACCCATATCTGCATAAAATTTAGAGAATTTAAAATTCAAAGATTTTAAAGTTTGTGATATCATCATTACAATAAAGCTAAAATCTATACTTTGAACGTGTCAAATCTGTATTTATGCATAGGATTTGATTCATATAGTGGGATCTCATTCTGAAGGAGTAATTTATTTGGGTAAAAGACTAAAGAATACTACAAAAATTGCTTTCTTTGGTAAATATGAAAAAGTGACTTTGACGCGCGGTGACAATAGGTTTACCGTTCCGTACGCAAGAATCGGGAAGTATTAAACAATATTGCCACGCGCTGTTCAGTTACCGCGTGTGGTCCACTCTCATCCAATGTACGATCAGAGTCAGAAGCGCTCTCTAAACGTTTTATTGACTCTGTTTAATAATTTTGTACTCATTCTCTTCTTATATATATATGATATATCAAAAAGAAGAAGAAGAACAACAAAAAAAAACTCAGGTAATCTCTATTTGTTTCACTGAATCAGGAATTTTAGGCGCGTTTCGTTTAAGTAATGTAAACTCACTTCTAAAGCTGATTCTAGGGTTCTCCAGGAAGATTTCGTTTGTCTTGTTTCAAATCTTATCAGGTGATGATGCTACTACACACTCTGACTGGTTTTGTTTTATGTGGTATTAGGGTTTTTTAAACTGATTTCGTAATGTGTGAAACCATAACCGTTTGATATCATAAAATATTTGAGAAAAACGAGAAATTGTATTGTGTGCTTTAATTTGATTTTCTGAGGTTATATAGGCAGGTGAAATTGAGAAAAATGGAGGGTGTAGTTGCTACTAGTGGAGTAAATCTCAAGCATAATGGTTTTAAGGAGAGTTCACTCAAATCTTCTTGGCCGGAGAAGAAGAAACCGGTTGAGGCAACAAGTCTTAGCAGTGGTTCATCAGACATTGAAGAAGAAGAAGAAGAAGGAAGCAGTGTGGGATCTCCGAAGCGAGTTTCTAATAAAAAACGGAAACGGTCTAAAGCTGATGCAGTTAATAAAGCTAAATCTCCAAGAAAGAAGAGAACTTTGAAGAAACGAGATGGAAGTGGTGATGATGAAAGGAAATGTAAAGTAAAAGAGAAGAAGCAGATGAGCTCTGTGAAAAGGAGAGTTAAAAAAGAAGTTGTTGTTGTTAATGATGAAAAGCAAAGGGAACAACAACTCCAAATAGTTCCTTTCATCAAGCCAAAATCTCGTAGCAGGAGCAAGAATTCAGATTGTGCGGTTATTTGTTTTATTGGAAACGAGATTGGTGTTAGCGCTTCATGTTCTCGTTCTGAGTCTGAACTTTCAGATTTAAAAACCGAGACTTTTAATGACTGCAGAAACATGACACGGAGTTTAAAGGTAACGTTTGTTCTTACACAATGAGGAAACATTATGTGATTAAAATGTGATGAAAATGTACTTTCAAATTTTGTCTGAGATTATGTTTTTATTTTCCCTTCCTTACATAGGCAGATTTGGGGAAACTTGCAATTTGCCATCAATGCTCTAAAGGGGAAAGAAGATATCTTTTCATTTGCACTTTTTGTGAAAAGAAGTTGTATTGTTTTCCATGCATAAAGAAATGGTTAGTTTTTCTCCTAAACGTTGTTTCTTCTATCTATAGGTTTCAATATCGTTAATACGTTTTTCTGGTTTTTCACAGGTACCCTCATTTGTCAAGGGATGATATCTTGGAAAAATGTCCCTTTTGCCGCAGTATTTGCAACTGCTCCACATGTTTGCACTCGAGTGGATTAATCGAGGTATGTATTCTTAACAAAAGATGTTTTTTATATGTATATCAAGAATCGCAAGATTGGTTTTTGTTTTGGTGCTAATAGAAATGTATTTGTTTGTTTTACAGACATCAAAGAGAAAGCTCCCTAACTACGAAAGATTTCATCATCTTCGATACTTGATTGTGTCGATGCTTCCTTTCTTGAAAAAGTTATGCAAAGCGCAAGATCAAGAAATTGAAACAGAGGCGAAAGTTCAAGGTATATATATCATCAATCTTCTTCTACTAAAACAAGATTTTCTCTTGCTACAATATGACATAGTTGATTTGTTCTATATAGGAGTAGTGACTTCTCAAGTCGATATATCCAAGACTCAATGCTCATTTGAAGAGCGTGTCTTCTGGTTAGTTTCATCCTTTTGCATTTTTTTGAAGAGTTATATGGCATTGCATCTATTTATATATATACTGAAATATCATTTGTATTGTGTAGTAACCACTGTGCAACCTCAATTTTTGACTTGCATCGGAGCTGTCCAAAGTGCTTCTATGAACTTTGTCTGAACTGTTGCCAAGAGATACGTGGAGGATGGCTTTCAGAACGCCAACAAATGAAGTCACAGTTCGTGAATAGAGGGAGCCAATATGTACATGGCAAAGATGCAGAACCGAGCTCTTCTTCTGTTGCCGAGGATGAAACTAAAAATTCATCGATTAAATGGACTACTAATGAAAATGGAAGCATAATGTGTGCACCAAAAGAGCTAGGCGGTTGCGGTGATTGTGTTTTGGAACTTAAGCGGATCCTACCATTTACTTGGATGTCAGATTTGGAGCAAAAGGCAGAGAGATTTTTAGCATCTTGTAGTATCAATCCAGCAATGTCACATTGCAGATGTTCTTCTGATATGAAGATGAGTTTGATGAGGAGATCAGCTGCAAGGGATGGATCAAGTGACAATTATCTCTACTCTCCTGATTCTTTTGATGTTCTGAAGCAAGAAGAGCTTCTACATTTCCGAGAGCATTGGTCCAAAGGTGAACCAGTGATTGTTCGAAACGCTCCTAACAACACAGCTGGTTTAAGCTGGGAGCCAAGGGTTATGTGGCGAGCGTTGTGTGAGAATGTTGATTCAGCAACTAGCACTAAAATGTCTGAAGTCAAAGCTATCGATTGTTTAACTAATTGTGAGGTAAAAGCTCTCTTTCAAAAAAAGTTTTTGAAGGTGTAATAGAGGTTCTAATGCTCATTTTCGTTCTTATAATTTCAGGTGGAGATCAATACTGGATGTTTCTTTGAAGGCTACAGTAAAGGAAGAAGATATACTAACTTCTGGCCTGAGATGCTGAAGCTGAAAGACTGGCCTCCTTCAGACAAGTTTGAAAATCTTTTACCTCGTCACTGCGATGAATTCATTTCCGCATTACCATTCCAAGAATATAGCGATCCTAGATCCGGAATTCTCAACATTGCTTCAAAACTTCCTGAAGGACTTCTTAAAGCGGATCTTGGTCCAAAAACTTACATTGCGTATGGGACTTCAGATGAGCTCGGTAGAGGAGATTCAGTCACTAAGCTTCACTGTGATATGTCAGATGCAGTAAGCTTTCATAATTGTTACACAGGACTGTTAAATAAAAATGTAGTTTTTAAAAGTATATAACGGTATTTTTGTTTGTAGGTTAATATTCTAATGCATACGGCTGAAGTAACACTAACGGAGGTGCAAATGTCTGCAATCAAAGCTCTGAAACAGAAACACAAGCAACAGAATGATAAAGAGCTTCGGGAGGAACAAAATGGTTTAGAGGGAGAAGGGATTGTGAGTGATGAAAATGGAGTTTATGATGAAACATGTGGTGCGCTTTGGGACATATTTAGAAGAGAAGATGTTCCTAAGCTTGAAGAGTATCTAAGGAAGCATTGTAAAGAATTCAGGCATACATTTTGCTCTCCTGTTACAACGGTAATAAATAATCCGTGAAAAGTTTTCATTTTCGAGCCTCGAAGGTTATTGTACTGATAGGATTCCTTTGATAGGTGTATCATCCAATACATGACCAGTCATGTTTCTTAACCGTGGAGCATAAAAGAAAACTCAAGGCGGAATTTGGTATGGTTGATTACTTGTAACTGTAATAACTGTCACTTACCGACATTGTATTCATGTGTTATTTGTTTTGTTTGGATTGAATTCAAAGGGATTGAGCCATGGACATTTATGCAAAAGCTAGGAGAAGCAGTGTTTATTCCCGCGGGTTGTCCTCATCAAGTTCGGAATCTCAAGGTTATTATTTGAATGAAAATTTTGTTTTATTAGCTAGCTTTTCTCATTATTTGTAAATTGTAACTTATTATAACGGGTTTGGTGGAACAGTCATGCACAAAGGTAGCTGTTGATTTTGTATCTCCAGAGAACATTCATGAGTGTCTCCGTTTGACTGAAGAGTTTCGACAACTCCCTATGAACCATAAAGCCAGAGAAGACAAACTTGAGGTGATTCTCTTTTATCTTTTACACCATCGAACAAAGCTTTTTATTTACAATATTTGTCATGTGAATCAGGTAAAAAAGATGGTGATCTACGCCGTTGACCAAGCTCTAAAAGAAGTGGAGACATTATTAAACTAAAAGCTAGCTATACTTTTTGTTGTGACATCATATTGTTCCCAAACCTTAGCAAGAGACAGCAGATAATTTTTGTAGGATTGTAAAAAAGCCATGGTAATTATAGTTGGCTTATGCTGTGATGAAAAGAGACTTGCTTCTCTTGGAGGGAGTTTGATGTAACTTTTTTTTTTTTTTTTTTGTTTTGAATTGGAGGCCATTCGTTTGTGGCAAATGAAAATTTACTAATTATAGTAATTAATCTTATTTGCATTGTTTTGTATTGCATTATGGAAGATGTCGATATTGGAACATCATAATATGTGTAGTAGCCGTACATATATAAGTTTAAAAATTAGTCATAATATTTGTCTTATTTTTTCGACCAAATAATTTTTATTGTTAAAACTTTGGTAAGGAAACAATGTGAAGGTTCTCATATGGTTTGAAAATAAAAAGCAAATAATTTTTTATATAGACTCTATACTATCAGATTTATTTATTTGATGTAGTTGCTTGATATTCCTTAGTCAACTTGTAAATTACATTACCATTTCTGATATATTTCGTAGTAGAATTTCAATTTAATAACAGTTATAATTAATGTTTTTGACTTTTGAGTCAGTCTGAAACGATTTGTAATATAGGCGACCTCAGGCTCCATTGTCACGTCGTGTGGCTTGGATGGAAGTTCGTTATAGCTTTCTCCGCGGCGCTTTGTCTTCTTGCTCTCCTCAGAATGCAATTGCAATACCTCTGTTTTCTCAATCAAATGGCGGATATTTTAAACATTTTACTGTTGATGTGAACTCAGAAACAGAACCGGCGCAACTACATCCCCGATGAACACTATGTGCAAACGTTGCTTACGGTAGTCCTGTCTGATTAAAAAAAAAAAAAAAAAAACTCTCCCATTTTTGTTTATTTTCTCCATCTAAAAAGTTCACCAAACTGACATTTTCAGATGCACGGACTAGAGAGTGAAATGGAACGAAGAACAGTGACATACACTGTATTGGAATGTTTCGAGTACAAAATATGAAGCCAACTCTTGGCATCCCGTCACTTTCACAGTTGAAAACTCTGGTCCTGAAAAAATTAAAGAAATAAATGTACATCTATTCTTACTGAATAATCTCATCCCAATGGCTATATGAGTAACCTCTACTTGTTTTTTTTTTGCTTCTTGGAACATTTTTCAAGTTTGTAAAGGAGTAAGATTAGCTTCTAACAACCTACCTTGCTGAAGGATATTGATTCAACTTTAAATCACCTGAAGTGGAGCTTGAAGAAAGCACAAAGAAGAAGAGAAATATGACCCAAGTAAGAGAAAGCTTCTAAAGAAAACAGAGGATCTTAAAACACAGAAAGATTCTAAAAGAAACAAAGGATCTCAAAACAGAGAAGCAGATTTGGGCCTTTTTCCTATATCTCCAGTCCAGAAAGGCCGATTTATACAAAACTGTAGGCCCATAAAAGTGAAGCCCATTCTAAACCCTATATATATGCTGCGCTGGTATTTTAAAACGAAACCCTAGGCGATATCGAGATCAAATAAATTCATTCTGCTTCTCCCTCAGGTAAATTTGTTGTTTGATTTCCGTTCCCAGTTTTGAATATTAAAATCGATTTTGTGATGGATCTGGTTCTGCCTGTGGATGCACTACCGATCTATTGGGACATAAATAACTGTCCGGTTCCCGAGAACTGTGATGCTAGTCGGGTGCTTCCTTGCATAAAACGGTTTGTAAGGAAGAGAGGCTACCCTGGTCGTGTCGTCATCACAGCCGTTGGCAACATGTCAAAGGTCCCTAGGAAGATCCTTGAAGTGGTCTCTTCCACTGGAATACGTCTTTATGACGTCTCCGACGGTTAGTATATGTATCATCCTTAATCCATCTCAAGTCTTTTAGTTTCTTATTTCCTAATGGGATTATTACTCTTGAGTTTCTTAAACAGCCCGCAAAGACCTTCTCGATCATATGATCAGCTATATTGGTATATCATATCCCCTCCAAAATATATCGTGTAGGGTGAATCACAGAGAGTATAGATAGAGTAGGGGATGATAACATTGATACATTACAGACTTCACTTATGACTTTGCTTCATTGTTATATATGACGCTTAGCACAAACTAAGTTCCTCAATGAAGTTTCTCATATTCGACTTTTCTTTGGGTGTTGAAATTTTCTCTTTATACAAGCCTCAAGAAACTGGCTTCGACTATACATAAAACAATGGGTACATCATTTGCAAGATATACAAGACTACGAAAAACACAAGGATAATACATTATTTTACGTGTCAAAACAGTAAATTTTATTCATCCTCGATACTTGTTTTGATGTTTAAAGTTAGAAATTCTAACTTAGAATCGATCTCATCAGTCTCGAGACTTCATTTCTTCTTTGGATACTCTCTTGCCAGTTGCCCCGAAAATGGTTGATCCTATTCTCACATTTGTGCTTCCCAGTTCGATCTATAAATCCCAAAAAAAAAAAAAAAAAAAAAGAGATAAACTATTTACATATTTTGAACGAAAGCTCAGAAATTTTTACTTAAATCTTGAATATCTTACAGCTAACTCAAAGTCACCAGACATCCCCATCGACAGGTCACATTGCTCCTCTGGTATTTCAAGCTCCTTACACACTTCACTTCTGCATTTTGCAAGCATCTACACATATAATAAGAATTATACGATAGCTTCTTTTAATGTCCCGTATTCCATACTATTAGAAAAACAATTCAGGTTTAATTCATATCATATAACCTTGAAATTCTCTGGGGTTGAAGTGTAATCTGCCATCCCTATTGTCATCAACCCAGAAAACTCTAGATTCGAGCAGGCTTCTTTAACGTGTTCCTACACATCCTGAGGGTTCCACGCCGAATTTAGCTGTAAGTATCAGCGAGATGACCAGGTAAGATTGCTAAAAGAAACGTGAAAATGGGAAAACATTTGAGATAGATATGAAGAAGGAAGTTTTAGATTCTTACATTCTTCGCCACTGGTATTCACTTGGACCAAGACCTTCAAGGGATTTCTTCCTAGGTTTCCAACCACACGATCAAGCATGTTTGCGATCTACGAAGCAAATGTAAACAGACAAACCCAGTCTAATTATCACAAGTATTATTCCTCAAACTTAATATGGTTTCATCTTGTCAAACTCTCAATGCAACGCTACTTGTCATCACATCCACGAATCCACGACATTTCCATCTTAATACTTAAATAAAAATTCAACAAACATTTGACCTCAGTCTATAGATTCCACTATCTGCGGTATTATTACCCAAAGATCCTGCTTTTTTTTTGTAAACGAGCACCTATATAATAATACACACATAGAATATTAACCTTCTCATCGTCAACACTTTCCACCATCACAAGATTGGGCACTCCAGCTGATCAAACAAGCAAACAAATGTATCACACTCAACACAGACTAAAATAGCTCATTTTAAAACCAGTTTATTGCCAACAAAATTGCACAATTCAAGTGTGGAGTTTTGCATCTAATTTAGTATATATCAATATAAGAAGAACGAAGTAAAGATCAAGAGACTTTGAAATGGTAAATTACTTAGCAAAGGCTTCAATTTGTTGCTCTGCAAATTCCCAATGAAATGTCACTCTATATCTTCTGGCAGCTGCAATTTGAAAATCAAATTCAGAGACTTTCGATCCAAAAAAGTTTAAATTTTCCAAGGATTCGTAGAAATTTAGCAAGCAGAAACAACCTGAGGTGAGGTGCCTTCTCAATGATTTGCTTGCACATAGTTCTTTCCAAAAGACTTATGACCAGCGCCGTAGACTTGACTAATCACAGAAACTGGTTTCGTCTTGCTCACCGCTACGACCCGTATCCGATCCGATACACGACCCGCTTTCTCCGCCGCCTGGTTTACACGCTGAAACACCGATCTCAAAGCCGCCACCGACATAGCTGATCCAGCCACGTGTTCCTATTCGTTTTCCAGATCCTTCATCGAGTGAATAAATCAATCAATCACTAGTGATCGCTTCTGGTCACAGCTTTGGACGGAGCCGCACCTAAGACGGGACATGAGCTATACGCTGCGTTTCAATGCAGCATTAGTAGCAACTTGTGTGCCGTTTAAAAAAACATGTCTACCGTTTGTTGTTTTGCGAAGAGAAAAGTGAGGCGTTTCAATTTATTTTATTATATATATATATATATATTCCTACGTGTTGTTGACTTGTTGTTGTCAATTGAAAAATAGTCATTTAAAACGACTTTATCTACCTCTACGGAATATCAAGATTCAAACCATATACACATACTCGAGTGCTCTTTTAACGGCTACGAAAAATCGGCGTGTGTATATAGCAAAATTATCATTTTAGTGTTTTGTGTTTTACAATTTAATTATCGACTTATGTGAAAGGTGTGTGTATGTATTTTAGTTATATTCTTATATGTACTGTGAATTGATACAAATTTTTAAAGACACAAATTTTACATTCCAATTGCTCACATATAATATTATTGTGTATATTAAATGTTAAAAAAACGTATACAACAAAATAGAATATTTTCTGCTGGGGGCTTCGAACTCGAAATTTCACTTATGAAAATTTATACATGTATTGTTGCTACAGCAAAACTTTTATTCGATAATGACTAAAACAAATTATTAGTTTTTCGGATAGAACAAAATATTTTTGAACAAGTTTATCCATTGGAAAAGGTCAACCAGTAAGTCGAGTGCTCTTGTAAAAGTTTGTTGAGTTTTATCAATAGCTGTTGAGATACTGAAATTAAATATAGCAACGAAAATATTGATATGTGAGAAAATGAAAGGATGAGTTGTTGGATGCTTTTCACTTACCACTAAATTCAACCACATTATATATATATATATACTTCTTTCATCCATTTATAAGTTCTCAAATTTTAATGAAAACATGGTTAATCTACTGTTCAAAAACAATAGCAAGGGACATGTTGCTAATTGGATAAACTTCGGCAATATTTTTCATTATCTGAATAAAAAAAATAAGTAGAGAGCGATAGATTTGCTGGGTTTGTATAATTAAAATTTATGCTATATCGAGATAATTTTTTGTCATTGGTGTTTCACTCAACGACTCCACACAATAAACGTTTAACTAGAAAAAATGCGTTTTCGAGTCGCTCAACTTAATTGGCGTGTGTCTAAAATGAGGAGGCAAGTGTGTTTTCATCAAGAGGAAAGGGCATCGGTCCCTCCAAAAAAAGAAGTGGTCCGGTCTCACCAATACAAATTCCGCTTGAGATAAATTAATTTACCTGCTTTAGTATCTGGTCGGTGAAGAAATACAAATTCTAATTTATAATCCCTTGGACTTTCATATAAATAAATAAATATATAATATATATAGTCCTTTTAGTACTTGTAGCATTTTTAAACATGTTCTCGGATATCTTTAAGGGTCCCTATCTTAATGCTTTTTGATCCTATCTACATTTTAAGAAAGCAACTAAAAGTCTAAAATTGACTTGCAACATGAATAGCACTAGCTATGAATTGCAGAAACCATGTTACAATCGTATATATTATAATTGTATACGTTTAATCTGTAATAGTTCTTTTTGTTGTTGTACTAGTTACTGCAAAATCTAAACAGTTAGTGAACTGCATGCCGCTAAGAAAGAAAAAAAAAACTGTCTACAACCCCTTTTTACAGAAGTAAAAATAGATTAATATGAATATATGTTTTTTTTTTCGCTACAGAACTTCGAAACAGAATTTCAGAAAAAACAAAAAAAAAGTCTAACGAGTGTGGTAGTAGTATACGCTACAACCTAAATTTCTGCCGTATATATTTGATTGATGTGCAGCTGTTTAAATACGAATATCATATTCATCAAGTTTTACTTATCAAGGGTCAATGCCTACTTGAGTTGTCTTGTAACGATTTTTAGTCAAGTTTGAACAGAGATTCAAGCTCCGGTATTATCGCGAAGAGGAAATCATAATCTAGTTTGTTTTAATGATATTCTCAGTACTAACGTACCATTGATGGCAAAATATAGTTACTTGTTGTTTATAAAAATTAGTCGACAAATCTTTGGAGCTTTTTAAATGAACTGATTGGTTGTTAGGGAATGATGATCAAGACGTTCACTAAAAGAGGCGATCAAGACGTTACAATGCTAGTTGGAAGTGACTTGGAATAACTTTTATCTAACAGTATTATTTCTTTATTTATTTCCTAGATAATAAACTTGGATATCTCATGGGTTGATTCTTTGCAAAATGTCCAAGTATGTTGATACTAAATCACAATAACATATTTATTTCGAGATGCTATATGTGTTATTCTGATTTCCAAATGATAAAATGAATTTCATGTGTTCCACTTTTGTTCTGCCTAATTTAGAAATTTATTGATTTTTTTTTCTACGAGAGCCTAACTCGTTTACGCTGCAAATGTATAAACCCTTCGAATTTGACCACTCCACTAAAAGAGTCTTAAAAAGTCAAATACTTTTCTTCTTCGACCTAATTTTTGTTAAACTTCTCCGTTGACATATGCATCATTCTCTCGTATATAAGTACCACTCACGACCTTCGTTACTCTTCATCTAAATATATTCACAGACACACGCCAACACTTTTTTGCTGCCAAAAATTTTGTTTGCTATTTCTCTCCTTGAATCTCATAAAAGAAGACAAAACAAGAAGAATGGATACATTCAAAATATCCCATTTCGTTGCGGTGCTCATAATGGTCTTAGCCATTGCTATAACACTTAGCGAATCACCAAGGGTTGAAGCGAAGTGTGACCACAAATATGATCGGGGGATACCCGCTACAACATGGAGAAAAGATTGGAGCCGTACAAGTGCAATGACATGTAACAAAAGACCCAGTGTATGTCGTCTGAAAGGCAGTCCAGGTCGTAACTGTTGCCGTAACAGGTGCGTGGACCTTAGAACCGACAGATTGAGTTGCGGAAGATGTGGAAACCGCTGTCGATACTCGGAGATTTGTTGCAACGGATATTGTGTAAACCCAATGTTTGATAAGAGACATTGCGGAGGTTGCTTTAAGAAGTGCAACAAAGGGAGATCGTGTGCCTATGGGATGTGCAACTATGCTTAAAGAATTTTTGTTTTTTTTTTTTGTTGTATAAAGGTTACTAAGAAAAAATTTAATTTGTTGGTTTCAATTTAATTTGTTGGTTTCAATTTAATTTGTTGGCTTCAATAAGAGTTGACAGAAAATATCTTGTAAAAGATTGGAATCATTACTGTATTGTGTAATTTATATGCCCAAGTGGCATATAACAATCCAATGTGGTAAATATTGAATAGAGTTTTACTTTCTTATATTGTATAGTTTTATTTATTATTATATTTTAAAAATGTTAAATTTTTATTACTAGCTGAAATTTAAGTAAAACAATCTATAAAAAAAAAACTTCCCCACAATATGATAGGAATATTTTGTCAAAGACAAAAATGATAGGAATTACCAAAATGTACGGACTAGACCGAAGTTGACTTTCATGCCTAGAATATAAAGTGATGCCATTTGCCGTCTCGGATAGTTTATTTTTTTGGGTCAACTATATATACATTTCACTCGTTTTGAGTCGTATTTCAAATATAACCGCATTACATTAAACAAGTTGAAGCATTTATCATTAAATAGGCATTTATCTATCAATTAAATCTGATATTTGGCACCATGTTGTATGCGTCGGCTGCAGATACCATGCATGTCAAAATGCAGTGTTTTGTGTACCAAACTCGCTTACCATAGACATTTTTTTATATATAAATTGTTTTGCTAACCATAGACTTGTGATTATGTTTATTAAAAAATGATCAATAAGTTTTCTCTAAACTTTAAATATATTCTTATCTATAAACTGATTATATAGATCCATAATTTTGATAGATTATTAAATAAATTAAAAACGAATTCCAAAGTCAACCCAACCCATCGTCATCTCAAGTGCAACCACGGCTATATATATAGGAGCATCTATCAAAATATGTATTTGTATAACAAAATAGTTTCATTTCATTAGTCAGCGCCATCCGTGTGTTCGGCCTTTTCATGTTTCACACACATAACATACATAATATCATAAACTTAAAGGCAATCAATTGCTACTAAAATAATGTTTCTTCTTTTTGGTACTGGCTTAAAACATGGGTTTTACTCTTTCTTATGTTTATGAAACTCAATACTTCTGAAATATTATTTGTTATTTTTTTTCTTCTACAAAGCTAATTTTATAAATTTATTTATTTTAACATAAAATTTTGTCCCCATTAAATATATTTATGGATCAACCAAGTTATGTGAAAATGTAATCAAATTACACATTAAGTAGATCAATATGCTAACTAACTAATATATATGCACTAGACTATTATTATTATAGTCAGACATTAGTGAACTTAATTTGTTTTTTTTTTTAATATATTATTAGGTAATAGATGCTAAGAATTCCAAAGATTCAATCTGCAAGACATACTCGAAAAAGATTCAAAAAGTGAAATCGAAGAAGATATTTTCTTTGAGGATGGAGAAAGTAATGACATGTACTGTATTATAAATGAATACGTGATTAAGCATGTGTTTGTAAAATTAATGAGCTGAAATACTTGCAAAATAGGTAAAGAGGATAAAGTTATATAGATACCCAGTGATTTTGACCAATGGGTGTGGCAAAATAATAATTTTGATACGTGTGTTGGGATCTTGCGGGTATTCAGGGCTGACCTTGAGAATTAGAAGACCACAAGCCCAATATCCAAATGTGTTCTTTTAATATTATTATATTTAAATGAAAACAGATGATATGTCCTTATATGTACACCATAGATACTGTATATATATATATATATTATCGATGTAACGGCTCTAGGTGGTGCCCAGAGATGGAGTTATTAAGACATGTATGGTTACTTGGGGGTGAACTGCTCGGGGATCATTGTGAGAAATAGACATCTCACAAAGATGTTGGAGGAAAACGTTGATATTTGGGCTTCCAATAGGCCCATTATAAACACAACATTGGTCATCATCATCATCATCATCTGAGATAAAACATTTATTTTTAAAATGGGCTTGTCATTGCAAAGGTTCAATTTAAGCCATCTCAAAATCAACGGCTCATAAATGAGAAGAGTACATAATCTACTCTTATGTTCGTAGGTACGAGATTATTCGCTAAATTTAAAGCTTGATACGTTAGACCTTCCTATCCATTCGTCAGCGATGAAATCCCTATCGTTCATTATTTAGATCGAACGGCCAATATCGAAAGATTAGCCAACACGAAATCTCTTTTTCTTTTGACGGGGATTATACAGTGGGTCCCGCTGTAATTGTCATTAATTGACAGTTGTGTTAATTTAGCATATCTCTCGTCACAGTCATCTTTCTTCCATAAATGTAACCATTTCTTCTCGTTTTTTACTTCAATCCTCATTTTCCTGAGAATCTGGTACTTAGCTTCGGTGAGCTCTCTTATTAAATCTATCGACCCTTCAATATCTTGTCGTCGTCGATTCTCTTCTAATTTTAGTTTATTGTCCTTAATACTCTTAGATTTTTATTTATATACTTTTTTTTAGCAGAAGTTAGGTAAGGGGTTTGTTTCCGATTTTTCATGTTCTTCATATGTGAATCTTTGTAGTACAATTTTTGTATGATCTAATTAGTATATTCGCTTAGATTTTGTGTTTTTTTATCCCGCGATTTGTGTTTTGTTCGTCGCTAATCACTATTCACTAGTCGTTGTGTTTTAAATTTTGCTTGAGGCGTTTGAGTTAAGTTTGATTATCTAATTCTACTGTTTGAATGTTTCTCGATTATAGTGATGATCGTGTTTTATACTCTGATTGTTGCGTGATCGATCTGTAGTGTCTTATGAATAATTATGTTGCATGTGAGTTTTAATACAGTTGAATTTTTTTGTTCCTAACTCTTATTTGATTGGAGAGGTTTTAGATTTTTGGGAGCGGATGTTGCTTTATGATTTCGTTCTTGCATTTGATGAGAAATAAAGTGAATATGGAATGAACAATAATTCTTTACAAAATAATTTGAAATTAAATTCTGTTATCTGGTGTTTATAATCAGGTGGTATTTGTTTCTTGGTATTTAATGATGTATTAGCTAGGTTTCATTTACGTTTTACTCTTGTCGAAGAGATGTTAATAGCCTTCCTTTGTCAAACCAAATAGTGTTGATTTCAAGGTCTTATAGCAAAAGAAAGGTCTTTATCATTTGCAAAGTCTGAGAGTTTTCACTTTTATTTATTTCGTTCACGATAGTGCTTGGTGGCTGTTTTAGGCAGACCAAGTTAACTAACAATTGTTCTATTTTTTTTGCGTGTAGCCTTGTCCATTTTCTATTTTTAGTCACTTAGACCTTTTACAGTTAATTTATTTTAAATATGAACAATTGTGTTATATATTATTAGCTGGCTTGTCTGGTTTTTTGCTTGATGGCTGCCTGATTCTAACTTTCTTTGTTTTATGTTTTTGGTGTCAATGAATAGGTAAAATGGAAATATATTCTCGAACGGTTGCTGTTTCACTCGTGTCATTCCTGCTGTTTTTTTCTGCTTTCTCTGAGCGCAATGATGGGACCTTTAGAGTTGGTCTTAAGAAACTCAAGTTGGATCTCAAAAACAGGCTTGCAGCACGAGCTGGTTCTAAGCAAGAAAATCACCTGAGAGCTTACAGTCTTGGAAATTCTGGAGATGCTGACATTGTTGTGCTCAAGAATTATTTAGATGCTCAGTACTACGGTGAGATCGCTATTGGTACTCCACCTCAGAAGTTCACTGTGGTTTTTGACACTGGAAGCTCTAACCTCTGGGTGCCATCATCAAAATGCTATTTCTCAGTAAGCAATATCTGGTCTATCTGCTAGCTATGTTCGAGATACTTTTGAGAAGAAACTAAAGTTGCTCTGTCCCTTGTGTAGATTGCATGTCTCATCCATCCCAAATACAAGTCGTCACGTTCAAGCACATATAAGAAGAATGGTTTGTTATCTCTCTATAGACATTATGCATCTTGAATTAGTTTTCCCGTTTTCTGGGATACGCTTCATTGTTGTCTTATTGCTTAGCATGTGAATTCCCCTGTTGGTACTTTACTGTTCACTTTAGCCTCTAGACTACACTTTAATATGCGTAAAATCTTTGTAAACATTGTTAAAGGATGCAATATCACTGCTGGTGTGAGCTGTGAAATTATAGCTATTCTTCATTTTCAATGCAGGAAAATCTGCTGCAATTCATTACGGAACTGGTGCAATTTCTGGGTTTTTTAGCAATGATGCCGTCACAGTTGGTGATTTAGTTGTCAAGAATCAGGTAAAACTATCTATCCTGCTTAACACTCTTACCATATCTATGTGCTACATCATTGACCTTCCTTCTGAATGGTCTATCTCATCAGGAGTTTATCGAGGCAACTAAGGAGCCTGGTATAACATTTGTTCTAGCTAAATTTGACGGTATCCTTGGTCTTGGATTTGAAGAGATATCTGTTGGAAAGGCCGCTCCTGTTTGGTATGCCTGCACTTTCTTCTCTTAATTGGATTGAGTTTACTACATTCCTGCAGTGTAAGTCTCATGCCAAGATTTTTTTTTTTTTTTACCAGGTACAACATGCTTAAGCAAGGTCTTATCAAGGAGCCAGTGTTTTCGTTTTGGCTTAACCGCAACGCAGAGGATGAAGAAGGTGGCGAACTTGTATTTGGAGGTGTTGATCCAAATCATTTCACGGGAGAACATACATATGTCCCTGTGACACAAAAGGGTTACTGGCAGGTTTGTTATATACATCACTTTTATGTCTGTTTCTCGTAAACGTTTTTCAGTGACGGTCTAACTCAAAATCTACTTTATACTTATGTAATAGTTTGACATGGGTGATGTTCTCATTGGCGGTGCACCCACTGGTATGTGTTAACATTGATATGCCTTGGTTTTGTTTTTATATAATATAAATAGTTGTTCCTAACAAATTTGAAAAGGTTCTGAGATTTATGTTTGCTGGTGACATCTGTTTCTAAAGTTTGAGTAACTGTTGTACAGGGTTTTGCGAAAGTGGCTGTTCTGCGATAGCAGATTCTGGAACATCTTTGCTTGCTGGTCCAACGGTAAGAAAGAATCCAGGGGGATATAGCTTATAAAATTGTGGTTTTCTAAGAGTAGTATTTGTAGTAATACTCCTATTTTTGTGTAGACTGTAATCACCATGATAAACCATGCTATTGGAGCAGCAGGAATTGTTAGCCAGCAGTGCAAGACTGTTGTGGATCAATATGGACAGATTATTTTGGATTTACTTTTGTCTGAGGCAAGTATGCTTAATATTGAACTAGCTATAACGTCCGTGAAAAATCAAATGTTTCTGACTTACTTGAAATCAAATGTTTCTGACTTACTTTCCCCTTCCCTGTTGTAGGCCCAGCCGAAGAAAATCTGCTCGCAGATTGGTCTGTGCACTTTCAATGGTAACCATGGTGTCAGGTAAAGTTTCAATGGTTTCATTAATGTTACTAGGAGTTTATAATATCTACATGTTGCTGTTAAAGTCCAAGATTTTCATCTTGGAATGATTTATTTCTCTTCGAGATGTGTTCTTATCTAACATGATTCTTTATCTTTCATCTTTTAGTATGGGCATTGCATTGGTGGTGGACAAGGAAAACGCCAAATTGTATGATGGTGTTGGAGATGCTGCGTGTTCTGCATGTGAGATGGCAGTTGTGTGGATACAGAGCCAGTTGAGGCAGAACATGACTCAAGATCGCATATTGAACTACATCAACGAGGTAAAACAACATCAAGTGTCCATTAAACTACTTTTGGTCAAACAGAGTTGAATCATTCTTGTACTTATCCTGTATGTTGGTTTTCTATTGTTCAACAGCTATGTGAGCGTCTTCCCAGCCCAATGGGAGAATCTGCAGTGGACTGTGCACAACTCTCAACAATGCCTACAGTTTCACTCACCATTGGAGGCAAAGTCTTTGATCTTGCTCCAGAGGAGGTATGATTTAGAACAGGCTTTCATATTTTGTAGCGAGTATTATCCTGTCTGCTAATCTCTGTGCTGTTGGAATGGTGTGAGCAGTATGTTCTGAAGGTTGGTGAGGGGCCTGTGGCACAGTGCATCAGTGGATTTATCGCACTCGACGTTGCTCCACCTCGTGGACCTCTCTGGTAAACCCTTGTTTCTACACTGCAGCAGAATTTATCCTTTCTTTCATTCTCTCTCTAAACTGAAGCCCGGTGGTAAAATTGTGACAGGATCTTGGGAGATGTGTTCATGGGCAAATACCACACCGTGTTTGACTTCGGTAAAGAACGGGTCGGCTTTGCAGAAGCTGTGTAAACATTGTTGGGTTGGTTTCGGCTATGGCTTTAGTGTGAACAATCTGTGTTTTAAGTGTTGTTTGTCTGTTTTCTGGATTTGAAAGACTTTGAGTCGTAGTAGAAAATGGTGGCATAGCTCCTTTTTATGTATAATGGTTTTCTAATGAAAAAAATGGCCTTTGTAGTTTTGAAGGCATTGGCTTTGTAAATACCTTCTCCTTCTAAGCAAGTTCGATGGTGAAAAGTGAAAACTTTAATAAAAGTCTGCCCTCCTTTTGTTTATGATTTCAAACTGTCTTGCGTATTTGGTAACAACGTATTTTTCGCAAAAGCTGGAACATATAACTTCATAGCACAGACTTGTCACAGTGATAAAAGTGAGAATGACTTGTCACAATGATAAAAGTGAGAATGGCTCTATATGCAACCAGTCACTGAACTTGTGAGAAATTGGTTGCGAAATGGAGTTTCCTAGGGTAGAATCGATCATTTCTACATTAGCTAACATCGGGCTAACGATCTATTTCCCCACGAGAATATCATATACGATCATTTAGAGCTCAAACTAAGAGCTATTTGTATATATCTACCAATAAACTATGCCAAATCTAATTCCACACAAATTAAAAATTTTATATCTATGATCCCATCATTTATAAAGTTCGAAATCAAGATTCACATTGACCATATTGACTTTGGTTTATTTTTGGTTTACGAAATCGAGATAATATTTAACCAATTAAACCTATTTGTAAACCGAATTAAAACCCGAATAGAGACTAAAACCGGATTACAACCCGATTATAATTACACCCCAATCAACTCACCCATTAACCCATTCATGAAAAATCCCCAAATCAAAATCGAAACCCTAGAAACCCAGAATCGAAAATCAAGGAAAATCGAAACCATAGATATTGAAGTTGTAAGCTTTGATGGCGTTAGTTGCTAGCGATGGAGTAAACTTCGACGAAGAAGAATTGGAACGAGATGAGCTGTTCATCGACTCCACTGTTCGCAGTTATAGAAGTGAATCTGAGATTGAGCATGATATCTATCCGGAGAGTGATGAAGATGAACCAGGAGCTAAAACAGAGAGAGTACACGTACATATCAGACGTGGTGATGGAAATTTGTACTCGAAGCAAACATTCTTCAATAGCGTAGCTTTCAAGGAGTGTGTACTGGATTATGCTCTAAAAACAGGCCGAATATCTCTCAGTACAGGTATGATAAGGACAAGATAGGTTTTGAGTGTCTAGGTTGTAATGCTTATATGATAATTATGATTAAACAAAACCACAAAGTTTACACTACATAACACATAAGTCATCAAACATAAGTAATCAAATACCAAGTTTACATAAAACATAAGGATGCCCAAACATAAGTCATAACAAGAGTAATCAACCTAGTAGTTTACTAGCTCCAACCATCATCATGCATCCAATGACAACAACCATTATCATCTTTTTCATATGTTTTGATGATTCTTCCATCATATTTTCAACTTGCTCTAATATATTCTTCTCCAACTTCTTCTCTATCCTATCATACCCAAACTTCTCAAACTCATCTCTCTGTTTTGCAACTTCTTCCTCGAGTTTCAAATTCTTAATTTTTAGTACCTCAATCTCGTTTAACAAAGCCTCATCAACCCACTTGAAAATGTGATTATCATTCTCCAGCTACATGAAACATTTATAACATTAAGCTAACATTAAAAATCCTAAAATAGTATTACATATGCTAACCCAGATTTTTTCAAAAAAATTCAAAAATTACCTTCTGGTTTGCAGCCAACTGACAACGAAAGTAACGGCGGCAAGGATTGGCGGCAGATTTTGACATTAAAGAAAGAACAGGTTCTCCACACCAACAAATCTTCGGCACTCCCAAAACTCGCCCTCTTCGTCCACTCGAAGAACCAGTCGAAATTTCAGACACATTACTCATGCCTAGATTCAAACCAAACACAAGAATCAGACAACCAATTTGCAAACAGAAGAACCATCTACATTAAGAAAAACCAGAAATTTAAGAACTAAAGAACAAAACTATAATCACATTGATAACCCCGATAAATTGAGGTAAATCACAAAAAAAAACAATGAAATTGTAAACTAAACAAACACTCACTATCGATTTCGAATTTCCAAGAACAATAAGTACTTGATTTGAGATTTAGGAATTTAGGGTTCGTATGTATTTGAAATTGGGGATTTTTTAGAGTTGACAATAAATTGCAGGTTTATCGGGTAGCAACAAGTTGGGTCGGATTTTATCGGTCGAATTAGTTGGTTTAAATTGAATTGGTTATGGGTTTCGGTTTGGTCTGGATTTTTGTGTGGTTTTTTATCGGGTTTGATAGTAACTCGGTAGATGGGATCATAGATATAAAACTTTCAATTTGTGTGGAATTAGATTTGGCATAGTTTATTGGTAGGTATATACAAATAACTCTTAGTTTGAGCTCTAAATGATCGTATATGCTACTTCTCATGGAGAAATAGATAGTTAGCCCACTAACACCCAAAGAAGAAGCAAACCTATATTTGTATTGTATTCTCTTTCCCCCATCACCTTCCATGTTAACAAGATGTAGTAACACCAAACCCCACACTCACAAACTCGAAAACAAATCTATTCAAACGGCATATCACAAAGAAGTTAAAATTGTTGGAGAAGAGTCTCAAGTATTCTTTTTGATGCTTGACCGCGATATTTTTGAATCCACAGTGTGCAATTGGTTTCTAAGATCCTGGTTTTCCTCAAGCAACCGGTTAAACTCAATAAGAAACCCTTCAGATTGCTTTTGTAGAGCTACTGCACTGGTTTTTTCGGTATGAATTTCTTTGGCTTTTGCCTGAAGCTCAGACGCCAGCTGTTGTTGCCTTTTCTGAATCGAACTTATTTCTTCTTTCAAGTTTTTAACTTCATCTAAAGCTCTGGCCTTTCCACCTTCCAATCCTGCTCCTTCCTTCTTTATAACTTCCATGGTCTTCCTTCTTATCCGTAATTCTCTCATGTAATGATGCAGTCTGTCTATCATTAGCCCAAGGAAAAGAAAACCACCTGCAAGAAACACACAGCTAATGTTTTACCAAAGACTGAAGAGAAACTTGGAAGAGAAAGAGCTAAACAATCACACTAG
Source organism: Nasturtium officinale (assembly GCA_963854855.1). Taxonomy (NCBI): domain Eukaryota; kingdom Viridiplantae; phylum Streptophyta; class Magnoliopsida; order Brassicales; family Brassicaceae; genus Nasturtium; species Nasturtium officinale. The sequence goes on along the minus strand of OY978501.1, from coordinate 3,293,845 downwards.
CAAGTAAGCTTTACCAAAACAGAAGCCTCGAATTGAAATATGAAAAGCTAATGTGACTGGACTATATGGATCCTTCCACAGCTAAATTGATTGAAGTAAGTAGAATCTAAGGAGGTAAAGCACTGATACATTGAAAATTCAAGAGCTAAAGCATCACACTAGAGCTACTCCAACGAAAACTATCAACATAGGAGTAAGATCGAGCACAGTGATCATAAACATTTCAAGAGATTGCAACCTCCACAACATAGTTTCTAAAACAATCTATGGATCTCCAATTCTGTATTAGTGATTGAAAAAAAAAAACGGATCCAATAGGAGAAAATGACGAGCTTACCCATAAGAGTGGACTCAAGAAGATGCTTAGCCATGATAACCTCATCTGTAGGGTTCATTGTTCCGTCCTCGAGCCATCGCTTCTGGATCGCCATAATATTGTACACGCTCGCCACCAGAAGCACAATAACCGTCGCTGAAATTGTTTGAATCACCACCGGTCCACGGCCACGCTTGGCACGATCTAAGCTCATTATCAACAGCTTCCTAATCGGAGTCTTAAAGGAAAGCGCCATTATCACAACGACCTCGAAGAGTACAACAGCGAATAGTAAGTGCTGCATCGTATTTAGATCTCAGAATCTTGAATGTGATAGTCTAGCTTTTTAAAATTTCTCCGAGCTATCAAATATTCAGCGATCGAGAAAATACGAACAAGGAATGTTGAAGTCGTGAGGAGGACTCGAAATAAGCTGTGAAAAACCACTTGCTTTTAAACTTTTGCAAATTTATTCTTGTCATCCCTATAGTTTATAATAGTTTCGAAATAGAGAAGGAATTAGTGAATTTATATTTTTTAATCCAACCAATTCCTTCAAAAAATTAAGAAAACCCTGAAAATGTTTTTCTCTGAGGAAGACGATGAAGTGGTCGATCGTCAAGAGAATCCCTATCTGTGGAGGTCCATTCACTTCTATGGTATTCATATCGAAAAACCACTTCTCCTTACGCGATTTATGTTTCGTTCCATTTGATGATTCGCTCTCTCTCATATTTGACTGCTCACTGTCAACGATTGGTTCGATACAGATATGAAATTGGATAAATTAGATTCTCATTTTTAATTGATAGATGATTCAAACTGATTCTTTGAGTTTTCTGTATATTTACACTGCAGAAACATATGGTGATAGCTCCGGCTGATTTGAGCTGGACCTGTTCGTTCTCCAGTATACATTATTTGATAAACACAGGAGAAGAAGAGAAAGAACAGAGTTTGAAAAAGATGGTTAACCATAGTGAAAGTGGTTCGAAGATGATCAGCAAAATCGATTATACAAATCTTGCTAACAAGTATATAAAAGATGGAAATGTCTCTGCTGCATATGACTTGTTGCAGTCCTTACAAGACAAGAACATATCCTTGCCTATTTCGGTTTTCAACAACCTTCTTGCAGCAGTGTCTGAGCATAAGGATGTGAAGCTTTCTTGCAGAATTTTCAGAGAGCTTTTGGTCACGGCCGGTAAGGAACCACTGAGTTCAGATTGTTATCTCAACTTAGCTAGAGCTTTCATTAACACGGATGATTGCACGCATTTGTCGAGTCTTCTCAAAGAAATATCAGAGTCTTCTGCTCCATGTAGTTTAGTAGTAATAAACAGAATCATCCTTGCATTTGGTGAATCTAGACAGATCAATGAGGTCCTTATGATTCTTAAGCAGATGAAGGAGTGGGAATGTAAACCAGATGTAGTCACATACAACTCGGTTTTGGATATCTTGGGTCGAGCTGGTCTAGTAAACGAGATGCTCGGGGTATTGTCATCGATGAAGGAAGACTGTGATGTATCACTAAACATCATTACATACAACACGGTGTTAAATGGGATGAGGAAAGCTTGTAGATTTGATATGTGCTTGGTGTTATACAATGAAATGATTGAGAATGGTATTGAACCGGATGTGCTTAGTTATACTGCAGTGATAGATAGTTTGGGTCGATCAGGGAACATAAAGGAATCGTTGAGGCTTTTCGATGAGATGAAACAAAGAGAGATTCGACCATCGGTTTATGTCTACCGAGTATTAATCGATTGTCTGAAGAAGTCTGGAGATTTTCAGAGGGCAGTTCAGCTTTCAGATGAGTTGAAGAACAGTTCCTCATTAGAATTGGCAGGTCCACAAGATTTCAAGAGGCACTTAAGATCACGTAGACGTTAAAATTTACCTGTTTAAACTGTTTTGATTCCGATAGGAATTTGTATAACTGTATGATATTATCAAATGGAATTCGTTTTGGTTTAGTTTTAGTTTATTTTTGATTTGACGAAACCCGAGAAAATGAAAATGAAGTTTTGAAGAGTTTGATAATATGACCAGTCTCATAAAAGTCAGCATACTACAGAAGTACAAAATGTGTCAAAGTTTCTCTTTGAAAGAAAGAAGATATTTTGGGCGCCGGAATCTGAGATTTAAGCCAGCGGTGGGGGAGGTCGATATATGTCCCGAGAAGTTTGCTAAATTACGAAAATAGCCTTATGTTCCTCTTTTCTTACCACAGCTTGTTCTTGACCCAGAAAAGGAGGAACACAACCCCCAACACGATTGCAACTGGTGCCCATTTCCTGATCAATGCCTGGTTTACCAAATTCAATGTTTCAGAACAAAATTCAAATATATGTGCTATAATAATCTATACATGGAAGAACAACAGAGACATCTCATAAAATTGCATTGTGTAATGTGTAGGAATTATACAATCAAACTCACCTGACGGTTCAAATCTTTAGCCTTGTCAGCATATATACGGGATTCAGATGTTAAGCGGCTCGACATCTCGCTCACCTCTGCATTAATAATAAGAGAAGGAAACGGTACATGATGAGCATATTGCTGTGCTGATTATAACATGTGCAGAACTAGTGATTCCAATTCACTCTATTCTAAAAGCGTAATGATTGACCACATGAGAAGGAATAGATGGGGCTTACGGTCCAGCTTTTCTCCAACACCTAGGACTTCCTGCACATTCCGCGTCATTATTTGATGGACCTCATAGAGTTCATCATTCAACTTGGCGATATTTCGTTGAGTGCGAGTGTCTTGGTATAGTTTCTTGGTTTTCTGTATGAAGGTATCTTCAAAAAAAAAAAAAACAATGGGTTAAGAAGAGAGAAAAACCCGAAAGGATTATGTTTCCAAGATACTGCTGTGCTGAATAAAGAAGAGAATCTATGCCAAACATACCAAATTTAATAAAGGCATAAGGTCGAGCAGCTGTTTCAATGTGAGGCCCATTGACACGTTCAAATTCATTCTTGAGATCTTCCAGGTATTGGAAAGCGAGTTTCTTAGGGTAAGAGCGGTCACACATTGTCAGGTAGCAAACACGTCCTTCTATGATGTAACTAAAGTTTTCTGGTCAAGGAAGCATAGATATTTGAAAGTTTCTTTCACCTTAGTTCCGAGTTAATAGATGTAAAAGGCGGTATGAATATCACATATGTCGAAACATCAATATGAAATCTATCAATCAACAAAATATTGCCAGCATACATGAAGTAAAAAGAAATGACTAAAAAAACAGATGTTAAGGATACTGGAAAATATAGGGGCCAGTTTCAACAGACATTCTTGACGCCTCATTTTGGCCTCTGGAAAGATTCTTAAAGAGAGCCTTGACCTGTTGCTTATACATATCTGAATCTGGTAAGTCACGTCCATCATCGAGCCCCTCAGCTAGAGGCAACCCATCAGTAACACGAGCTATCAAAGTCATTTTCACCATCTTTGCTTTCTTTGTTCCTTGTCCAATAACAATACTACTGCAGTTATCATAAATTCCCAAACAAAAATATGAATCATGCAACTCACCAGAATCAAAATCCAGTCTTTATTATCTAGACTCTAGATGTAAGGCAGGCATGGCTAAGACGAAGACTTTATAAGAAGACATAAAAGAGAAAGAAAATGAAAAATGAACAATGAGAGTTCGAGGTAGATTTATCTCTATTTGCAATTCAGACATTATATATGATGCATCATCCAAACATGAGATGCAAATTTAGCGGATAACATCAACCTCAAAGTAACTCTTAACTTAACATCATCACATCAACATTAAAAAGCTTCCGATTTCCACCAAGATATCATCATAAAACCAATCTGAAACAATCACATAGAGCTTAGAATCCAAAATACATCACAATTTTCCTCATATTCTGCATTCGTAATCTATGTTTGACAACCGAGAAGATTCAATTCGAAAGAAATCAAAGATCTAATAACAAAACCCATCAAAAATATCAAACGAACAATGATCCAAAGAGTTAAAAACACAGAAACATCTTCATGATATCCCAAAGTTCCGATCCCAAATGGAAGCAAATCTCATAATTATTTTTTATAGCAAAATTGGATAAAATTCTCATTGCTGTAGAGATATATAACACAGAAAATTACACATGAAGATGGATTTTAACAAAAAAACCTGATAGGAGCAGTAAAATGGTTATTCTTCTTGATTCAAAGATCTGAGAAGCAGGGGAAGACGATGATCCAAGAAAAGACAAGTAATTTGTTTTTTTTTTTTAAATAAAGGGTTTATCAATTGGGGGCTGAATTAATTATTATTTTTCTTTTTTTGGTCATTCGAAATACAAATTTATGACGATCTACGTTCTGCGATTACCATTCACCAGGCCTCATTTGATTGGGCTTGTGACGCGTTTTGGTGACATGTCTTGCCAACGTGGCGTGTTTGATTTAGCCTCACGAACGCTAATATCTGCGTTAGGAACGTTTTTGCGTTTTGAAACTGGATCGAACCGGTAATATCTTCTCCTTTTTTTCATGACTGTTGAGAACCGTAAAGAATCGGCTAAAACCGCCGGTTCATGAAACATACTTAAATCTCCCTTCTTCTCTGACGAGCCTCTCTTCTCTCTTCTCTGCTCAAACTCACAAATCTTCAGCTTGTCACCAATCTCTAGTCTCTAGTCTCTTTCAGATGAGATATCAAAGTGTAATATTTGTTTATTTTGTTTGATTCATCTCCCATTTCTGTTCAAGTTCGATTTCTATCCAAGTATAATTTAATTTAATTCTGTTCTAGTTTGGCAAAGAGAGGTCTTTATATTTTTGAAGACGAGAGCTCGTGATCAAGCCATGGAATCAAACTCGAAATCCGGAAAAGAAACCATCTTGATCAAATACGCCATCTTCTCAAGACTCTTAGTTCTGTTCTTGACTATTTTATGGCGGAGCTTACTCCAACCGTACGATACATCAGCTGCACTCAATCCACCTTGCTTGTATCACAAAGACGTCGACACCGAAGATTCTTTTCCACTCTTTGTAGCCAATTCAACAATCTCGAAGACCCTTGAAAATAGCATTGTCTGGGACAGCGTGTATTTTGTCGGAATCACAGAGTGTGGATATGAGTATGAGCAGACTTACGCCTTCTTGCCTCTGCTTCCTTTCTTCATCTCGCTTCTCGCTCGTTCAGGTTTTTCGTTGCGCACTTGATTCTCTATGTTTCTTGTATCATTTCCTTAGTTTCTGATTCTTTTTGGATTCAGTTTTTGCGCCTTTGGTTCCATTGATTGGTCTTCGAGCTGTGATGGTGTTGTCTGGTTACATTGTCAGCAACTTGGCCTTCATATTTGCTGCTATCTATCTATTCAGGTACTTCGTCTTTGACATTCATCCAAAATCGATCATTTTGTCTGTAAATAAGTGAAAAACATGAGTCTTTTGAGCTCTACACAACTTGAGTTCCTTTTAGTTCTGTGAGTATATTAGTAACTGATGGTGTTTGTTATTCTCGATATAGAAGTCTCTTACACCAGTCGTTGCTAACAGGGTTTCAGTTATTATATTGAAGGACACTGAAGCATCATTCAGAGCTTCAATTATCTTCTGTTTCAATCCGGCGTCTATATTCTATTCGTCAATGTAATTTATTGATCTAATACATTCATTTACCGAAAGTGAGAATTTTCAATCTTATCAGAATAGTAACTAACTTTCCATGTGGCTTCCAGATATTCAGAAAGTCTATATGCTCTTTTCTCTATAGGAGGAGTGTATCACTTGCTATCTGATGCCAGCAATGTAGCCGTGCTCTGGTTTTCACTCTCTGGCTGTGCAAGGTCTAATGGAGTTCTTAATGCTGGTTATATCTGTTTCCAGACGATGCATCAAGCATATGAAGCTTTATATCAGAAAAGGCGTGTTTATGTGAGTTATACATATTTCATTCGTCTCAGAAATTATGACTGCTATTCAAACACCTGATTTTGTTGTTTGAATGCTTAATCCGGATCAGTCTATTTCCTACATATTAGATCCTTCTAGAAGATAGAAAAGGAAAAACTTGAACAATCCTTTTAGTTACAATCCCACTTTACCGTCTGTTCATAGGCTCTTTAGTTGAAGGCTGCAGTGGAAGAGTTTCTTAATTTAATCTCTCAAATTTTAGCTGCTTGGTTTATCATCTAATCTCTGAATGGTTAAAGCCCCTCTCTTTAGCTCGCTGTCAACTCTTTAACAGTATGGTAGCCATAATGATTTGTCTCTCCTCTCAGTTGGCTATGCAGGTTTTGGTAGCTGGATTTCTTAGATGTGTATGCATTTGTCTTCCTTTTTTCGCATATCAAGCATATGGATACTATAATATATGCCATGTACATACACTTAATGAAATGAGGCCTTGGTGCAAAGGAAGGATACCTTTGTTGTACAGCTTCATACAAAGTCATTATTGGTAAGTACTTTGAACAATAATCTTTATCTTGTTCTTGCAAGATTTCTTTCTTATATTTGATTTTGGGCCTAGCTTGTGCCGATGACATGGTATCTGCAGGGGAGTAGGCTTCCTTAGATACTTTCAGTTTAAACAGCTCCCAAACTTTCTGCTCGCATCCCCAATTCTCTCTCTAGCTGTGTGTTCAATTATGAGTTACATCAAGTCTCGGCCTGAGCTCTTCATTTCGCTGGGGTTTCAAGCTACCGAGAATGAAAAAAGCTCTGCTGCAAGGCTTTATTCTTTGAAGGACGCAGTTGAACCAGATGTTAAAACTTCAACAAATAAAGGTATCATTTTCTTCGTTGTGAGATATAACAGTTCCAAAATTAAACATTGATGGATCCTTCATGAGTAGGAAACCGAGACATTAGGCAGCGGAAACCTAGCAAAAAGAAAGAGGTTACTGTGGCCAATGTAGCTGTGGAATCCAACTCACCAGTAAAATCAGGATACTTTTCAGCTGATGCATTCCCATTTGTCGTACACTTGGGTATAATGGCAGCCACAGCGTTTTTCATCATGCATGTTCAGGTTACAATCCTTAATAGCTAAAACACAAAACGCTTTGAGAATACAGATTTTAAGAAGAGATTGAAGTTTTAATGAGACCATCTTGTTGTGGTAATTACAGGTTGCAACACGGTTCTTGTCAGCGAACCCTCCTCTATACTGGTTTGCATCGTACTTGGTTGCATCTCCAAAAAATAGTATATGGGGATACTTGATATGGTCATATTGTGCAGCCTATATCCTTCTTGGCACTTTGCTCTTCTCAAACTTTTATCCCTTCACTTGATTTATGGTTTTCTCTGCATCTTTGGTGTTTATCAGAGTAATAATATATTAATATGTGGGTGTACCGTACCATTCTCAATGGCTAAATTGCCGGTATTTTGTAGTGACTCATGTAAATGCGGAGAACCAACCAGTTTTGTTGTTTCTGCAGGATTATTGCGAATTGGTATTTAGTTTTTTTTTTTCTTTTTCTTTTTGGCTCTGCTCAGTGCTCACTATTAATCTCATTTGGCAATACATTGATATGTTCTTTTTGGCTGTTTTGTAAAGGATTTAACATTGGGTGACTTTTTCGTTGTAAAATCTAGTTTGATCGATGAAGTGTGCGGTGTCTCTCTTTTTGTTATGAATGTTTAATTTCATTTATCTCTGAATTTAAAATGCTTCAACTTTGTCTTAAGTACTCGAACTTTAGACTTGCTTAGAGTTTTCGTGTTGGGCATTGTAAATTTACTTTATAATCTTTAATTAACACATTCCATAGCTATGAAGAGAAGTGTGTTACGATGTGCAGATGACGAGTCATAATTAGTGTCAATCTGAAATATTTTCGGTACTAAACTAATTTTTGTGAGCATAATAGAAGTTGACAGAACCTAATTAGCAGTGTAATGTATGTTCACTATTTAGGTAGTGTCCCACATCGAACATAGGTGTCAAGTTGATAGGTCTTGTTTGGATATAAAAGAGAGAGGCTTGAGAATTTGAAAGTCATCTTTGCGCTTGGGGCAATGACGCAGCTCATGAGGTCTTAACCGAGGCGCGTCTATTGCTGGTTGAAAACTATTTCCAAACCCCCTCCTAGGCCTGAGTTCGTCTTAGGCCTTCGAGAATTTTTGAAAGGGCTCCCTTCGGGGTAAAGCCCTACAATTCTCAAGTTAAAATCTTTTTTTTTCACAAGTTTAATGTATATTTTTTGTTTGTCGCTAAATTATCAAACATTGAACTGAAACCTGTTAGTGTATATGTTCCCTCCGCTAGTATTGAATCAAAGAGCATCGGTTATAATGATACAAATGGTATTTTTGAGTTACAATAAAATGAAAAAGAATCACAACAAAACTCAGCGCTTGTGAATTGTATAATGAACAAACCGCAAGTACAAGATGAGGAATAACAGCAAGAATTGCAAATAATAGCTAACCAAAACAACTACATGAGCTTGGGTTTGATGAGTTCAGTGCCTCCCATGAAAGGTCTAAGGGGCTCTGGGATCACCACGGATCCATCTTCTTGCTGGTAATTCTCCAACAAACACACCATCATTCTTGGGACCGCACACGCTGTTGCGTTTAGAGTGTGCACAAACTTGGTAGCTGGAAGATTCGCTTTGCCTTTCTTAGGACTCGTCTGAAGCGGTTCAGATGGACGGTAACGGATTCCCAGTCTTCGGCTTTGGTAATCCGTGCAGTTTGATGCGCTTGATATCTAGATCAGAAGTTAAAACAGCAAGCTCAAAGAAGAAATCAGGACTTGGTTCTAGTGGTCCAACACACACAAGGGGTGTTTTTACCTCGCCAAATCGTCCTAAGCCGGGCATCCATGCTTCAATGTCAAACTTGCGGTAAGCTGGAGCTCCTAAATCCGCTGTGGCCATATCCAATGTTCTGCAAGGATAAAGTTAGATTTCCTGGAAGACAAAAGCTCTGGTGAGAAAAAATCAGGCTCGAAATTTAGTTTCTTACTTGAAGTGTAATCCTAGACAAGTGAACAAATCTTCTTCGATCTGAATGAGTTCTTGGTGGAAGATTTCACTATCTTCCGGTCGACATATGACAAACATTTCTGCTTTGCTAAACTGATGGACTCTGTAAAGACCTCTGCTCGAGATAGAGAAAATACAGACTATTAGTAAGACCTATGCATATAGTAGAGAAGCCAAGACGTAGATACTAAAAGGACTAAACACTTTATTCTAATTTACTTTGTGGCGGCGCCAGCTGCACCCGCTTCAGTACGGAAGCAATGAGAGAACGCTATATATTTCAAAGGTAATGCTGATTCAAGAAGAATAGAATCCATGTGGATACCTCCTACTGGAATTTCAGCGGTACCAATGAGACATTGGTCAGTTCCATCTATAGAATAAACCTATCCACAAGAATGAAAGCATGATTGGCAACAAACAAAAAAAAGTTGACTTATTAAACAGAGCAAACACACAAGTATTGCAGAAACCTGAGTATTATCTCCACGAGGTTGGAAACCGCATTTCTCAACAGTAGAAGATCTCACGATTTCAGGGGTCGTTAGGGGTGTAAAACCCTTCTTCATGACTTGTGATAATGTCCAGTTAAGGAGGGCCATCTCCAATAAAACGGCTTCGTTCTTCAAATAGAAAAACTTTGAACCACTTACCTGTAGTATTAAAAAAAACAGAAGGAAATTACTTCATCTCATTTTTACTCACATTTCTCCACCATTTTACTGGGGAAAATAATAATTAATGTGCTTCAATGAAGGTAAAATATCAGATCTAAACCCACCAGCTAAGCAGACGGCAACACTTATCTGACAAGCCTAAAAAAGAGGAGCTTTGATAACTTCAAATAGACAAAGTGCATACCTCTGCAGCAGAGTCAAAATCAATGAGATCAAGATTCTTCCCAAGTTGAAGATGATCCTTGATTGGAAAACTAAACTCACGTGGACTACCAACCTACAAAGACAATAATGAATAAAAAGAGAATAAAAAACCATAGTCAATCCAACAGTTGAGGCCTGAGGGAGTTCTGACCGAACTAATTACCTCTTTTCTAATTGCCGATGAATCCTCACCTCCAACAGGAACATCAGGGTGTGTCATATTTGGTATAGACTGTGCTACATGTTGAAGCTCATCTTTAAGCTTCACGAGGTCTTCTTCCAGAGTTACAAGACTTTCCTTCAGACTTTTACCTGAAGGCGAAAACGCTCTATTATCTATTAATAAAGACACAGATTGAAAAACAATATAGATTCTTCATTTACCTTCTTCTACGAGTCTCTCACGTTCTGATGGTTCCAGCTTCCCTTTCATCTTCTTTGCAACGTTGTTTCTTTCCTCACGAAGCCCCTCAACTTCCTGCTATCTGCAATCATTGATTAGCTGAACCGAGAGAACAAAAAATACGATTGTGTATAAACCGATGTCACCAATACTCCATGTGTAACTAACTATCCAGAAAGTAACAAAACAACAACTTTGACATGTTTCTTAGGAGTTCTTACTCAAAGTAGCTGACTTTACATGTTTCCAGTACTAAGAATCACAAATTCGAATAGAGCTAATAGCTAACATCGATAAAGAGTAGACATTGACCATGTTGTCATCTCTATAGAAGATTAGATAACCTTTTGGAGATTAACCATGTTCTCGTAAAGCTCGAGCACTGCTTCCAAATTAGCATTAGAGTTTCTATTCTTGATATTGATTTCAACTGCTTCCTTATTACCCCTTATCCATTTGAAATCAATCGACGCCTTCCACTGAGGTCTCGCAGCTAAAAACTCGCATCAACCGAAACGAATCAGCTATATTCTTAACGATGATGAATTTTGATGAGGTAAGAGTTTGAAACGGTGAATACCATAGGATTCAGAGGTCTGCGTGGCCGGAATATCTTGTACTACGGCAGAAGCAGAGAAAGCTCTGAGCAAGAGAGGCTTACGTGGTTGAACATGGCGGGAAAAGGAACATAGGGTTAGAGTATTGGGAAATGACTTGAGGAAGAGGCGAGAAGAGAATGTAGAGAAGGTTACAGGAACCGCCGCGAGTCTCAATTTATGTAAACTCATCGCCGGAGCTGACAAATGAAGAGACGACGACTAAAGTTTTCTAAAGCGTTCCGAAATTTATCTTCTGCGAAACGTTGTCGTTTTAATATGATGAAAAAAAACAATCGAAATTTAAACATTACGGTGGCGAGATGACGTGTCAGCGGCGGTGTTTGGTCTACTTGTGACCTTTTGACTTTTACCTCTATGTATTCACCTTCTCGGATTAGGACTAATCTGATGAAACTACGTTCTGAGCATAAAGACGCATTTCTTGAAAAGCATGGTGTCAAACTAGGATTGATGTCAAGTTTTGTAAAGGTATAAACTTTAGGATGCCCCATCATCAAAACATTGTGTCTCATCGTCCAGAGAATGGAACATCACGTTTTATTTTTTGGTACACCAAAGGTAACATTTTCATCTCATCTGTATAATTTTCAGATGAATCTGAAGTGCAAACTTCTTACAGTGTGATCTATATAGGGACTCGTTGTTCCAGTGCTTCGAAATGTAGAGAAGATGAACTTATGGTGAGATTGAGAAAGAGATCGATAAGCTAGCCAAGAAAGCAACAGCTGGAACAATCTCGGCACATTCACTATCTCTAATGGTGATGTTTATGGAAGCCTTTTGAGTACTCCAATTATTAACCCTCCTCAGGTTTGAATTTTCTCCCAATTGTCTATCACTCATCAGTAACATTTTCTAGTCATATCAGATTAGTTTTACCATTTACTGTTTACAGTCGGCTATTCTCGGTATGCACTCGATAGTGAGCCGTCCAATGGTTGTAGCAGGAGAAATTATGTCAAGGCCAATGATGTACATCGCTTTGACTTATGACCACCGTCTGATAGACGGAAGAGGGGCTGTTCTTTTCCTCCGTCGCATTAAAGACGTCGTTGAGGATCCGCGTAGGCTGCTTCTCGATATCTAGACCGGATTCCATTAAAATTTATATGTCCCAAGAAAAAATAAACGGTTTTTGTTTGATCGTTCGTTTAAACCAAACAAAAAAAAATGTTTCTTTCTTTTGCATGATCAGGGTTCCTTCCATGATCAGCCAGGAACGTGTATATGTTTAAATATGTAAACACATTCATAGTTTGGTTTTATGTGTTAAATTTATTTCAAGAACAATGAAATAAGCAGCGCCCTCTTGGCAAAAGATTGTACATTTTCAGGCCAAATCAGAATAAAGAAAAACAGAAGTCATTTCACAAAAGCAAGAGACAAGTCATGGACGAAGAAGACATACATATCATGATGGCTTGTAGTATTTGGTGGCCACAAACGGCATCTTTGTGATGCTGCCTTCATATGGTTTCCCACGGACCAAGATTTTGACTTTAGTCCCAGTCTTGTGCTGACCTGACTTGACATACCCCATGCCTATGTTCTTCTTCAGGTTCGGGCTAAAACCGCCACTTGTAATCTCTCCAATCTTATTCCCACTCTCATCATGGACCTCGCTATGTGACCTTGCGGGTGGTCCGGATGAGAAAAAGCCAACCCTTCTGATTGTAGGTCCGTCTTTAAGCTGTTGAAGGATCACATCCGCACCAAGAAACCCACCTTCAGCTTTTCTACGCTTCCCAATGGCCCATGTGAGCCCAGCTTCAACAGGAGTAATGTGTTGCTCCATGTCGTTTCCATATAGACATAACCCTGCTTCTAGCCTGAGACTGTCTCTTGCCCCTAGACCTGTAAGCCTTACCTTACCCTCGGATTTCTCCAAGATTGCTTTTGCCAAATCCACTGCATTCTCGGATGGAACAGAGATCTCAAACCCATCTTCCCCGGTATACCTGAAAACCAAAAAACAGACACATTCATCACCTGTGAGATCTTCAGAACTCTTTCTCTTGACCTATTGTCTACTTGAAGTTTGAACCAAGAAACAAGAAGATAATATAGCTTCTAACTCAAACCAGAACATGAGATTTTACCCAGTCCTGGTAAGGAAACAAGTGGAACCATTAATGTCCAGAATCTGGAATTGCCCAAAGTAAAGCTTGCTCAAGTCTTCTTTAGTCAGGTATTGAAGCACCGGGGCAGCCAAAGGACCCTACATCGCAAGGTTCAAGATAGCAATGTACTATAACTACAAGGATAAAGCGTAAACAGAACAACAAAAGGAACAATCTTTTGGTTCAAATTAATAGCCAAACCTGAAGAGCAAGTAGAGATCTCTCGTCATGGATATGCCACGAGACATCACCTCCTTTGGATTTGAAAGCCTTCATGTGTTCTTCAATGTGAGCCAAATCCTTATCCCTACAACCAGCATTCACCACCAAATAGATATGTTCATCTGTCACTTTGGTAATGACCGAGTCATCAATAGCACCTCCTTTCTCGTTTGTGAACACGGTTAAGCTCCCAGTTCCAGGAGCCAAACCAGCCACATCAGCAACCACAAGTGTCTCAAGAAAAGGAACACAATCTTTGCCCTTAAGGCTCAAACCACACATATGTGCAACATCAAACAAACTCCCATTTTGCCTGCAGTTAACAGTTGAGTCCATGATGGAATCTTTGTACTGAATTGGCATACTCCAACCTGCAAAAGGAACCATCTTCCCGCCATGGGCGACATGAAAGTCATAAAGAGCTGTTTTTTTCAGGTCAGCTTCAGAGGCGAAGAAGCGGCGTGACACAACCTTCTTGTCAGATTGAGCAAGACGACGGGTTATAGATTGCCCTAGCTGCCATAGACTCCCACCTCTCATCTTCTCCTCAAGCTATATAACAATTTGATCCAAAAACAATCAGAATCAAAAACCATAGATGCATTTTTATATTTAAGCTATCCAAAGTAGTAAACATTAATAAAGTGGTTAAATCGAGTCCAAAAACAGTAAGCACTTGAGCTATGAATGATAATGAAATGAGATTCATATAAAAGCAATACAATCTATAGACAAAAACAGAGCATTTTAAATCCATAAGTAAAAGATTCAAATTCATCATATAACATCTGAAACAATCTGGGAAATCAACAATCGCAATGAGATCGAACTCTTATTTTCACAGAGAAGAAGAAAAATGAATCATAAACAAATGTTTTCTGCAATCGAACAAAACCGCACTTCTGTGAATAAAAACATAACACAGAAGAGAAAAACTGAAATGGGTCGTGAAGAAATCTTACAAAGATTGAGTCTTTGCCACTGGAGGTTCTTCCAGATTCCTGATACTACTTTGTGTAGTGTTATTGCAACAACTGATAATTTCGCAAATAAATAAATAAAAATAGCGGTGTCAATGGCAAAAGGGACTTTATATTATATATTTTGTAGGGATTAAAAAGATATAAAGAAATAAATATAGAGATTTGGGAATTAAAAATGGTAAGAGAAAAGATGGGGTTGGTGGTGGAGGAGGAATCATCAGCCAAACGAAGAAAAGGCCAAAGCAACCGCATCCCCATTGAGTGGTAAGTATTGTTCTCTCTTTATCTTCTTCTTTTCTTAATTTGTAAAATCAAAATATACATATACACATTTTATAAGTATTGCAAATCACAAGAAAAAATGAATATGTTTGATCTTTTTACTATTTTCTGATACAACTTCCTTGTTGAGACTTTTGGAGTTATAGTCATTCTTTATGTTAGCATCTCTTTTATATGTCTTGGCTTAATATGAATTTGAGTCATAGTACCACCCAATCTTTGAATATATAAATAAGGCAGCTTATATGGATTCAAAGTAACATTTATTTTGTCATGGTTTGATTAAAGTTGCACCCATACTTTAACTGATTTTGGAATCAACTAATATGGATATATGACACAATCAAAGATGTTTTTATAGTTGTTGTTTGCTTATGTGAGTTAGTATTGCTCATATCTTGTGTTCCATGCAACCATTATTCATGATAATCGGCATTTCGAACGCGCACTAATAGCCGACTCACATTTTATTTGTATTTGATTGTTTAATAATATCAGATCCGAGATAATATTGAAGGATTTGCTCTTGCAACTCTTATTTGGCCAATTGTCTAACCCTATCCCTATATCAAAACAAATCTATTATATAATAACAAAGTTTTCTCTCCAATGAAATTATCCATATCATCATATTAATATCCAATGAAATAAATCCATGTCATTTTTTTAGAAAACTTTATTATAAAGACAAAATTTTAATAATTATTATAGTTAATGAGCATTAAGGGAAAAAAAAATAAAATGTAAAATTAAAAAATATATTAATAAGGGAATTAATTGATAAAAGTAAATAAAAATTAAAAAACTAAGATTATAAAAAATAAAAATTCTTAAAATTATGCTAAATATTTTTAGTTTTATAAATAACAGTTAATAGTAGAAATATATATATAAAAATAAGAGAAAATATATTAAAATTTATATTAACAACATTAAAATTTATAAAAATATCAAATAATGAATATTTATCAAAAGAATCAAAATTTAGTGACAAAATAAGTGTCAAAGTATTTATAAAGCAAATTTTATATGTCATAGTCATAAAATCTTTATACTTCAACTAAGTATCTCTTTTGAAAAATTTTAACAGTCAAAAATATATAATTGATAAGAAAATAGAGTTTAAGAAAATAGAGTGTAAGAACTGAAAATATAATTTTGATGTATGTTAAGAATAAGTTTGTATTTCTATTAGTTATATGAGAACAAAAATAATTTGAAAATAATGTTTCTTCAATGATAAAAAATGATTATAAAAAATATTGAAAATATTATATTATTAAAAACAAATTAGTATTTATTTAGTAAGTTAACAATTCAAATAATTATATTTTTATAAATTACATTAGTATTAATAAATAAATGAATAATTTAATAATATTTAAATAAATTAGTATTTATTACCTCAAGTTAGGTACCCTCTTGTAGCTACGACCTTATTGATAAAAATATTGGAGTTTAAATCAAAGCCGAAAACTGGATTCAAGACCTCTAAATTTACTTAAGACAATAAAATACGTTGAATGAGCTCACGCGCACACAAAACACTTGAAAATACGTTCAAGGAAGCCCATCAGCACCACCAAGTCCGCTGCCACCGGCTCCTCCACCGAAGCCGCCTCCACCTAGGAGCCCACCACCACCACCGCCAAGTCCACCACCGCCACCACCACCACCACCACCACCTCCACCTAACCCTAGTCCAGCTCCAGCGCTGATCCCAGCCCCAATCCCAATCCCTCCAAGACCAGCTTCTGTGCCAAGTCCAAGTCCTAGGCCACCACCGGTGCCGCTGCCACCAAGGAACGATTTTTCATCCTTGAATTGAGTGTCTTCGGAGATAAGTTTCCTAGCACCGACATTGGCACAAACACATGCAATAAGAAGAAGCACAAGCAGGTTAGTAAAAGTGCTTTTCATGTTTTGCTTTGTTTGTACAGATTCTTTTTGTTTTTTAGTTAGTTATGTTACTAGACCATATATATAGGCTCCAATATATATACACACACATATGTAAGGTTGGTGTGCGATAAATGCAACTAAATGTGGGTTTATGACCTTGTATGAGTACAATGTAGTAAATAAAGTTAGTCTAATAAACATGTTAAATTCAACGAAATGTATTTTTTTTAACAAGGCGGTTCGACATATCATCTATAGATCTTGAAATGTGAATTGTTGTAATGTGTGGAAAATTATATAATTTTGAACGATTTAGATATGAATGTTATTTGTTACTCAAATTTTACTAGACTTGAGTTAATCTTATCAAAATTTCAATTCAATTGATCATAATAGAAGAGTCAGTTACTAACGTGCTTTATGTTCAAAACGTTGGTAATTGATCAATTTATGCCTCTCAGATATTAGTGTCGGTCTCTTTTGACTATCGATGTGAGATTCCTAATAATCTTAAAATATGGATGTGATGAGCGGTTCATCATTTTCCATACATTCTTAAACAGGTGATTCCAGTCATCTTATTTGTCGAAACCATAAATCTGTTTTTTTGCAAGATGCACACATTAAAATTCCATGTACATTAACGTGGTAGTAATATGTTGCCAGATTAGATTCAATTTTGACATAAAACGGTTGTTAAAATATTATTCTTCCTCAACTGTTAGAGCAGCAAACCAACAAAGTTTCTCAAAAATATTATCTTAATTATTTTACAACAAAAAAACTATAAAATGAAATTTGATCAACTATGTTATAACACCTGTCAAGAAACTATTTAGAAACGTATGCAAAAATTCCAAAACTAGAAACGTATCTAGATGTTTCTCTTACTTTTACAGTATTACAT
The DNA here is from genome assembly GCA_963854855.1 of Nasturtium officinale. NCBI lineage: Eukaryota > Viridiplantae > Streptophyta > Magnoliopsida > Brassicales > Brassicaceae > Nasturtium > Nasturtium officinale. The sequence continues at coordinate 3,276,216 of OY978501.1, read as the reverse complement.
ATTATTTAAATTTCTAAATATTCCCCTAGAGACTGTTAATGGAGATGCTCTTAATGAGATTAGAGATGACTTGGTGGTTAGGTAAATAAAAAGGTCAACAACCCAACCGTTTAAATTAATTGGAAAGCCAAAAAGAAAGACACTATACTACTTTTCGTCCCAAAACAAAACCACATGATCCTTGAGAGATGAGACCTAATTACGAAGACTGGAGCCATTCTAACCTAACCAAACCGGTTAATGTTAAATGAGAGAGATTTTTTTAATTCTTAGAACCGGTCACGTAGTAGTGGTGGGTAGGGCTCAACATGGAATGTATAATTCTATAAATGCGTTAAATGGGTTTCGAATGATAGTTGTGGTAAGGTAGGTGGAGCCATTAATGTAGCCAACTAATTTGATATCCCTTTTTAGCGGTAGTGGCTGAGTTTTCATGTGACTACATATTTTGAAGATATGTATAGTAGTTATTTATTTATACTCTGATCGACTCCATCCTAGTATAAGGACTAGTCCTTAATTAACAGTCTACAGATTGTCAGGTTGATTAATTAGTCGGTTAAGAAGGTTACTAGATTGATCAATGGTTTATGGTTCTATCGAAACAAAAACTTCAATGGACATGCAATTATATGTCAGTTTTATGTTGGCGACAAACAAAAATGTATTTTTTTTTTATCGTTTTATGTTTTGTAAACCAGGCTTGCAAGTGCAGTCATCTGCTACTAAATGGGATGTAAATAAAAACTGAAACTTGATTGATTTCTTAGTTGCTTCATAGTATAGGCTTCAAATATATGTTTTCTTTTGAAATATAATCATTGTTTACTTTTCTTTTTGGCACTATGATAAAAAGAAGGCTTTTTATGCATCAAAAGTAAAATTGAAAATTGTCTCCAAATTGAATTTTGAAGCCATGCGTAGCGTAGCATACTAGAACTGCATTGTTTTCGTCTTTCTTTAAGATAGCGCTCTTTTTTCTCTCAGATGATCATTTCAGCCACATGGTTTTTTAGTCAGATAAAATGACACAGAATACTTAGAACGGGTAAAAGATCGATGTATTAATTTTTTTTGATTGATGTATCGTATATGTAACATCAATGTTGATGTCGAATGGTTTTTCTATAATTGCCAAAATCATCAAATTGAAATATGGGTCTGTAACCGACCGTTAATTATAAAAATTTATTCAAACCTTTTTTTCTTTTAAAATATATAATTGTAGATTAATCTTTTCTAGAAACTGACAAATAAGTGTCACGGTTCATTGTTTAAAATAAAAGAGTTTATCTGATTTTTGTTTTTACGTTTTCAGAACCTGTCTATCAATTTTTTTTAAAAAATTGTCTATAATATATATGTCTTTAAAAACTACATCTTTATAAATTCTCTCGTTATAACTTTAAACCGAGGATACAATCACCGAACAAAGAAATTGGGCCACTTCTAGTAAAAATATTCTTCTAGCTATCAACAAAATTATGGGTTTTTGTTCTCCCTTTCTTTCTCAACTTGTAATTTCAATTGACATTTATTTCGATAACCGTTACATAGCGAAAACTCCTACGTAATACTAGCTAGTATAAAGGGCATTGCTTTATTTATTTTTTTCATTCGTTCATTTATATGAATTTATCACACGTGGTCAACACCAACATTCCATTTTCAACCAATATTAAAACCAATAACAATCAAGAATCCAACATAATTTTTTCTTTTTAAAATATACATATTTGTGTACAAACAATTCAATTTTTATTTAAGTTGGTGGGGGAAAAAAATAAATCCAAATTCATTAAAGATTATATGGTATGCTTTAATTATGAGTATGCAAGGGCACTATAGTAATTAAGGAATCGGTCTGAAAAGAAGCAGCTGTGTGGGGGAGGAGCGAGCATAGTAGTCGGTTCACGTGGAAGCACAGAGACATAAATCTTCAGCCTAAAACCCCTAATTATGTCTAATCTCTCTTCCTCTTCTTCTTCTCCTCCTCCGTTTCTCTTTTGGTTATCTCAACCTTCCAACGACAAACTTATCGGAGGAGGAAGATAATGCAAGGATCTCTAGCTGAGTCTGAATTGAAAGGGGAAGAGTTGCATAGTAAGTTCAACTTCAAGCTCAAGCTCAAGTTCCTCTTCAATGGCTGTCACTAGCATGGTTTCCACCGTTCCTCTTCTCTTCTACTTCTTCAGTCTTCTTTTTAAATTTGGTAAGTTTACAAAAAGAAACCATTTTTTTTTTCAGTCCAAATTCCCTTAAATCGAAACAATACTATTGATGATTTTATATAATTTAAATGAAAATGTTTCTTTCTTTCTCTTTTTCCCGGTTGAGTTAACATTTGGCTAAATTGCTTATTTTGTTTTCGAATTCAAGTCTAGACAAAACCCTTTTAACTGATTTCTTAGTTTTTTTTTTTAGCTATAAACCATTGCCAAGTTTCAATTTTTAACAAGCTTCTTGCTTTCTTTGTGCAGCTAATTCGTCGTCATTATCGCCATACGTAAAGATTCAGGAACAAGATAAAGATCCATTTGTTGGTTTCAACATCGGCACCGATGTCACCAATCTGCTCTCGCCTACAGAACTCGTCAAATTCCTGCAAACTCAGAAAGTAAATCATGTCCGTTTATACGATGCTGATCCAGATTTGCTTAACGCGTTGGCTAAAACTAAGATACGGGTCATAATAAGTGTACCAAACAATCAGCTTCTCGCAATTGGATCTTCCAACAGTACAGCTGCGTCTTGGATTGGTCGAAATGTGGTTGCTTATTACCCTGAAACCTTAATCACAGCCATTTCCGTTGGAGATGAAGTCTTAACAACTGTGCCTTCTTCAGCTCCTTTGCTGTTACCTGCAATTGAGTCTCTTTACAATGCTCTTGTTGCTTCCAATCTCAACACTCAAATCAAGGTTTCTACACCTCACGCAGCTTCAATCATGCTTGATACATTCCCTCCTTCTCAAGCTTACTTTAACCAGACTTGGCATTCGATTATTGTTCCATTGCTTCAGTTCTTGTCGAAAACGGGTTCTCCTTTGATGATGAATCTGTATCCTTACTATGTTTATATGCAGAACAAAGGCATTGTTCCTCTTGATAACTGTTTGTTCAAGCCATTGACGCCGTCTAAAGAGATGGTTGATCCTAATACTTTGTTGCATTACACGAATGTGCTTGATGCTATGGTCGATGCTGCTTACGTCTCGATGAAAAACCTGAATGTGACTGATGTGGTTGTGCTTGTGACTGAGAGCGGGTGGCCTTGGAAAGGTGATTCGAAAGAGCCATATGCTACTATCGACAATGCTGATACGTATAACTCCAATTTGATCAAGCATATATTCGATAGAACTGGTACTCCTTTGCACCCTGAGATGACTTCAAGTGTCTACATTTATGAGCTATTTGATGAAGATTTGAGGGCTCCTCCTGTTAGTGAAGCTAGTTGGGGGTTATTCCACGGGAATGCTACACCGGTTTATTTGCTTCATGTAGCTGGAAGTGGAACATTCTTAGCGAATGATACAACAAACCAGACGTATTGCATTGCTATGGATGGTGTGGACTCGAAGACGCTTCAAGCTGCATTGGATTGGGCTTGTGGACCTGGGAGAGCTAATTGTAGTGAGATTCAACCTGGAGAGAGTTGTTATCAGCCGAATAATGTGAAGGGACATGCTTCATTTGCTTTCAATAGTTATTACCAAAAGGAAGGAAGAGCTTCTGGCTCATGTGACTTCAAAGGTGTGGCAATGATCACTACTTCAGACCCAAGTAAGCCATTTTCTTCTTCCTCTACTCTGTATTTTTGTGTGTTTTTTTCTATTGTTAGAAAGGACAGTGATCTATTTACTTAATTCTAGTAAAATACTTGTGATGATCATGATATCACCACCAGAGTCTGTTAAAGTGTCCTGTGTCAAAACATAGACTTGGTAATGCATCATATGCTAAAACTTCCGTGACTTTAAACATTTCCATTCCCGGTTTGGTTCCTAGATGTAAGCATGTACAAGATATCGGAGACCAATAATTAACAAAACTTTGCAGCCATATATTGATGCTATCTCTTATAGGAAGGTGCTCTTGTTCATTAATCTTGAAATGGTTGTTAATGCACCGGAAAATTGTATCTAGAAACACCTTATGTAAAAACATATATTTTTTTTTTAGATATCCGAAGATCATAGATGGTCTTAAAAATTTCTATGCCTTGCTTGTACCTTGTCATTCATATTCAATTCTTTTCTTCTTCATGTTTATTACTTTGGGTTACAACTTACAAGCATGCTATAACAAGAAAAGATTTACTAAAGATCATATCCTTGTTGTGCAAATAGTCCCAACTCCCAAGCTCTGAAAAGTTCAAAACTTTTGAAACTAAATACATAGTTTCTCTCTTTTTCGTATTTTGCTTTATAGAAGTTTCTAAATCGGGATGATTCATACGTTTCAGGTCATGCAAGCTGTATTTTCCCAGGAAGGTATTGCAAATTTTTGCCTCTTTGACTTCCTAGACGTAATAAAGTCTTCATTTTCTTCAAACTTACTCTTACCTTATTTTGTGCAGCAAGAAGGTTGGAAATAGGACACAGACTGTGGTGAATTCTACTCAAGTTGCCGCGGGTGAAGCCTCCTCAAGCAGTCTCTCAATAGGCTTCTGTGTCAGTATTATGATTCTTGTAACTTCTTCTATTTTGTTACCCTTTTGGTGATTTTTCATTTTTTCCATTTTTTCAAGTCCAGCTTAATCCCATACTACTGGGTCATAGTGGTAACACCACTGGCCTATGAAAGTGTCGGCGAGTTACTTTTTTAGGTCATAAACATTGTATCTTTATTGTAATTTTGTAATTTTGTAATTTGTTGTTTTATGTGTAGACCATTTGAGTGTCTTGTATTATTGCTGTGGCAATATTCTGTATAAAATTTGTCTTCCTGTTATTTGTTTATATGCGGTCCAACATCTGATTCTGTCTGCTTTGGGTTCGGTTTGATTATATTTCATCATTCAAACTTAAAAACCAATTTTGCTTTATCCGAGACGGCACTACGACGTCGCATAACACGTAGCCGTTAGATGAAAACCTAAGCGTCAAAATTGATAAAGAAAATTAGGGCAAATGTCAAAAACCCGATTTCTGAGAATTCTCACAATGTCGTCATCATCTTGGTCCTGCAACAAATGTACTTTCCTCAATTCTCCATCTCAGAAACTTCAGTGTATGATTTGCTTGGCTCCCGCATCTATCCCTTCTTCGTCTCCTTCGCTCTCGATTTCCTCGATTGATGAACCAAAATGGGCGTGCAAGGCCTGTACTTTTTTGAACACGTACAAGAAATCAGTCTGTGACGTCTGCGGAACACGATCGCCAACGTCTTCTCTCCTGGGTTTGGACGATTTGACCGATTCGGGTCTCGAGAGTAGTAACAACCCTGATTCCTCTGTCGGCTCTGTTTTCTTTCCTCTGCGCCGGTGTAGCAAACGCAAGGCCATGGATGATGACGTCGTCGAGGTTGATAATGTATCTAATGTTCGCTCTGAATCGTTGGGTGAAATGAAGAAGCACAAAGAGATTGAGAAAGGTTGGCTCTTTTGTACTCTCTAGGGTTTTAGGTCTTTTAGCTCTGTGATTGTGGCCCATACCTTGGTTATCAGTTTAATAGACGAAGTCTTGTTACTGTGTGATTATTGTGATATGTGTTCCCATCAAAACTTGGCTTGATTTTTGGTTTTTTGATTGCTACTAAATTTTGTGAGGTTCCTACTCCTTAATGGTTGCTTTTATTGTTCTTCGATGGAAAAGTCTTTACTTTATGTGTCGCTTTTGTTTTTTTTAGGGATAGCTTCTGGTTCAGGAACACCTCTCTCTTGCTTGAAGATTTTGAGCTACAATGTTTGGTTTCGTGAAGATCTTGAGTTGAATCTAAGGATGAGAGCGATTGGTAACCTTGTTCAGCTTCATTCTCCTCATCTCATATGTTTTCAGGTCACTAATTCACATTTTCCGTAGAGTTTCTATTTGCAAAGTTTAGAACTCAGCTTTCTGACATCTGGTTTTTGTGAGGGCTTTCAGGAAGTCACTCCTGAGATATATGATATTTTCCGCAAGTCAAACTGGTGGAAAGCGTATTCTTGTTCTGTCTCAGTCGATGTGGCACATTCAAGAGCTTACTTTTGCATACTGGTAAGGACCATGCACGCTTGTATTAGGCTCTTAGCATCTAAAATTTGGCAAATTCCTGTGATTTTGTAACTGACCCTTATGGCTAATTTGCAGTTGAGCAAAATGGGGGTGAAATCTTTTAGCTGCAAAAGCTTCGGGAACTCGATGATGGGAAGAGAACTATCTATCGCAGAGGTTGAATTTCCAGAAAGAAAGCCACTTATTTTTGCAACTAGCCATCTCGAGAGTCCCTGTCCAGGTCCTCCAAAGTGGGACCAAATGTTCAGTAAGGAACGCATTGAACAAGCCAAAGAGGCAATCGAGACTCTAAGAGCTAATACCAATGTGATATTCGGGGGAGACATGAACTGGGATGACAAGCTAGATGGGAAGTTTCCTTTAGCGGACAAATGGGTCGATGTTTGGGAGGTTTTGAAACCAGGTGATTCTGGTTTTACATACGATACAAAAGCAAACCCAATGTTGTCTGGCAACCGAGCATTGCAGAAACGGTTAGACCGGATTTTTTGTCGTCTGGATGATTACAAGCTTGATGGAATCGAGATGGTTGGGAAAGAGGCAATCCCTGGTTTGTCATATGTGAAAGAGAAGAGAGTGAGGGGTGATATCAAGAAGTTAGAGCTCCCTGTGTTGCCTAGCGATCATTTTGGTCTGCTTTTAACCCTTTCGCCAAAATGAGGTCAAAGTAATTGGAGCTTGAAGTTCCGTTTCCCCAGTGGAATTTCGAGACTAGGATTAAAAACAAACACTGTATGAAACCACCAAAATTGGTGTCGGGTTTCTCCGTAGATCAAACTGATAAAACGGTATCTTGGTTTTAGATGTTTTCTTGGTTTTGGAAAGTCCTTATTTCCTGAATCGTACTGAAATGCCAGTCTTATGTTTTATGTTCAACAAAGCTCCACCTTTTGTATTCAAGATTATGAATTTAATTTATCACAGATTAACACGATCATTTAAGAACCAGAGATATGATTGGTGTCAGATGATTTGGTTTCAGACAGTTACCAAATTATTCACTGATATTAACTGGAAACCTGTTTAATCTACAAAACATGTTCTTAACAAAAGCTAGATAAGCTGTTCTGTCTCGGCAATGAAGAGTAAGATGAGAAAATGATGAAGGGAAGTCCTGCGGTATACCAAAGCCACAACCTATTTTCTTCTGTTTGGGTCTATTCACATGGTTCTGCCAGGTATGGTAACACGGAATCAAAAGGAGTTTTTCCTTAGTTATTGAACTAGATCCATTGGATAACACCCGAGGATACGGATGAAACTTGCAAATTCCTGCAAAACCAAAAAGCAAGATCTTTAGTGTCAGTTAGACATAAGACATGCTATAAAAGCTCTGGGGTTTGCAAGGACTGGGACCTGTAGATGGCCAAGGGCGTGCTGAGCACGGGGTTCAGCCATGGAAGCTTCAAAATCAATGTAGAATAAGTAATCAAAGTACCTGTCATCATCACAAAATAATCACTCAACTTCTTCTAGAAAAAATGTATCACTGTTAATGTAATGTGTTGGAAACTACTTACTTGGCACTTCCATTGTTAGAACCATCAACAACTCTCACCGGCCTTCGTCTCTGCGGACGACTTTCTATCTGAAAAAAGAGAAAGGTTGTCTCATATATTCCTATGATACTACTTCCGAATGAATTCTCGAAACTTACCTTGGATAAGTTAATGCTTCTTAAAGCAAAAACAGCCAAGGCCTTGAACAGCACGCCAGGACCTTCTTCTAGCGAGAACACGATACTTGTCTGAGGGAAACAGAAGCATTACTATTAGGAATTATAAGTTTCAGCCCATTTAGTAATTATATTAAGATATGATTTTAGTCACCTTATATGGTCGATCTGTTCTTGGAATCATAGGTTCTCTCGAAAGTATCAGAAAGCGGGTCACATTGTTAGCATGATCCTAAAAACAGTTGAAAGAACAATATATTAACGTATAGATTAGAGATACTTGTTATGTTTAGTCATATTCCTTCGACGTCATAAAATCATTCTACTTTCCTACCCAATGATGAGCATTTCTATAAGTTGATATATTTCTGTAGGAAAACATTTATCAGTCAAGTAGAGAATGGAGAGTAATTACTTGTATGTTCTCAGCAAGAATATCAAGACCATATATATTTGCAGCCCGTAAACTCGCAATTGCTCCTATGTCCCTCTTACCGCTTGAAGAAATAGTCTGAAGAAACACTTAATGCTCGAGTATATCACCACGGTAAAAACTCTAAAAGTAAAAAAAAATTATGTGAACTGAAACAAACTCGTTATCTAGAGCTATCACCTGAGCAGCAGTAGCAGTGTCTTTTGCAGAAACTCTCTGTATGCCTAAATTGTTAAGTGAATTCACACATTGATCAAGCGCCTGGAGAGAAAGAATTAAGAAAAAGAAAAGTACTCATAATCAGTGAACTTAGACGCGTTTGAAGGAAATGGGTGCAGAAGAACCTGAGGATGACTTAGAACGCATTTAATCTCTTCTTTTTTAACACCAGGTACTCCTAAGAGACAATGATTCACAGGCAACTGCACTTCTTGGACAATGTGAAGCCTATGACGAAGAAGCAAATCATAATTACGGTGGATACTACCACCTATTGAATTCTCGATGGGTAAAACTGCTTTATCCACCAACCACAGCTCAACAGCCTGATGAATCAATCAAATGAAAACATGGTTAAGCACTATACTTTTTTTGTTGGTATGAATATATTAGATGTGACTGATAAATTAAAACCTGGAACGCAGCTTCAAACTGTTCACATGGCACGGTTTCACAATTTGGATATGCTTTTAGTGCTGCTGTCTCGCTATACGCACCTGGTATGCCCTGAAATTGGAGAGTGAGACTGTATGTAAACACAAGCAAATTAAAGAAAGAAAGGGAAACACAGATTTGCAGTTAGATGAGGAAAGTGATATTTCACCTGAAACGAAATGCGCACTTTTGAATCATGGCCATCAGAAGAGTAAAGATTGCTTGCAGTTAGTGGTTCTGTAATAAACTTTAAATGTTAGGGCTTGCAATGGTGAGAGATGAAAACAAAGCAATAAGATCGATAACAACTAGGGTATGACAAACAATGTAGCAAGCCCTATGTCGTGATGCAAAGGACAATGATTGATCTATTTATGGTACTACACGACAAGAAAGATCGAATCCGAAACATCAATGCAGCTACTATTATGGAAAAAAGAATCCAGTATTAACAAAACATATCAAGTACTCCGGTTTCAATGCAGATTGATAGACATATCAATGCAGCAGTGATGCAAATGAAAACGATTGATCTATTTATGAGACAAAACGACAAGAAAAATCGAACTTGAAACAACAAATGCAGCTACTAATTTGGAAAAAATGAGATTTGAGTACTCCGATTTCAATATAGATCGATACACGTATACCAAGCTCTATGCTGTGATGAAAATGACAGTAATTGATCCATTTATGAGACTACAGGACAAGAAATATTGGGTCTGAAACATAAAATAAGCTACTAATATGAAAAAGAATCCAGTGTTAACGAAACATATTGAGTACCCCAGTTTCAATGAAGATGGATACACATGTAGCAAGCCCTATCATTGAATGTCAAAGAACAATGATTGATATAGTTATGAGACTAAGAAAGATTACATCTGAAACATCAAATGCAGCTACTAGCCAACTAATATGGAATAAAAAGTCTAGTATTCACAAAAAAATATAGAGTACAAGATTTTCATTAACAACGCTTGAATTTGCAGTATTGTATATCAATTCATGTGTAGCGAACCTCCTGTTGCAATGCAAATGACAATGATTGGTCCATTTACGAGACTACATGATAAGAAAGATCGAATCCAAAACATCATCTGCAGCTAATAATATGGTAAAAAGAAGGAATCTAATAACAAGAAAGCGAAATAGGGACAAATATTAATAATGCCCAGGCATAGTTTAGTACTCATTTAAAGCGTATCTGTACAAGCATTTGCAGCTACTAAACAACTCTTCAATTCAGCAATGTAGAGAACAGAAGCTCAAAGTTAAAAAAAATAAATAAACAAAAGGACATTGAGCTTCTGTTCAGCTAAATAAATCCCCAAAATTTTAAAAATTTCAAAGTGGATGATCAGATAAACACAAGAACCAATCAGCATTTGCACGTGAATTAACATAAAACAACAAGTTGATGAAACTGAGAAGGGGAAGAGATGACTCACTAGGAAGCATACTTAAGTCTCTGTGAAAAGTAACTGATCTCGTCTCCTGAGTCAGACCCATTTCATCAGATGACTTTCTGAGCTCACGGCCGTACGGAATCTCGCCTTCAATGGCAGTGACAGCTCTCTCAGAAGCAGAGGAGGAGCACTCCCAGAGACAGAAACGACGGCGTTTGGAGTCAAACTCAGCGAGACCCAGCAGAGGAGAACGATGAGTCGTTTGGGGACAAACCCAAATGGGCAAACCACACCTGAGAGCCATTGAGAAAAAAAAATTTTTTTGGAGATTTTCTGAGAAGAAGAAATCGGCAATGTGAAAGAGATTTGGAGGAATTAGGTCAACAGAAGTCTGAATGGGATTGGTAAGAAATAAATAATGATAAAAAGGATTCAAATCAGAATACAAAGTCAAGATTTTTCAGCTTTTCTGGAAGGTCTTTCAAAGGCTGAGCAAAACTTGAAAACTCAGACGGAAAGGTCCACACTTGCAAGACGTTACTTACATCTCACACACACATATATAATTTTTTAAAATATTAAATAATTTCGTAGCGCTGGCCGACAAAGAAAAAAAAAACAATATATTTTTTTGTTGACGCATGGATACTCCATTAATCAGTAAAAGTAAGTGGAGTAATTTCAAGGATTTCCTCAAAAAAGTTTCCATACTTTTTATATACCTTTTTAAGAAAAGTTTTTGTGGTAGTTTTAGATTTTTCTAAAATATGGTATGTAATATAATATCTTTGAATAAGTTGTTTAAATATGGTGAATAAAAATTATAAAATGGTTCAAAATATTTTCAATATAATATAGAAATTTATCAAATGTAATATGATTTTTCTAAAAAAAATAATTTATACTTTATCTTTTAAAGTTAGTTGAAATTTTTTTTTTAAAACAAACTTTTTCTTAAAAAAAAAGTTTTTGTCTAAGATTAATGGTTTCTTAAAATTTGCATCTTAACCAAATTTGTTGGAAGTGATTTTTGGGTTGCCAATTAGGACATGATATTTAATGACCACAAGGGTAATTGCCGATTTTTTACCGAGGGTAAGTCTTAAACGCAAGCAACAAATCTCTTATTTCTTCATGTCAAACTTATAACAAATTAGTTGACAATGTTTCGTTAAAATAAATTACTTCTTCTTTTCAGGTTTTATGTGAAATTTGTTACAATTTGTTTTTTTTGTTCTTATGTTATTTTCTCCAAGTCTGACTATGTTGAATTTCTACAACACTTAGAAATCCAGGGTTTAAAGAGGAATTTCGGAAAGACCATTATTTTTATTGCAAATTAAAACGAGTTAAAAATAAATAAATTAATATTACCCAATTAAAAAAACATAACTCTAATAAACTCGGTTTTGTTGATTCCCGAGTCAGAGATTAATCGTGGACCGGTGAAGTGAAGATGTACGAATCGGCGAATATCTCCGACGAGGCAGATCGTACGGCTTTCCGGCGAGCAGAGAAAAAGTACAAGCTTTACTATGAACAAGACTCAAAATTCTCTAGAAAGTAAGCCACAATTTTAATCTCCTCTTCACTGCGTTTTGTTGTATCCTCACACTAATAATATCTTGAACTCTGCAGGAAGAAGCTACCAAAACCCATTGATTTGTCAGAGTTGCTTGATTTCAATTTGATTTTACAAAATTTCAACCTAAACGGTTTATTGCCTGACGGAATTAGGGTTTCCCAAGTTGATTCTTCCTCGGTGTTTTGTCTCGAGAATCGACCTGGTAAGTCAAAATCCCAAATTTTCGAATCATCAATGCTAAAGTTTGCATTTTTAGTTCTGGGTATGAACGTGAAACTATGAATGTTGAAACTTACGGAAGTGAGATTGTTAATACAGGTTTTTACTTTATTCCTGCTGCATTGAGTTTAGAGGAACAATGTAAATGGATCAAAGAGAGCTTGAAGAATTTTCCTCAGCCTCCAAATAGAACAAATCACAATGCAATTTATGGTCCCATTGCTGATTTGTTTGATTCAGCTAAAGAAAACAAGGTATTAGTTCAAGAGGATCTTACCAACAACAAATGGAACTTCTATGAAGAAGAAGATATTGCAAAAGCTAAACATAGAAGTTGCAAATCAGTTTCTGCTTCACTTCTTTTAAGGAAGCTTCGTTGGAGCACCCTCGGTCTGCAGTTTGATTGGTCAAAGGTCAAAAACTTAAACTTGTTTTGATGAATGTTAGCACCTTAGTGGAAAAGCTGATCCTTTAGCCTTTTTTATTTTTCAGCGTAACTATGATGTTTCTCTACCTCACAACAGCATCCCTGATGCACTTTGTCAACTAGCTAAGACACACGCCGCCATTGCAATGCCTGTTGGGGAGGAATTTCGTCCAGAGGCTGCCATTGTTAACTATTTTGGTTTAGGTAGAGTTTACCTTCGATTTTGTATGTCTTGCTTTTGAAGAGGTTAATCTTTTACAAGATGTTTTTGAACTTTGAAAACCTTTTAATTCATTCTTTAGGTGATACCCTTGGAGGCCACCTTGATGACATGGAAGCTGACTGGAGTAAACCTATAGTAAGCATGAGGTATCGTTTCGTCTTCTTTCTTAGCAAAACGTGATACTGTACATATTTTGAAGGTGCAGTAGAGTAACAATATTTCCTCTTACACAGCCTGGGATGTAAAGCTATCTTCCTCTTAGGCGGGAAATCAAAAGAGGATCCTCCTCATGCTATGTATCTCAGAAGTGGAGATGTTGTACTAATGGCTGGAGAAGCCAGGGAATGCTATCACGGTAACCTGTTTCACCTTTTCATAGTTCCTACTCGGCTTTTGATATTCAATCTTATCGAAGAAAGAATCCTGAGATAATTATCTATTGATTATGCAGGTGTACCCCGTATCTTTACAGACGAAGAAAATGCGGAAATTAGCGAACTTGAATCAGAATTATCCCATGTAAGTGGAGATTCTGTCGCAGAGTACATCAAAACTTCTAGGATCAATATAAACATCAGGCAAGTTTTCTGAGTTGCCTAGAAAAGCATCTGTATTAGCATCGAGCCTGAAGATTTGATATGCAGCCACTGCCTCTGTTGCACTATTTTGGTTTCTATGTTCTTACTTCTTAGGGCCATAGAATATTTTTATTGTGTACGCTACGACCGGAACTGGAGTAAAATTCAAACAAAAGCAGATTAACTTGCGCTGAAATTTTGAGGTTTTAAACCATTGTTAAAAACAATTGTATTAATTACAAAAAGGAAACATCATTTTTCAGATTGGCATACATATAGTAAATTGTGGTTACATTGTATATTGTAGTATTGGAAATCAAAGAAAAACCAGTTAGGTGCCTACAAACTAACGTCTAGGAGCTGACTTGCTAGACAAGGTAGGGATACTCTGTTCATCTCTAAAAAAGTTTTGCGGATCCACAGCAGTTTTCACTTTCACCAATCGATCGAAATTCTCGCCAAAATACATCCTTCCATAGACCTCAGCTTCTCTGTAACTGTTTGGGCCATGGCTATTAACTCCAATATCCAAATCTCTGTAATTGATATACGTGTGTCTAGGGTTCTTGGTCACAAAAGGAGCCATGTAGCTATAAAAGCTTTTTGCCTTCTGCAAGAAACTGCTTTCCACTTCTCTTCCCGGGTCTTTCCAGTTCATGGAATGCTGGATTTTGTAAAGCTTAGTCCTGTGCGGGAATGGAGTCTTGGTCGTAGCCACAGTGCTCATTATCCCTCCGTAAGGATTAAATACTAAACCGATTTTGCCAACTTCAATCATCTTCTTGAACAAGAAAACTAACCCTTCTTTGGTGATCTCTTTCTCGACAAAATCCGATTTCCGTTTCAAGAAATATGCTGAATCCGGATTTCGTTCCAGTAGAATCTCAGGTTTAATCTGTGTAGCGTTATCGTTATTAGCCCACCACATCACTGACTGTATCCAAGTAAGTTCCGTGCAGTTCTCTTGCTTCAAACCAAGCTCTGGAAACTCTTTGGTCAACAAAGACATAACATTGTTTTTGTTTCCCAAGTAGAGAGCCACGACTGATGCTCGAACCGTTTGGTTTCCTTTTCGAGTCACTGGCTGTAACAATAGCCTCATGAATAGAGCTGGATCAGTCTTCGGTGCAACGAACTGCCATTTATGGACCATGTCAAGAGCATTTTCATCCAAGTTTTTCTCAACTCTGAAAACTGTTACGGTTGGAGTAACAGGGACGAGTTTGATCTTGAAAGCTAGGATGACTCCGAAGCTAGCACCGCCACCACCATTAATGGCCCAAAAGAGATCTTCTCCCATTGCTTTACGATCAAGAACCTGTCCATTAACGTCTACGATTTTGGCGTCAGTGACGTAATCAACGGAAAGTCCGTATTTCCTTATCATGTTTCCGTAACCACCACCGCTAATGTGACCTCCGGCACCAACTGTAGGGCAAACTCCGGCGGGGAATCCATGGCTTTTGGTTTTTTCCCAAATCCTGTAATAAACTTCACCGAGTGTAGCTCCAGCTCCGACCCATGCGGATTCGGTGGCTGCATCTACGGTGACGTTACGGAGATATGACATGTCGAGGACGAAGAAAGGATGGTTGGAAACGTAGGAAAGGCCTTCGTAGTCATGGCCACCGCTTCGAGTTTTCAGTTGGATGTTTAGCGATTTCGTGCAGATGACGGCAGCTTGGACGTGGTTTTCCGAACGCGCTGCGATTACGATCGCGGGTTTTGGAGACGTGGTTGTGTTGAAACGCGCGTTTCGGATGTAAGCGCGTAGAGTTGGGGTGAAAGCAGCTGCTGTTTTTTGTAATACGACGTCGGATAGTGAGTTAGGAGGAGCTTTTGTTTGATTTGTGAAACATTGGAGAAAGTTTTGGTAGATGGAGTTGGGAGGTTCGGCGGCAAGAGAAGTAGAGATGAAGAATGAAAATAACAAGAGAATTAAACAAAATATCTTCATTTTTTTAATTGTGAGTTGAAATTCTTTTGGGTATTTTTCTCTAGTATTAATAGTAGATGGACTTTAATTTTCAGCTGTGATGTCTCATCTTTGGCCATTTTTAGAAGTTGTTATTTTTGGTCAAGGTTTTTCTTGTTTCTATTTGTTTGGCTTGATTGTTCAACATTTTAATATAGTCAAGTTAACTATAGAAAGATCACAAGTTTTACAAGGCCTTGTAAAAATAATATTCGTTTGAGGTGTATTTTAAGATTGGGTAGTTTTGGGGAAAAAAAAACAAGACATGTTTGCCTTCACCCCTTTTATCTTTTGATAAATTCTTTTCTATCAAAGCATGAGAATGGAACAAAATTACGAAGCTCAATCAAGGTGTTTTTAAGCCCAATTAATTAAAATTTTATAGTTCGAACTGAAGGAAATAATATGAACCAGAGTTGTGACTTTATGTAGAAGTCTAGAACTAACCCTTACAATTGAAGCTAAACCCTTTTAAGTGGATATATGAGAAATTAGTCCCATTTTAAGTGGAAGGTTGGTATGAGACATTTATACGTAGCAACCGACTTAACTCTTTGAAGAGAGAGTGGAAAACAAGATGAATTTGATGTCTTGTTTCACGAAGATTGGGTGTCTCATGTCTTGTTTGGTTCTTATGTTGCCGTCAATGAGATTGAGTCTGCCGACTAGCTGTATATATTTTACGTTTGTTTGTTTACTTAAGATAAAATAATGTTCTCTAAAAAAAATAGTTTTGATTCAATCAATACAATGAAAAGTTTGAGTTAAGACTATGACAAATTGTTTTTATTCAAATAAAATGTAGATTTTATCATTTGTTTACTTTAAATGTTATTCTCATAACATTTTGTTCTAATATACGTTTAGAATAATGAAACGAATTTACAGTTCTAGAGACATTTAAAGTAAAATAGTTTTACAATTTTTAAGGCTAAACTTCTCATTTTTTGTTTTACATCAATAAACAAACTAACGTGATTGTAAAAGATTATATGGACACGAGTCACATCAAGTGTTTTCGTGATGCTAATATATTTTTTTCGAGAGTGGCACAAACGTAATATTTAACAATAGGCAGATTATTTTGTCTTTGGCGAGTTCCTTGAGATGACAAAACAACAAATTGTCTCCCTTTCATTGAAATTGATTTGCTTTGGAGAAGACACATGAACAAATAAAAATGGAAAGAACAGAAAAAATGGAAAGGCTGATGGTTACATGAAATAAAATAAGAATAATTTATCACAAGTATACATATATTTTATTTTTTTGATAAGTATATTACAATAATAATTTGTTACAAGTATATATGAATAACTATTACACATGTTGGATAACATCAGGGGATCAGAATTAATTTAGTAAGCCCAATCATACACCTTCCGCAGTTTAAACTCCACCAAGGTATTGTGATAGATCCCATCTTCTTTAGCAATATAGTGATAGGATCCTGCATGAGGCTTTCTCCTGTCCTGAACATACGCGTCAAACTTCTTATGTACCTTATAAGTAGGTCCTTTAGACAATGTACACCAGAAAAGCGTTTGTCCTAAAACGTCATCGTGGAAACTAAAGCCCCAATCTTCTCTAGGTTTCATATAGCGTTCACGAACATCGTTGTCTCCAGATTTACATCGTACCTTGAGCCAGTTCTTATGTGCGAGGCCGTTCCTGAATAACAACGACGTCTTTTTTCCTTTAAATGGATTTCCATATGCATTGCCAATCATACAAAGGGCAAGAACAACTAGAAAGATTGAAATAGTTTTCATTTTTCTTTCTAGGTGTTAAGACGTTTTATCACATTGACTTGTTATTGTTTGTGTTTACGGTATTATATATACTCATCATATGTATTGTTATTTTTACATTTCTATTTTCTTCCTCTATTGTTAGAAATTTTCTATTAATATCTGTGGTATTTAACCGTTTTGAACACAATAGATTGACATGGTAAAAATTAGAATATGTGGTTTGGATTTTTTTTTCTTTTTTTTTTTTACTTTTTGGTTATGTGGTTTAGTTTTTTGAATAATATCATCCGTTGTAATGGAGATGATGACATGAAATTTCAAAGAACGCTGATGTCGCCGAAACAACAACACTCGTCCTTCGTAATTTGTTGTAATCAAAATCTTAGATTAATACACATAAATTATAGTATGTGTATTACAACGGTTAATTTAATTTAGTTTAATCTTAATTTGGATTTAAATATTTTGCATACATGCCTCCGATTATGCTTACGAATTTAGATATTTTTATAAATATTTTGCAATTGTTTTTTTGTCAACAGGTTTTTAGTTGCTATATATTGTTCACCACTACATTTTAATAAAAATCTAAATGTATTTAATGTTGAGATACACATTGATTTTTCACCTACAGTAGTCTATAATATTAATTGAGGTTTGAGGATCAACTTTAAGTAAATGACTGTAAAATTGCTAAAATTCACCTCAAATGCCATTCGAAAAACTGAATTTTAAGAAATAATTTTTTTTTCTCAATAAGGGAATAAATTTGAAACAAAATATAACCAATTTTTACTTACAAAATAATAATTTAAGATTCAAATATATTTTTTGGAAAAAATCTTTCCAATTGTTCTTTATATCTAATATTTTTATTTTTTTCATTTTGTATTTCATTTTTAAAATTTTGTTTGCATGACTAAAAAAATTTAAGGTCTTTTTATTAATGTCACATATTAACAGGGTTTTAATCTAAAAACAGTTTTTGAAAGCATCCAATAACTGCAAATCAATTAAATCATTTTTCAAGAATTTTCTAATGGACTAATCCGGTCTAGCTCGGTCCGGTTTAAGTTAAAAGCTCCTCCTCGACCCTAATTTAAATCTATAGGCTTAACCGGAGAAATACAAACAAGGAAGAAGAAAAAAAAACTGGAACAAATCTCTGTTTTATTTTGTCGAGAGGAACAAATCTCCGTTCATCTCCGGTGAGTTTCTCCTCTTTCCCTCTTCTCTGATTCTTCTTTCCTTTTCTTATCTCCGGCAGTTTCGGGCTGATTTCGTTGCTCTAGTTCTTTGATTCTACTTATAACTTGTCTAAACATTTAAATCTTTCAGGCGACGATTCAAGCCAGCGGAGTCTATCTTGTTAAGCAATCACACATTAGCAAATTCGTGAGTATTACGCTCACAAAGATCTAATTTTTTTTGAAAAATAATTTAGCTTTCATTGTTGCCGCTTTGAAATTTGCATCTTTTGTTTTGTCCTGAGATTTTGATTTCTCTTATTTCCAGATAGGCTAGGCTCTTGCTTGATTCTTCTTGTTTTAACTTGAAATTCTCATATTAGTCGTATCGATTTGATACTTGGTGTGAGCAGTTTAAGAAGGGGAAAGGATCAAATGGATAACATTGTGGACTCATTGAATAAAGCTTATGAGAAGTTTGTTCTTGCCTCTGACAGTTTCTTTGTTGTAGTGATTCTTCATATATTATGTTTCTGTTGTTTCAGAAAAAGAAAACAATTAAGGTATTAATTTTGATTTCGTACATAGTAAATGGTTTTGTGTTAACCATTATTATGAGAAGTTTTAAAAACACAGCTCTGATTCACAGCAAAATCATGATAAACGCAACAAAAGAAAAATGTCATTCACAACAAAAACATGACAAGTAAAGTTAGAAACACACTTAACTTGATAGAATTTGAACCCCAGACGTCTGAGACTCAAAAAGAGTTTAGTTTTATACAAACTAAAGTGCTTAATTTCTGAGGTTTAAGCAAAATACCACCAAAAACAGGATTCTGGGTCTGATCCACAGACTAATACACATTCGAAAGTG
The DNA here is from genome assembly GCA_963854855.1 of Nasturtium officinale. Taxonomy (NCBI): domain Eukaryota; kingdom Viridiplantae; phylum Streptophyta; class Magnoliopsida; order Brassicales; family Brassicaceae; genus Nasturtium; species Nasturtium officinale. Next base: position 3,257,003 of record OY978501.1, on the reverse strand, counting down.
TGTCCGTTTTCTCATCTCCCCTCCCAAAATTCTTGCTTTTTTTCTAAATTCCAATAAAATAAAATAAAACTTTGGGTTCAAGGATAGTTTGATTGGTTATTTGAAGTTTGGTTTGGAAGCATCCCTAAACAGACGCCGCAAACACGTTCGTTATTTACGGAGACAGTCACTTGTTGTGTGCGTCTATCTTCTACTTTGATCAGTCTATTTCTTTTTGTTTAATTCTGCTTTTGTTTATACCTCTATTGACGATTTTCTGTTTACCCTTTTGCTCCTGCTCCATACACCGCTGCTGTAACCTGATTCTGTTGTGTGTTCTTCTGTAATTTCGTTTTCTTTTCCTGATTTTTTTCAGATATATGGATTTGTATGAACCGGTGATGCACGTGAGTTCGTGGATTCATCAAGTTAGTTTTTTTTTCTTTTTCTTATTGTTTGTTATATGATCATTGGAGGCTTTTAGTTCTTTATTGCTTCAAGGCTTATGAAATTAAGTGATCAACAACTATATGGTTTATATCATTTAACTCAAAACGTGCTTACATATCATTGTCAAACTAGCTCGCATTGAGATTGATTCTTCAAGCCATACCTGCGTTTCCTTGTTGAGGATTTATGTTTATCACCAACTCTTAATTTATATGTTTTTGTGGGTGTTTAATGTTTTCCCTCAGATGGGCTATATTGGTCTTGATTTGCTATGGCGTTTCATACACGTTCTTGTGAGCTTATGGCACATTGTCTCTGGCATCTTCGAGGCAATCGAAAGCTATGCCATATCGTTAGGATTTGATCAAAGATACAGTTCCATCAACATTGAGAAACTCCGGTGTCTAGCTGTTGCAGTGGACATTGCAGAAGCTCGAGATGTTGCTAATGTTATTGAGCTTTTGCAATGGTTAAAAACCATTGGGGTGAAACAAGTTGGTCTATATGACGCTGAAGGTAGATGCTTTAGCTACTTATCTTTGTTGTTTCTTTTGTTCATACATATATGATGGCTGAAGTTGGCTTCTTCAGGTTTATTGAAGAAATCCAAGGATTTGGTCCTTGCAAACGTTCCAGGCTCGTTGTTGTTAGAGGTATAGTAATCTCGTACCTTTCATTTAGTATGCTTCTTTGCTCTCGAGTCGAATATTTAGCTTCTTTAGCTCATGATGTAAAGGACTTTATAGATTGGAAAAAGTGTGCCTATTGAATGACTATCTCACAGAAGTATCTGTGAATGAAGATACTTCGATTTTTCCATGAGCTTTAGATTGGAACTTTACTTTCTCAATGTTGTTGTTTTTCTTCTTTTTTAGGAGAATGGCGAAAAGGATTTATCACCTGAACGAAAGCGCATTGCATTAGAATTCATTTCATCTTCCAACAATAAAGAAGCTGTTATGAAAGCAGCCAACATACTTCTTCAAAGATACTTGAAATACAGTCCTCCCGAGAATGATAGAGGGGACAACTTTTTTACTGAGTCTCATCTGAACGAAGCATTAAGAGTTGTTGGTTAGTGTTGATTGTCTTATGGCATTCAAGCTATTGTTAAAGTTTATTTCTGAGAATCTGATGATCTAAACTCTGGCAGGTGATAATGGACACGTGCCTGATCTGTTGCTTGTTTATGGACCTATAAGGAGCCACCTTGGTTTCCCTGCTTGGAGACTTCGATACACTGAGATAGTGTACGTACTATTTTCACTCTTTTTATCTTATATCTGTAGAGCTAAATCTCATAGAGTTTGTTTTTTCTTGGTATTTGTTTCTTGATAGACATATGGGATCTTTGAAGTATATGAGATATGGTTCCCTTTTGAAGGCAATTCACAAGTTCACAGGGGTACGCCAAAACTATGGTAAGTCTTTCATCTCCCACTACTATATATACGCGCGCACCACACACATATATAGAGAGAGACTGGAAATAGAAGATCATCAATTCACAGTTTAATCACCAAAGTTTCTACCTTTGAGGTGGACTGAGTCACCCTTTTATCTGTTGAATCTGAATCTTTACTCATAAAACTTCCACCTTTGAGTTGGATTGAATCACCCATTAGTTATATTATGTTGTGTGACTGGGATGTTTTTGGTTATTCTTGACAGGAACTTAAAAGGCGATTAGAGAGCAGAGTATCAAAGATCAATTTTTGGTTTGTGATGCACATACAAGTGAATTCTAAACGATATGTAATTGGAGATCTATTGATTCAGTGTGTTCCCAATTTGTTCACATTTTCTGAAAATTCTGTTACACAGACTCAGTACCCCAAACAACATGCCTTGAGATTGTATAGGATCAAGTACCCAACTGAATAGTAACAAGCTGGACCTAACCAATCCGGCTTTTCTCAAAGTTTAGGTATGCTTTATTATAGTGTGTAAACTAGTAGAACATGAGATTTCAGACTTTTTCAGCGCCAAAAGAAAACAGTTTAGTTTTCTGTTTAGTAGACTGTAAAAACCAAGAAACCAAATTGGTTTATGCACAAATTTCAGTTACAACTGGTCCAAATTCAAATGAAATTGGAAGCTTTGAACATTGCAATGAGCTATCTCTGTGCACTGTCCTGAATGTTGTTTCAGTATTCCGTTTCCAACAGACCATCAATGAGCCCAAACTCAAGCGCCTGCATACAAAAAAAAATGGCAAATCTCATATGCGGAATCTAACATTGGTATAGAAGGATCAGAAGGAACATAACTAAGAGAAAGTTAGCTCGTCACTAGATATGAGCTGAGACCTAGTCCTAACTAACAGTGAGTCATAGCTCATTAGAAATAAATCCGTGCGAGTGTATTAGATTTGACCGGTAATATTAACTTAAAAATGATATCAGCGGTAAACTACCTCAGATGCGGACAAGAAACGATCTCTTTCAGTGTATTGCTGCACTTTCTCGAGAGGTTGTCCAGTGAAAGCTGCATACATCCTGTCAATTTTCTGCATGCAGAGACAACCAAAGAGATCAATCAGATCAAAGATACTATTTTTAGCTTCAAAGTCTCAATCTTCCGTATTATTACAACAAAGCGAAAGATATACTTACTTGTCGGGCTTCAATAGCTTCATTCACCTGTCTCCTCACATCCTCCACATGTCCCTGCAAAATAATGTTAGCAAAAAATCAATTAAGTTCACACGCACATAGGATTCCGATTTACAATGTACTAACAAAGAGAATTCAAAAGCCATACTCCACATCCTGTTTGAGGTTGATGTATCATGACACGAGTATTTGGCATTGCATAGCGCATTCCTTTTTCACCGCCAGCAAGAAGAAGTGCTCCTTGGCTTGCAGCTACTCCAAACGCCACTGTTCCAACTTTAGGCTTTATCTACAGATCATTTCAGAGCAGATTCAATAGGTTTATAAGATAATGCCGTTTCTAGGTGAGGGATACGTTATTATAGGAAAAAGAGCTTACCCAAGACATACAATCATAAATTGCTAAAACTGAGTAGGTGCTGCCACCGGGACAATTGAGGTACATCTGAAACAGAGATTACTTCTGAGTAAATATGAGATGTTACTTTAAAGAAAAGTTACAGGGGAAAAAGAGTTTTCTGCTAACCAGGATGTCGGATTTATCATCAATTGATGCTAGGGTTACAAGCTGAGATATGACTCGCTGAGCAACCTGTGCGTTAATTGGTTGTCCGATGAAGATTATGCGGTTACGGAATAACACAGAAGAAAGGTCCAAAGGTCCTCCAGGGGTCATGACTGAAGGCATTACAGGCGGGTTCCCTTTTTTTGCCTCTATCACTCCAAATCTGAACATTGCAGCACATAAACAAAACCGGTTAAAACACATTGAACATAGAAAGGTTGAGCTATCAATTTTACAACCGTATAGACTGTGGTGGGCATGTATCATCATAAGAAAGAAAGAGTGGGAAATGCAATATATTTCGTTGGTTGATCTTAGGACTAAGAATTTTAACAATCAATCCAGCTAAGAGAAATACAAAGTATTTGATACCTAAAGTAAAGAGTAGAAGACTTAAGAGTGTCGTAGAAAGGAAAAGGCAATGAGCTCTATCAATTTGCAATGATGAGGACATAAACTGCAAGAATGGTGAATTCATAAATCAAGAGGGAGAATAGAATAGAGATGACCTTGGAACAATACTACGAGGACCCTTGTTGTCAATATTTATTGAGGACCCAAAAATATTACTGGAGAGTCCTGAAATCATCAAACACAACACAAACCTCAGACAGAAATCCATTAATCCGGCAAATTAAATCAAAAACAATACTTCTTCAGCATCAAACAACTCAGGGTTCCAAAATTCAAGAGCTTTAAAGTTACCAGCTTTCAGAGAATCGCCATACGGACTTGGCAGTGCAGAAATTATACGTCTTGTAGAATTTCTACACAAAATCAAACCAACTAACAAAGCGTAAGAAATTGTACATGGAACGAATTCATGATTCAAGTAGAAGAAGCAAATACATATTGGTACATCGTGTGATTGAGTTTTTTTAAAAAGGTAGTACCTTTGATTGTGAGCTAGATAAGAAGTGGGTTTAGGGCTTCGAGTTCTAGAAGAGAAGGAGAGACCGAGAGGAGGTGAAATTGCTAATCCCGCCATTACCGGAGCTCGAAGCTTTCTCTTTTTCCTCTGTTCAAAGAACCTAAAAGGACGAATTTTTTCGGGTTCAGGCGTGGATAGATGACAGAGGAGGACGGGAAGACTCAAAAGGTTAATGTTTGGACACGAACTCAAAACTGAACCCAACCAAGGCAACAGTAAAAGAGTCAGGTCATAGATACTCACTTTCATCCGGAAGTTTTAAAATCAATCTTTATTAAAACTTAAGAGATTAAATTTGTTGAAAGATCCGAAAAAAAACCATTCACGGTTAATTCAAAACAGTTTCAATGAAATTTAAGTTGAACAAAGTCAACAAAAATAGCCAATGGTTAAAACATTTCCATAATAATACACCAAAAATATAAAGATAATGGAATATTAAGTACTCATTTGCCAAAAGCTATGGATGCAATTTTATTTTCGTTGACTGTTTTCATATAAATTCGAAACATACTTCCTTTGTTAATAAAGGTTATTCAACTGTCCTTAGTTACCGTCACGGGAAAACTTATGGCAAACTCATCGCCGGCGAATATTCCGGTCACTTCTACAGAGGATTATGCTCACAGTCCTGTCCACTACGCCGTTGTGTTAGGTAATCACGCCGGCTTGACTCGCCTGGTTTCGTCCTTGCCTAAACTAACCGATCCAGAACAAATCTACACTGAGTCCGACTCAATGAGCCAAGAACGAGTGGCGGAGAAAATCTCTGCCGTTCTCGACCGCCGTGACGTTCCCTTTCGTGAGACGCCTCTCCATTTGGCGGTGCGTATCGGCGACGTTTTCGCGACGAAGACGATTTCTTCGGCAGGCGCTGATATCACTCTCCAGAACGCTGCCGGTTGGAATTCATTGCAAGAGGCTCTGTGTCGTCGGAACTCTGAGATCACGGAGGCAGTTCTCCGGAATCACCAACGTTCGGCGTGGTGCAAATGGAGACGAAGACTTCCGCACCTGATCGCCGTGCTCCGCCGTATGAAAGATTTCTACATGGAGATTTCGTTCCACTTCGAAAGCTCCGTGATTCCTTTCGTCGGAAAAATCGCTCCTTCGGATACTTACAAGATCTGGAAAGTCGGAGGAGATTTACGAGCCGATACTTCAATAGCCGGATTCGACAAGTTCAAAATCCACCGCGCGAATCAAAGCTTTCTCTTCCTCGGCGAAGGAGAAGATTTTCTTGACGTGTCTCCTGGTACGTTACTTGTGTTGAACAGAGACGATAAAACGATCTTGAACGCTTTTGAAAACGTTAAAGATCCGTTAAGCGATGAAGAAATCGCTGGCTTTTGCGCTCAGTCGAGCTTACACCGTCCAGGATTGGATGTTACTAAAGCAGAGCTCGTTGAAATGACGAATTGGCGACGGCAAGCGAAGATTGAAACCATCAGAGAATGGAAAGCCAAAGCTTACCAAATCGAAAACGTAAGTTTCAGTTTCAAATTGCGTAAAGTCTGTTCCGGTGGAGAAACAGAGCTTTCGGAGGTGAATCACCAGAATACTTCAGAGACGTTACGGCGGCAGAAGAGTTTTTTCAACTTTGAGCATCCACTGTCATCGCGATCGCGGAGAAGAAGGTCGGTTACTTTACCGGAAGCAGCGGTTTCGGTGGGTTCTGTGCCGATGAGGATCAAAGAAAAAGAGTTTGAGTCCTTCTGTTTGGTTAACTGATCAGTTTCCTTTGAAGACGGAGGAGCTGCTTCCGTTGCTTGATATTTTAGCTAACAATGTCAAGGCTGTTCGGAGAATGCGGGAGCTGATTACCACCAAGTTCCCGCAGGGAACTTTTCCGGTCAAGGTAACAATAAGCCGTCTTTGAAATTACACGTTAATTTTGTTCCTTTTCCCATCGTTGTTAGCGTCTGCATGAAAGTTAAGTATCATGTAAAGATATTTATATCTTACGTGTCGTGATAGCATTGGCTGAAATTTTTAGTCAGCGCTGATGTGTCAATATCACAAGGTTGGACTCGGATGAGCAATGGACAGGGGACACTGTTCATTTTCGGTCTATTTTACTAATACTAGAAATCACATTTTATTTGGTTCGGTATGATAATAGTTTTAGTTTTGAAGTAAATTACATTAGATGCATCCACAATTTGATAAAATTCTCAAAAGTTTTAATCCATTATTTGTCATGGACGCATCGCCAGTTGAAAAAAAAAATTTCATAACTAGATTTAGTCTTCTTTTCACATGAAAATTTAGATTTAATTCACAGGATCTATTATATTAAACATTATTTCTGTGTTTGTTTTCTGATGGAACCAGTTGTCGATACCGGTGATCCCAACGGTGAAAGTAATCATCACATTCACCAAGTTTGTGGCTCTCCGGCCAGTGGATCAATTTTATACACCATTGTCAAGTCCAAGACACCCTGTACTGGAGTTGAAGACCAATCCGACCTGGGCGTGGACGAGAGACCAGACATAAGAACGTCAACTTCACGACCATCATCTTCAACGCGATCTTGGCTGAGACTTAACATCACCACTGGAAAAGACTCACAGCGACGTCTAAAAGAAAAAGAAGAAGAAACGTTGGATCCTTTTGAAATACCGATAGGATATAAGTATATGACCAGCTTTGATACCTCAGGCTCAGGTAATCAAAATATTTGTAGATGTTGATAATTGTCCAGATTTATACGTACAGAGAGAGTGATAAATTTCGGGTCTTTTTTTTTGTTCACTAAAATTTTAATATATGAAATTTTTAAATTTGTCGTTTGAATTTTAGTTTTAGTATTATTAATCATCACAAATTAAATGTAATGTAATCCCAAATCCATAACAAGTGTATAATGGGTCAGTCACTCTATCGTGTGGATGCGCAAAAGTAAAGTTTCGGAGAAAATAAATATATTGGGCTGAATATTTTGATGGGCCGATGTTTTAGGCGTTACATCAGTTCATTTTCCGACTCGTCAATCATAAAAAGAATAATCTTTCTAAACAATTTAGGCGCCAGGTGTCACTTGCCATAATTCTAACTTCAAAGTGAATTAGGTACGATGAACATTTAATTATTCCAAGCACATGTATCATGCCCCAGTGCCAGTTATCATTCTAGACCTATTTGCTAGTGATTTCTCCTATGCACATACATATTGCTTAGGAATACTTGCTATGTTTTATGACTTTTAGAGGACAAGTCTTCTATATACAAAATAATCAAAGATTGGACTTTTTCATTTTTGGCGGTTCATTATTCTTGTAGAAACAAATATATATATATATATATATATATATATATATCAAGAGTTATACTATACCATTTTCGGCACTATCAACATCTTTCGTTTTGTTGGGGTAAGACATAAACTACCCTTTAGTATCAAAATCACATACCAATTAAAATATTTTTTAATTTATACCCTGATAAGATTAAATGGAATTAGAAGTATAAATATGGATGAAATTAAAGGAGAAGAATTAAGAGAAAAAAAGTATTACTACAAGAGTTGTATATATTTTTAAATCTTTATGAGCTTAACTAAAGTTAAAACTTGAAAGATTCCAAAAGAACGTTTGCTTTGCAAGTTGGAAACGAACTAACTTGAGTTGGCAAGTCCATTCCAAGACAACCAAAATAAAAACATTAGATTAAAAGACGACAACTCAAATATATAGTATGATTTTTATTCACATTAAAAACAAAAAAAAATTGACAACCCATCCACTATTAGTTTCCATTCTCTACATTTCAACTTATTTTGCTCATCCATTATTGTTTCTTCCCTCTTTACCAAGAAGAGCTCCAATAATCAGAGGTATTTTTTTTTTTTTTTATGCTTATAGTTGTAGATGATTTGATTTTGATCAAGATTTGCTGATAGGCTCATAACATATTGGGATATTAAATATGGCGAGTGAAGCACCGAGTTGGGCGGATCAATGGGGGACCGGAGGAATTGGGGTGATGGCAGCGGAGGAGACAACGAACGGCAAAAAAGACGTCGCCGGGAAGAAGTCCGGCAAGACCAAAACAGGGATTAACAGAGCTAAGAATTTTGCATTTATTGGTGTCAATTGGATGAAGAGTCTTGTCCAGAGGAAGAAGAAAGACTCTACTTCTTCATAAATAAAAAACTTTGCTCCTGTGTGATTTTCCCTCCCCCTTTAATATGTCTCAATCTACTATACAATTTTTTAATTCTTTTAAAATGGTATTTTGGAGTTTAAGTGGTGCATCCCACAAATGAATTTAGAGTTGTTCAATGTTAACCCACCATTCCTGATTCCCCTATACATTTTACAAAAAAAAAAAAAAAAAAAAAAAAACCATTCCCCTATACGTTCCTCGATCCTATATATGTACACTTAAAACTTTAAAAGGCAAGGTGGAAATTTCTTCTTTTATATTACCTTCGCATTTATGTTTAAATACTGTTTGAATTAAAATCACGAACATACATTTTTTAATGGTGCAAGGGGTCATGGGTTAATAGGTTCAAACAACAATAACGTTATACATTTGCCAAAAAAAAAAAGAACAATAACGTTACACCCAAAGAAAACAAAAGTAATTTTCAAAAAAAAAGTAACGTTTTATGGTAAAGTTTGAGGATGGATGGTGTAATAGATTTCTGATAAATAGAACTTCATTTGAACCCAAAAAAACAGACTCCGATATATGATCATTGTCGAGTTTATTTTTTTTTAAAGATGATAGATATATTTTCTATAGGTACATAAAACATATTTTTACTTTTTAAGGAAATATTAAATAAATGATAGGAACTTAACAATAAAAGAAATAAATAGGGAGGGAGAATATTTGGAAAGTTGAGCCATATTAATTTCGAAATTCAAATGTATATTGGGAGTGGCACAACCCCACCAACATGCCTTGCTTTCTCTTACAAACCTCATAAATACAAAATTGAAAGCTCATGGGAACCTTGTTTCTTTAATTAATCGTTATCTAGCATACATTATAGTTACGTACACACACAAACACCAAGTTACCAATATACAAAAACAGAGTTACCATTTACCAATAGGCATATTCATTTAAGGAATCGGGATGGTAAGAACGGATAAAAATTGAAACTAATCATAGTTAAAAATAAAAATTAGTATTTCATATTTGAAGCATATTTTAAAAATATGGGATGTTTAGATACTTAGTCGCAATCGGAGCTCTCATTTATTCGAGCGAGGGTCAATATAGGATATCATATAGTTTGGATTTATTTTGAAATTAGTTTTTCTCTTGATATTTTGGATATATTAGAATATTTTTAGTATTTTCAAAACTTAAACTACACAACTTAGTATTTCGGTTAGTCATCCATGCCTAACATGTTACCGTTAAAATATATTAAAATGTTGAAACGGATATACTAATATAACAGATAAAGATACGAAATGAAAATTCAGATATCAATACATAAAATGAACATGCCTAATTATCAATATATATAAATTTCATAGTCATTTGATCCCAACAAGTCGTAATTCATGCATATGTAAATATTTCGTTTTTTTCGTCCACCGAAAATGGATCAGCTCAGAAACCAATTAATTCTTAATTTCCTTCTATGGTAAAAAGAATTAGTAAAATTATATGTGAAAATTAGATTATCTTGATATGGTTAGAAGAGTTTCAGATGGTTAGACCGACCATAAAGATATATGGTTTTAAAGAACAATATCCATTCAATTCAATTTGATAGGTCACTACGACAACACAAACAAACTTTTGTTCTTGAAAATTCATCGGAGATTATATTTGATAATTGGTATCATCGTTTACTATATAACACATGTAATCACATATTATATATATGTAAACAAATAATATTTTGTATTGAAAAAAGGTTTTTCATAGAAACAATTCAAATTCAATAATCCAACCTCCTTTTTGGTATGGGGTTGTTGGTCTAATTTAATGCTAGTCTCTTCTGCCTTGCCTCTCTTCTTCAACCATCTTCATATTTATTTCTTCTTCTTCTTCACTTTACACACCCCTAAACTTTGCAAATAGCCGCATTCTACTTTCTCTTTTGATTCTTCTAATTCTTACTTTGGTTTTTGACATCGCTGAAATTGTCGCACGGTAACAGTTTCGCAAGGAACCAATGGTTCTCAACGGCAATTAACAATTTCAGTGTCGACGTTTTTCTACATACATGTATTTTGATTAAATAGTTGATGCTACTATTTGGTTTTTTTTCCTGGAGCTAACTAGAGATAATAAAAATAATGCGAGATATTAGTGCGGTTCAATCAAATAATCGTTCTCTTAATTGGTAGAGACCGGTTTTGTTCGATTGAGCCGTGCCAATATCACGCGTTAAACCAAAATTGCGATGATGGGTATATTAAACTTAAAGGTATATGCCAATATTTTTTAGTTTTGAATACAGTCCAATTTGGTATCTTGTGAAAACTTTTTCTTTTGTTTTTACTCAGCAGGCTTCGAAGGTATGAGATGTTAACAAGCAACACAACCCACAATCCAAGTACAACACTTCTATTTTTAGGAAGTATTGGAGGAAATGTAAGTAGAAAATATAATAACATGCTAGGGGAGAAAAAATACTATCTTGAATGTAAATTTTATCGGGGTTTACGATCGCAACAATACAACACTAGTTTTAAGTTGTAATTTATCTGTAGTTTTGTACATAAGTTAACAGCGGAATCATATATTTATTTGTTACTTAACTAAAAGTGCATGTTTTATATGCTGTTTCTTAATCTTTACGAAAACAAGGAAGTCTGTTTTTGGACTTATTCTCAACAGAGTAAATCTAAATAAAAATTTATCAAGTTGTTCCACATTTCCGGAAATGTGTTTGTGACAAAAAAAAAGATTAGATTATATATAATTTAGTGAAACAAAATTAACATTCATTTTCTTTACTATCCCCAGACAATGTCCAACGAACTTTCGAGAGCAGGAGAGAAATTGAATATGTGAATCAAATGATCGAACTTAAGAGCACCCATAAAACAAGAAAAATCCCTATAAATTTTTTCAAGACCAAAGAAAAAATCATGACGCGAGAGTTGGCCTGAAATCAGATTACCTGATTAAAAAAAATGCTAGAAAACCACTCGGAGATAATCCGAAGAATTCAAAATCTGTAGGCTAAACAAATGTGATTAAAAATTTCCAGGTTCATAATCCAAACTCAAATAGTCTTAAACACCAAAGAAAAAAAAAAGAAAAAAAAAACCAACGTACTCCCAAAAATAGGTGAGGAAAAACACAGAGTCAAATGAGATTAAATGAGAAGCAAAAAGGAGGACATGTGGAAATTAATAAAAAGGCACAACAATAAGGTCTCTTTGTCTGTCATAGGACAAACCAAATTCGACCAAAACATTACTCTCATTAAACCACTTCACTAACTATTTTTTGCATACATTTATTATTTTTTCTGATCAAAACCCTACACTAGTACTAACTATAACACTTGAAGAAAAACACAAAACTGTTATTTCTATTTTTCTTTGTAACCAAATTATATGCTCCAACTAATAGTAATACTATAACTAATAGTAGTACTATCATATTTATTACTGTAGCAGTAAAATTTTGGTTTCTTTATTATTTAAGAATTTGACGTCCACAAAGCATTTTCAGGTTCCCCACAACGTTCGTGAACATCGGCCATTCTCTCAGCCGACCGGAAGATTCCTTTAGTACTCCATCAGAACAAAAGAAACAAAAATGCGGATCAAGCCACCAACTTTAGCAGTGACACATAGTTTTTAAACAAAATGATCCAACCATTATGTTCTTTTCATTACAGGCCATTATTACAATGTAGATGCGAAATGGAGAGCCCGAGAGAAACAACAAAGTTACAAAAACATTTCAGAATATTTTGAGATTCTGTCTGCTGTAAACTCGAACAATTTGCGAAATGTAACGGTGTGTGTATAAACTTTCATTTATTCAGAATTACAAAGTAGAACCCTTAGACCTAAAACGTTCTTTGAAATGCTTTTGGGAATGTAAAAGAAGAAGATGAAATGATCAAACTCTCTTTAAGGTGTCTCAAAATCTAATTTCTGTACATATAAAGAGAACTGATCTTAAAGTTTCCTTTTTTTTTGTTGTTGTTGTCTCACTTGCGTGCAGAGTGATAGAGTTCAAGATACTCAAGTGCAGGACGGTTCCATGACCAATCTTGCTCCATCACCGTCTTGCAAAGCGAGTTAAACCAGTCTCTACCATCGTACCACGCCGATATTGCCCTGGAAAAAAAGAAAATGAATTATCGCTTCTTGTAACACTTCAAGAATCACACAGCGTGTTAGTTTAGAATTTGGTTGGCTTACCTATTGAGAGCGTAATCCACACCAGGAGCATCAGCCCCATCGAAGCTGAAGCCATTAGGTTCTAGAACTTGAGCTTGAGCCCTTTCTTTATCGTGGTCCACATCAAAAACCGTGTCATAGAGTCCTATATTAAATAACGATAAACCAATACCCTGAAGTCAGGCTGGTCTTGAGTGAAACGGGTAAAGCATAAGATTCTAATCATAGTCAACACAGTTACCTCCAGTCTTTCTAACTACAGGAACAGCACCGTATCTCATGGCTATGAGCTGTGTCAATCCACACGGCTCAAATATCGACGGTACAAGAATAAAGTCAGCCCCAGCGTAAATCTGGAGAATTAAACACGAAAAGACTTAAAGCATAATATTAAGGATCGAAAAACAAATGAAGGTTTGTTATTGTTATTTTACCAAATGAGAAAGAGGTTCATCGTAGGTTAGAACAAGCCGAGCTCGGTCACCATGAGTAGAATGCAATTGGTTTGCCAAGTTTACGAAATCATTTTGGATACGAGGATCTGGAGCTGAACCTAGCAACACAACCTGCTTTCAAGAAACCGGCAAAGATTGTGAAAAATTCCAGAGCGGACTTTATAAAGGTCGAATAAGGCGAGAAAAGGACCTGTCCATTCCGTTCCAAAGTACGCCAGATAGCGTGCTTGATCAAATGTATTCCTTTCTGGTGAGTTAAGCGCGTAACAATTCCTACTAGCGGAAGATCGGCACTCTTTAGTCCAAGCCTGTTCTGTAGTTCTTCTTTGGCTGCTCTTTTGCCTTCTACAACATTCCCTGAAGTATAAGGTACCTAAGAACCACAAAAAGTGTTCATACATCACAAGACATACAAGAAATTTCAGGGCGAGAAAGGAGAGGATGTGACCAAGCTTACAGGAAGGAAGTTATCGTTGTAAGGATCCCATATATCCGGGTCGATCCCGTTAATTATTCCGTGAAACTTGTATAAATGTGGAGAGATTACAGAGTTTCCAGCTACTTCCTTGGCGTATGTTCTTGAAACCTATTAACGTTAAGAGCAGTCGGAGTCATTTCAATCGCTTCAAGGGAAAAGAGAACATATGATCTTTATATAATAATAATGATATCTTAAAGAGATATGTGTATAGTGTTTTCAGGATTTACAGTTGTAGCTTTGTCTGCAAATTTCATTGCTTTACCAATGGCACTTGCTCCAAATTCCAAATTATGAATTGTGAAGACAACACGGGTTTTAATTAAACCATAATGCGTGTAATGATCCTTGAATAACCATGAAACTGGAGCACTGGACCAGTCATGACAGTGAAGAATGTCCTGTGGATAGTGAGACCAAGGATTAGAACCACTATAGTTCGAACCAAGTGTTATGACGTTCTATTGAGAATTCTCGATAATTCTACAAGAGTATAATGAGTAGCCATACTGGATGAAAACCTCCTTGGAGAAGAAATTCAAGAGCCGCATGACAGAAGAAACCGAATCTTCCTGCATCATCTGCACAACCGTAAACACATCCTCGCTGAAACAATCTGCAACAGTCAGCAACAACTTCTTCATGCCATCAGGAGATGATGAATGAATTGTGGAAAGAGCTGAAAAAGAAATGCATAAAGCTAACCCATTTTGCGGATCTAAGAAGTAAACCGAAAGGCCTTCCACTTTTCCATGCCAAACCTTTATTTCGGTTCCTCCCCAGTGATAGCTTCTGTTGAACTGCAAGTCCTTCACCTATTTTTGACAAAATTTAAGTACAAAGAGAGATATGCAACAGAAAGGAGGAAATGAAACCGGAAAACGTTGAGAAGATAATGATCTTACAAAGTGGTGCTTTAGACAATCATACTTTGGAAAAATGATGTCCACATTGTGGTTTAATTCTTGAACAGCACGAGAGAGACTAGTTACAACATCACCTAGGCCTCCAACCTACAGGTAATAAACTTACCAAAACCTAAGATATATATATACAATGTTTTTGATAGCTATAAATGTCATATCTTATGGTTACCTTTGCGATGGGTGCCATTTCAACAGCAATATGAACAATGTGCAATGGTGGTTCCTTTGAAATACCTCCCACCACCGGTAAATGGTAATCCAAACCACTTTTGTTATCGAATATTCCGCCATCATCTCTTTCAGAGAACACAAAGTCCATCATGTAAGCATCTAACGGGACCTTAGCTGGAAAAAGAAGAGGAAAATTACTTACATATCATGAAACAGTCTCTAGAATGGAAACCTGTTAACAACTGAAATCATACCCGTAGTCTTCATGTGTGAATTTCCATCATCTGCTGCTTCCATTTTCTGAGGTGGCAAAGGACCCAAGCGGTGAGTCCAACGATTAAAAGAGCCTTTAAACCAAATCTCAGGCTTTCCATTCAAAACTGTGTTTGAAGGATTGTAGAAAACTGTCACAGGCTTTCCCGCTTGAACCTCCAGAGGCTCAGTGTAAACCACATCTTTCTGGGAAAGCAGAAACTTTTTAAGTGTTCTTTCCTTAGTTTCAGCTTTTAAGCGAGCTATTTTCTCCATCTGCCAAAAAGAAAGAGGATGAAGACATGTAACTGAATGTAGTAAGATTTTACAAGAACTGAAACAATTTAGTAAAGAGGATACGCAGTTCTTCTTTTAGATCTATTGAGCACTGACCTTGGCACGCATAGCTTCTTCTTGTAACTGCCTCTCTTCCTGAAGTTTCCCAAATATCAGATTTTCTTCCTCTGACCAATAAATCTCTTCAGAAGTTCTTCGAGGAACAAGTGCGTGGAAATCTTGGCGACTATTATTGTCATACAAAAACTCTCCTTTAGGTGGTCCATCAGCAAAGACCCAGTCAATGACTAAAGCACCGCCCGGAACTACAACTGCATATTGAAATGATAAAGATCAATAAATCATATGGCAGCAAGAGGATATGTAACTACAAAAAAAACATATCATAACCAAGTTTGTTCGATAAGATAAGAAAGCTTCACATATATACCTTCAGCAAACCACCAATCTCCACTCTTTGGATCAGTCTTTAACTCAGCATCAACAAGCTTTTCAACCATAGATAATCCATCAGCCCAATTATTAAACCCTCCATGGATCCAGAGGTCTTTGGAATTAGCCAAAGGACCTGAGGTTTTATTGTAATACAGCATCACTTTATCTCCAGCCTTAAAATCACTCGGCTCAATGTACCAAACATTCTCAGCCGAGATTACAGCTTTATGAATAGCCGATTTAAGCAATTCACGTCTCTTCTGGATCTCAGCCTTTGCTTGTGCTTTATCAGCTTCCATTGCAACCTTTCGAGCTTCGATTCTTCTCTTCTCTTCCTCTTTTCTTTCCCTCTCAGCTTCTTCCTTAGCTAACTTCTCTTGCTCTCTCCATTTCTCTTCTAGCAGAAAATTCTCAAACTCAACTTTATCCATACCATCTTTAACATCTACACAGAAATCTTTTGAGTCATTGTTGTCATATACACTTTGTCCATTGAAAAACACAAAATCCATCTGATACGCTTCTTTGGGGATATGAAGGAGACATGACCACCAATCTCCATGGATCCATGTCTTTTCTAATCTCCTCGTGAAAGATTTCCATCTCCACTCGTTAAATGCCCCCATGATCAAAACATCAGGTTCATTGTTAAGAGTTGATAGACTCCTGTTGAGAAACACTTCTATGTCTTCATCGGATTTCGCAATAACGGGATACACAAACATTCTACCACCTCTCACCAAATTTTCCTCTGCAAGCGCTTCTATTTCCTTCTTACGAAGATTCTCTCGTTCAACTTTTAACTTTTCCTCAGTTGTTTTCTTATCCACACGATCACTTTCATCCACAATATCTGAACTATCGAACACATTCCTCTCATCAAAAACAACAGAGCCTTGTTTCTGTAAATCCTCTTTAGCTTGGGGCAACTTACTAACCCCTAGAACTTCGTTTGTTGCCATAGAAGTAGCTTTACTATCTTTTTCACCATTCTTCTTCTGAGTTCTTTTCTGAGCACTTCCTACTGTTGTTCTTCGGCCAAAACCTCTGGGAGATGAGCTTTTTGGTCCTGAAGCTTCCATTCTTCCTTGCTTCTTCCTTGAAAAATCTTGTTTACAAAAGTAAGATATCAACAAAAGGACTGAATCAGTAACCACAATGAAAAAGTTCAACATAATGAACGGGTATTTGATTCTTAACCAGCACTAGCCGTGATCTGATGCAGAAACCCATTTGATTTATATTGACTTTCCAATGAAGAAAGCTGAAATATCAAACACTGGTTAGAAATTTGTTCAGTCACATCTTTAGGAGCTTTAAGCCAATAAAACATAACAAAGCTAAACACAACAAAAGTAAACAAGGTGAATATTAGATCATATTCCCCAAGATCTTTTTCTCTCCCCAGCTCGGATTTTTAAACTTTTAGATTCTAAATATGGTGAGGATTGAATATCATTAAAAAAAATTGGCAATTTCTTATAGAATTAGCTCAGTTACTATAATTTACCAGCTTAAAACGAGGTTCTAACATGAGACTCCCAATCCAGAGACCCTACCAAATCTCCAAAAAGATAGTACATTCTACCAAAGTTCGATTCCCACTAAAGACGTCCTGATCGAAAAAGGTGTTCTCATTAAAAAAAAAAAAAAGTAAAAGAGTGAGCATTTCAATTTCCGGAAATTAAAATCCAAAGAAGCATCGAATCATGTTTAAAGTCATGCATATACATAGAAGTAAGAATGAAACAGCAAGTGAGAGAGAAAGAGAATTACAGTAGAAAAGGAGCAAGATTTGGGGCGAGGTTGAAACCCAATACAAGTATTAATTTTGAGCCGACCCTTTTCCTGGAACACTGGTCTTAAATTCCCCGGCCTCTGTATCTGCCAACACACTTCCATAGCTCCCCAAGAAACAAGAAGAAGAAGAGACACAAGAGAGTTGTACTTCAAGTATATAATATATATATATGAGATGAGAGAGAGAGAATGTTTGTAATTGAAACAGCCCCTCCACTGCTTCTTACCAGAACATTTCTCAATCACTGAAACTCATCTTCATCTTATTTTATTTTATTTCTCTTTTTTCATAAATTATAAAATTTCAGTAGAATGAGATAGAAATCCATGTGCTAATTAATATTATTATGACATGGTTCCATTCTTGTAATTAAATCTTTTTAACCTAGAAATCAAATCCGATATTAAACACATGAAAATCTAGAATTATCTGCAGCTTCGGAATTGTCGCTACAGATATGACTTCTGTCAAAATAAACAACAGAATTTTTTTTTTTTTTTTTTGACATTAAACAAAGAAGATTACTTTTGACCAAAACCAAAAAACAAACAAAGAAGATTTACTATCGCAATCGCAGCCATACATTATTTAACATATATCAATGGATATATTCCTCTGTCTCTCAGGTATATTGTTCCTTACGGTATATCTGCAAAAATCTGAACGGCCAACTCTGCAAATGTTAAACTAGAGCAAGAAGAGAATCAATCAATTCTGTTAATATCAAATATTCAAAAGGCAATAACTATATAAGTTTTAACATACTAAAAGGTAAAAATAAACCCAAATCTTGAAACAAATTCAAAAAGTCAAACCGAAAAGGAATCAAAATCTTTATAAAAAAGGCCTAATAAAAAAAACAAATTTACATAAACTATTAAAAAAATGTATATGTAAACAAAGGGAACAACGAATAAAACAAAATTATGGGGAATGTTTCCTCTGCGTCTCGGGTGAAATGGTTTACGGTGTACCTGCAAAAAATCTGGACGGCTATTTCCTAAACATCACGTGGTTAAAGCAATGATCTTTCTTACTAAATAGCTCGTGACAAATATATTGTTTGGCCGATGCATAAGCGCCACGTGTCAGACAATCCTCCGATTTACAAGTCCACGTCATGCCGAAGTGATTCACTTTCTAACACTGACCGTTGATTAGAATCTTCGAAAACCAATATACGAATCTGACGGTACAATGTTCTGGACAAACACTATCACTGCCTTTGACTATGGCTTTCTTAGGTGTTTTCCACTTTCTCCATCAAGAAGAGGTCGAACAATATATCGGTGTATATGTTCATGAGGTGTAACTCCATGAAGAACCATGTAATCATGAAGCTCAAGAAGTTCTTCTTGACTGCGATTCTTACTGAACGATGTTATCAAAGTTCCATATGTTATGGAATCTGGAACAACACCTCTACGAACCATAGTCTTTAAAACCTCATTCGCTTTCTCGTAACAACCAAACTTGCATAAATGATTGATCAAGATGTTGTAAGTCACCAGACTAACCAATTTCTCACCGTCTTGTATCTGCATTTTAGATAAGATATTGACAGCTTCTTCCACATTCCCGGTCTTGAGAGACTCGTGCAACAACGTGTTGTAAGTTACAGAGTCCTTGCTTTCCATGGCGTTCACAACCGCTTCAGCCGCACCATTCATTCCTCTTTTGCTTAATCCATTAATAATTGAATTGTATATCACAAGATTTGGCGTTATCTTAATCTTGATCATATCCTCATAGATACCTATAGCTATTTCCAACTTCCCTTTCTTTAGGTATCCATCAATCAAAGTACCAAACGAGATTGCATCAAGATCCAAACCACGAACTAACATACTCCCCAGAATCTGATCAGCGCACACCAGCTTCTTATCTCTTACAAATTGGTGCATAAGTGTATTGTGACAAACTATATCTTCCACAAGTTTCTTCTCTGAAATCTGTCTCTGAAACTTAACAGCTTCCTCTACATATCCGTTTTTGCATAGACCTCTGACAACAATGGCGTGAGTAAACCGATCAACTTGCATCTTTTTAATGATCATATCTCGCAAGACAGACATAGCTCCTTCCGTATCACCTTCCATAAACAGCCAATAAACAATAGAGTTATAGATAACAGTATTAGCCTCAAGTCCCTTACTCGTCATCTCATCACACAACCTTAAAGCTTCATCCGAACTTCCAGCTCTACCATAAGCATCCACTAAAGCTCCATAGGTTCTTTCATTGCAACCAACACCTGATTCAACCATGTCACCACGAATTCTTTCCGCCAAATCCAATCTCCCAACCTTGCAAAACCCATTGATAACTGAATTGTAAGTTACAGCATTAGGTGAGACAAAGCTTGCAGACATCACTCCCATCTTCCCTAAGAGCTGCAAGGCGAATCCCATATCACTCGTCTTACAAGCTCCATCAATCATCATATTAAAGCTAACAACATTAGGCCAAACCCCACATTTCAACATCCTGTAAAACACCGATAACGCTTTAAGCAACTTATTCTCCTTACAAAACGAATATATAA
The DNA here is from genome assembly GCA_963854855.1 of Nasturtium officinale. Lineage (NCBI taxonomy): Eukaryota > Viridiplantae > Streptophyta > Magnoliopsida > Brassicales > Brassicaceae > Nasturtium > Nasturtium officinale. Next base: position 3,236,758 of record OY978501.1, on the reverse strand, counting down.
CCAGATTAAAGGTATTCACATTCTCAACATACCCCAAATAATCCATTTCCTTATAAACCTTCCAAAACCAATCAATCTCATTCAAATTCAATAAACAACCCATAAAATTATTCAAAGCATGAACAGAGACCCAAAAACCCTCTGCTCTCGTCTGCTCAATCACTTTGTAAGCTCCTTCAGCATCACCATTCTGTGTACAAGCTCTAACTAATGAATCAAACACATCAAGACTCGAACCAGAGGCTTGGTAAGTTCGAATCAAACCCGATAAAACATGTAAAGGACTAAAATTTTCTCCTTCTACAGACATCAAATTCACCATTATTGATAAAGCATCATCGAATCTTCTCGAATTAACCAGCAAATGAATCATCACACAAGAAGCTTCGAAACGATTCTCTGACTTCGCCACAGTGTTACTCCCTAAAACCCAGTTGTAGAACTCTAAAGCTAACTTTGGTGAGCTTCGAAACTGGAGAATAACTCGGTTTATCAATGGATTTGTGAGACTGGGGAAAAACTGATGAAGAGTGTTCCATCTTCTATGTCTTAAATTCAAACAGAGAGCACTAAAGAGAATGTCTTCCGGCTCAGGATTTGAGAATTTCTTAGAAACGTGAAAGCAACGTACCAAGAAGCTTGTTCTTCTGGTGACAACGTGAGCAAACATACAGTTCAGAAATATCAGATGACGATAATTAATGTAAACCCTAAATCTAAGCAGAGGTCTTTAAATGAAGAATATTCAAAGGCATGATCTTCCGATGCATGAGCCTCGTTCTTGGCGCTTGATAAATTGCAATTACCCCGGCGATTGCAACGGCGTAAGCTTCGGTGGCAGATAAATAAAGGTCAGGTCTTGACGGGAGAAATATAGAAGACAAAAGGGGTTCAAATAACCAACTAGATTACCGGTTTAAGGTTAACCGAAATTGGTTTACTGATACATTATGAACTTGAAAAATTAAAGTTGTCATTTGTTAAAGAAAAGGGTAAGCAACCAATAAAAAAAAATACGCAATCGTGGAATACATCGTCGGTCTTCCTCACAGCGCTCGCTCTAAATTATAGATTAGCTATCGTATATCGACACTCGTATTATCGATATATATTAGCTATCACATAAATATATATTAAAATTCCACTCACTGCAGCAAAAAAAAATATATATATATATATATAAACAACTGATTCTTTCTATAATATCATGAGCCATTACGTATCAGCAGTGAGATCAGTCAATCGCTGGACCTAGCCACACATTTGTTTCACCTTTCCTTAGATGGCCATAGTTTCACAAAGTTATGTCAAGTTGGTTTTGCCCGGTTTCTTCCCATCCTATTTTTTTATTGGATAGTTTGGGTTTCGGACAAATACACATCGTTGAAAAAGTTTGGATTAATATAGACTAAAATCATTAAACATGTATTCAGTGACAGATATTCGCTATATACCATATCGATCGAACCACTACTCCACATCTTGGATACTTAAGCTTACATGCTTTCATTTTTACTTTATTGTGTTAGGATCCCACATCGGATAACTGATAGACCAATACTAATATATAAGGAATATGGGTCAATCCTCTTATTGTCAATTGATTTTGAGTTGGAAGCCCATAGAACTTTACATATTGCATGATAGTTTTTTCATTAAGAAGACAGTATGTAAATTTGGATTTCCATGTATAAATGTTAGGAATCAATTAAAGGAATCAAATTATTGAGAGAGAGAATGTGGTGAATGGTGAAGAGAGGGTGGGAGCGAGATAAGAGTGGGAAGAGATGTGTTGAGCCCACAAATATGAACTTCTCGATCAAAGTCACTTTCAAAGGTCCTTTCTTGAAAAAGGCAAAGGCATAATTTACAAAGGGATCAAAAACATTTTTGACAAACTTCCCTCTCTTTTGCTTTAACGCAAACACTCTCTAAATTGTGTCACTTTCTTTTGACCCCAAACCATACCCTACCCCTCCATAACCTCATGTCCATATGATACGTGTCTACTAGTTTAGATGAAGTATATCTTGCCATTGTTAACTAGATCAAACCATGAATCCTTATGAAGTTATTGCGTATAATTAATACTGATGACCATTTCTTCAACTGTTTGATCAAGTCACGAATCATACTTTTTATTTTATACATGAGTTTCTCAACAATTAAACAAACAAACAAACAAAAATCTTTTTTATGCATGTTATTTGTTCTTATTGCTCATAAATTTGGTCAACCCAAACAATCCTATATGTCCATAATATTTAACCCGACAAAAGTTCGATCAGACCAAAAAACTTCTAGCTGAATTGGCTTTGATCTGATCCAAGCATATATATTATATATACACACTTTTATTATATTTGACAGAATAACGCTTTCGAGTAAACTTAGTTGGTGCAGAAGACGGTTCCAATGTTGTTTTTAATTACCACTTGATGAATCCATATTGATATATTCTGATCTACACTTACTGATACAATTAGTTAATTTATTAATCTTTTCGATGTTATAGCTTTCAGTGACGTGTGTGTATATATATATACAATTAACAAGATGCCATTTTATGAACCATCATGATTTTATTTGGGAAAATGAATTGAAAATAGTGTCTTTTTCTTCCTCGTGAGTGCCCCCACTTTGAAGTGGATTCTTTGGACAGTTTTACCTGTGGACACAATAATGTTGCTAGGACACATCTGTTCTAGTTAATTATACAAAACTTCATTTTCATATCATATCACTTAATTAATTACTAGACCTAATAGTGTTGATAAATTAATCTTTTACTATCATAAACAATATCGGTGCTCAATCATTAATATTCCTGTTACGTAGTACATGACATATGAATCGGGGTCTAACGTTTAACAGATTCATCAAATACAACTAAAAATGAACACTACGAGGAAGACATTAGATTTAGAACTAATATACATTATATCTTTATATTTGCTAATTCAAAGTTTCCGATTTTCATGTTGTAATCCTTTATGCATGGTCCGGAACGAGTTTGTGATCATATTTATAAAAATTGATTACATTCTTTTCCATTATAGATTAGAACTCGAAAGCAAGAATTCAATCAAGTTCAATTCAGGAAATTATTGCTCAACCTGCCTTGTTTTAACAATTATATAGTAATATTTGTTTATATTGGAATTATAAATCTCCATTTTATTTATAATGGGATGTCATAAGACATTAAAATACCGAGCAATCTTGAAATTAATCAATACAAAGAGAGAGGGAGAGAATTATACACAAAGAAGATGATCGATTCTTGAAAAAATTCCCACAATTAATTTAAAAATCTAATAGAAAAACAAAACTCTAAAAGAAAAAAAACATTTGCATGGGAAGCCAATATAAATCTTATACATCTCACGCTTGGGATTCAAGAAAGTTG